>JADLZN010005975.1:92500-527494 GCA_018155175.1 Sinocyclocheilus anophthalmus | reverse complement strand
ACTGTTATGCATGTGTGACTGAATGCATTAAGGTTGCTTATCCCCTGCCTCTGCTTTTGACCCCACCGTACAAACTCAATTACACAAGACTCCATTCCTCCAATCAGTACTGTTGTGACACTGGTTGTTGTGAGTGATTGTTCCATGAATATGAAGTACTACCCAATACAAAATGCTTTTTCTTTCTGTTTTACTTTTGCTATTTTTACCATTTGAGTGATAGATATAGCAGGAGATGGGACAGGGGATGATAGAGAGAAGGTGGGGGAACCAGTATAACTGCCATGTCAAAACATTCTTCTTAAGAGCTTAGATGCCTTTGGTATCAGACAGTGTCAGTTGAGAGCCACCAGCAGAGGGTTAACAGAACAGGCTTTTCCTACTGCAGCAAATTACCTTTTTCGTAGAGATATTTGGCGCCAGTTTATCAAGAAGTGACTATTTTGTTCTCTTCGTCTCGCTGGATGGAAGTTTTATTCGCAAATCTTTTATGCAACATTCCAATTTTGCGCTTAAGTTAAATTCGCAACTTTGGATGGAAAAATAGCGGCTGATATTTATTTATTTCTGATTAATAAAATCCAAGCCCCACCTTCCATTATTTTGCATTGAATATCTGTTCTCTTTTGAAAATGTGTTAAATTACAGAAGATAATTTTGTGTATTTTAAGTTTTAAGTCACAGTGTATACACTAGAGGTTGAACGACTTCTGATTTTTTAAAGTCGACTTTTATGTGATGATAGTCGAGTCGACGTCGACTAGTCGCTGATGACGTCATTAATGAACAAATAAGTCTGGAGCTGAGACACGAACACCTTGTGCACAGCTATGGCATATGACACTGCACTGCCCATATGGCTATTTCTCCTATATAACAGCTCATTTTCATCAGTTCTTTTGTCTTTGGGTCGTCATATTTCTCAAAGATTTCTGATCATTCTAAATCAGATGCAGATAAAGCAGCACAGTAAAGATTACATTCACATGAATGCATTAGTGAGAGCAATTGTGTGTGTGATACTCTTACTGCCGTGTCTCTTACTAGTGTGAGGTGGGATAGCTTATTAAAAATATAAGCTGGAAACTTTTCAGTTGATAGCTAGTTGTGAGAACAACTCACAGAACAGGTGTTGGGACAATACATTTTCCACGCTGAACGATTTCGCTGAGTGCGTTACGTGCAGCCAGCACATTCGATTAGACGGTGATTAATTTTCCTGTACAATGACGGCTGTTTTAAACATCTGCATTCTCCCATTTCAAGTTTCGAATCCAGTAAATAATATCTTGGGGAGCACTTTCGGGGTATGCATTTACTTGTAATTTTATGTTTGGAAAACCGAAGGTAAGGTGGAGTCCTTCAAGATTTCTTATCCTGTGCGCCTCTTGTAGACACATGATCGTAGAAGGTCAAAGTTAAAGCGTATGGCAGCGCATTGAAAAGTGACTAGTGATTAGTAGGTGCAACCCTAGTATAACACTACGGCGCAACCAGACATACAAATGAGATATTAGAAAATAACGAAGCGAAAACTGGTGCTCAGTGTCTTATTCTGCTGCTGAAGGATGTGTCTCAGAGCTGAGAGCCTCCTTACCAGAGGCACTTTACTGCTATCTTCATCATCATCATTTCCATCTCTGTCTGGCTTGAGCTGGCTGGTCTGGGTTAGTGGTGCAGTAGATACACTGGACATAATTTCTGCTGACAGCCGGATTCAGAGTGAGGTTATTGTGCTTGTACTGATCTACAAAAATAAATAAATAAAAGGCAGAACGTGGTGATAATGATACAATAAGACAATAAATTGATCTCAAATTTACTGTAATACTGCCGTCAATATATTCCATTTCCTCTAGAATAAGGCATAATGACCTGGAAGCATTTTGTAAGTCATGGCACAGGATTTCCTCATTTCCTGTATTTGATATTGTTGGGTTATGCATGATAAATGTGTATGTCCACATTAAATTGCCTGTAGAATTGTGCACTGGGCAGTTAGAGAAATGATAATGTGCAGGAAATGGTTTTATAAATTCAAGCAGCCCCTTTTAACATAAACCATCACTAAAATGCAGTGGTTTTGCTGTGTATATAATATTTTCCTGAGCTCAACAAGCCAGGAAATTGTTGTAAGGGTTAAAGTCAAACTGATTGACATCCCAGCATGCTGCAGGCCTTCTCTTCACAGCGTGCATGATTTCATTTCAATGGTTGTGTAAGAGCAGATCTCAAGGGAAACCACAGAAACACACAAGACATACATTCGCATTTTGAATGTATAAAGTATATGTTATTTGAAGTGACCGGTCATCATTAGTGCTCTGTTCCCAAACCTATAGGGAACTGCCTGTGTAGGCAGCAGTTTAAGGCATCGTAGTAACACGTCCAACACAAAATTTCCAAAAGGTAGGCAGCATAATTATACCTTCAAGATACTGTTTTAGTAAAATTATAATGTAACATTACATTTATACTTAAGGGAGAAGGCAATACTAACATTGCAACCAGCATTGCAATAAGCTCAGTATATACTGTCTGTGTACATACACATACCTGTAATTTAATCAAATAAAATAATAATGAAGACATATTTTAATTTCTATAACTAATTACAATAGTAAATGTATAAGGTAGTCACATGGTAACAGCAACTGTACAATGTTCAGAATCTGTTGCTTATGAAGTTTCATTTCAGGATGCTCCCTTAGAAGACAGCTGTTTATATAGCGAGTGAACCACAAGGAAGCTCACTATTTGGAACAGCCAGTAAATCATAGATTGCATAATGAATAATGCAAAAAAAAATATGGATTGAATTTTATGCATTTATTGTTTATTGAAAGTGTTTACGGATTAGAATTAGTTATGTTTATGCTTTAATGTCTGTCCGCCAAAATGAGAGTCTGATAACTGAATGGCACATTATAACAGAACACGTTGAAAACAGGAATAGAAAGAGGAACTGCAAATAAAGGTCAAGTTTTGGTTCGTCCATCTCTGTTAACATGGAAACACGCACAACCCAGACCATGACCATTACTTTTTTTGTCTTAATGATTGCAGTTTCAGCCTGTTTAGCGAAGATTAAGTTTTAGTCATCAACAAACATGAGCTTGAAAGCAGCCCTATATTTAAGCATGTTGTAAAATAACTGTCAAAAGAGCAATATTTTCCAATATATTTCCATGTAACATGGTCAACTCTTGGATGCATGCACATATTTAGCCTGTTTTATGTCAGTTAAGCGAGAGCTGCATTGTGGGTCTTCCTCAAATGTCCAGTTATTTTTCAAGTCAAGTGGTGGTTTATGCGCAGTAGCGGCACAGTTATGTTTTTGAAGGCCTTTATTGTTTTGCGGTTGAGACGGCCTCTGCCGTTACAGCTTTTTTCAGTCGTTAGAAAACCCCATATAAACACTATTCCGTTTTCCTGTCATATATCCTGGATGTTGCCTGCTTAAAACACTCGTGGGGGAATGATTGTGCAAGCTTTTCTCATTTTTATGTGAGGACGTATCTTGGGTTTGCATGAAAATCAGCTCTTTTTCCCCAGCAGTCACTAGTGGTTACTAAAATTCTTGTATTACTGATAAGAAACAGGCAATGAAAATTGAGTTAAATATTTATGTGCCAAATGCCACTGTACTTGTTGATAATAGGCTTTTCTACTAAACTAGAGCATCCGATCATAAACTCTGTTCTATTTTGTCACATTGCCAATGGTACCCGGTGCTAATATTGCCTCAAGTTGTCAGGTTTCATTAAAAGTGAATTACTTAAACATTAGCTGCCAATGTATGAAACTAGATGCTCACTAGGGTCTGGAGCAAAGCCACATTGTTGCAGCATTTTGCCAAGAGCAAGTCAGTTGAAACTTCATTACGAATGATTACATACAGAGGTCTAGAGTAAACACTTAGACACTGAAAGAATGAGATTTGTTGGCCTTTGTCACAGATGTGTTGTTTGTCACCAGCAATAAAGACACACCACACAGCTGCCACCACATCTTTACACAAGCCATTATGAAGTCAAACATCCCAATGCCTCTTGATTCTCCATTAACAATGAGCAAAATGGGGGCAGCAAACACATCAGAGTCAAGGATCGAATAGGGACAAGATGCAGGGTTGGCCAGATTTAGACTATTTAGACTGACTATTTTTTCTACAATAATACATTATTTCAGTGCCAGCAGCTATGTCCAGATTTATTCTCATCCAAAGTGTTTTTAACATCACACTGTCTGTACCAGGGTAAAATGAGTTACTGCTGTTTCTAGGTGGTTTCCATTTTAAATCTTAAAATACTCAAACTGATGATATTGGCCTAGGATTAGTAAGTTACTATGTTATGTTATGTTATGTTATGGTATGGTATATTTATTGCTGTCAAACGATTAATTGCGATTAATCAAATCCAAAATAAAAGTTTCTGTTTACAAAATATGTGTGTGTACTGTGTATATTTCTTATGTACATATATTATAGCATATATGTTCATATAATTTGTACTATATATAAATCGAAATTTTTCTATTTAGACATAAAAAAACAGATTTCTTAAATTAGCATGCATGGTTGGATTTATTCTTATATATATATTAATGTAATACATGAAGACATGTTCACATAGTAATATATAAAATAGTTTATTTATTAGTATACTATATATATATATATATAAGTGGGGAAAAAAAGTATTTAGTCAGCAACCAATTGTGCAAGTTATCCCACTTAAAAAGATGAGAGAGGACTGTAATTTTAATCATAGGTATACCTAAACTATGAGAAACAAAATGAGAAAAAAAAAAAATCCAAAAAATCACATTGTATGATTTTTAAATAATTTATTTGCAAATTATGGTGGAAAAAAGTATTTGGTCAATAACAAAATTTCATCTCAATACTTTGTTATATACCTTTTGTTGGCAACGACAGAGGTCAAACGTTTTCTGTAAGACTTCACAAGGTTTTCACACACTGTTGATGGTATTTTGGCCCATTCCTCCATGCAAGATCTCCTCTAGAGCAGTAATGTTTAGGGGCTGTCGCTGGGCAACACAGATTTTCAACTCCCTCCAAAGAATTTTCTATGGGGTTGAGATATGGAGACTGGCTAGGCCACTCCAGGACCCTGAAATGCTTCTTACGAAGCCACTCTTTCGTTGCCCGGGTGGTGTGTTTGGGATCATTGTCATGCTGAAAGACCCAGCCACGTTTCATCTTCAATGCCCTTGCTGATGGAAGGAGGTTTTCACTCAAAATCTCACGATACATGGCCCCATTCAGTCTTTCGTTTACACGGATCAGTCGTCCTGGTCCCTTTGCAGAAAAAAAGCCCCAAAGCATGATGTTTCCACCCATGCTTCACAGTAGGTATGGTGTTCTTTGGATGCAACTCTGCATTCTTTCTCCTCCAAACAAGACAAGTTGAGTTTTTACCAAAAAGTAATATTTTTGTTTCATCTGACCATATGACATTCTCAAAATCCTCTTCTGGATCATCCAAATGCTCTCTAGCAAACTTCAGACGGGCCTGGACATGTACTGGCTTAAGCAGGGGGACACGTCTGGCACTGCAGGATTTGAGTCCCTGTGTGTTACTGATGATAGCCTTTGTTACTTTGGTCCCAGCTCTCTGCAGGTCATTCACTAGGCCCCCCGTGTGGTTCTGGGATTTTTTGCTCACAGTTCTTGTGATCATTTTGACCCCCGGGGTGAGATCTTGCGTGGAGCCCAGATCGAGGGAGATTATCAGTGGACTTGTATGTCATCCATTTTCTAATAATTGCTCCCACAGTTGATTACTTCACACCAAGCTGCTTACCTATTGAAGATTCAGTCTTCCCAGCCTGGTGCAATTTTGTTTCTGGTGTCCTTTGACAACTCTTTGGTCTTGGCCATAGTGGAGTTTGAAGTGTGACTGTTTGAGGTTGTGGACAAGTGTCTTTTATACTGATAACGAGTTCAAACAGATGCCAGTAATACAGGTAACGAGTGGAGGACAGAGGATCCTCTTAAAGAAGAAGTTACAGGTCTGTGTGAGCCAGAAATCTTGCTTGTTTGTAGATGACCAAATACTTATTTTACAGAGGAACTTACCAATTAATTCTTTAAAAATCCTAAAATGTGATTTTCTGGATTTTTTTTTTCTCATTTTGTCTTTCATATTTGAGGTATACCTATGATGAAAATTAAAGGCCTCTCTCATCTTTTTAAGTGGGAGAACTTGCACAATTGGGGCTGACTAAATACTTTTTTGCCCCACTGTATATACATATTATATAGATATGTATTTTTTATTTTTTCTTTTTTTTTTTTTTACAAATGGTCACCGTACCTCACTCGTTGAGTCATGTACCCCAGGCCGGAACGTTTTTCGGGACAGAAGCCACTATTGAACTTATGTGAAAAATTGGTTCTTTCTTTAAAAAAAAATGCACAGCACAACATTCAATTTGTATGATTTGGCAAATAAAAAAAAAACCAATTGAGTCATAAAATATAGGGTTGTAAAAGATGGGCTGGTCCTATCTTGGTCTGCTACAACTGCAGGAGTTATGTGAGAAATTCTTAAACAGTATGGATAATAGGACTGGCTTTGTGTGTCCTCCTTGTTGAAGAAACTATGAATGTGTACTATCCTAGACGATTTAGACCTGCCAAATTCTAATTTGCATTGAGAAGAAGACTGGAGGCCCTTGTTAAAAGCAAAACATTTCACCCTATAGCGGAAGAAGCAGTTAAGATCTTCCACAGTCAGTCACAGCTGGTCTCTGCCCCTCCCTGGGTGTCATGGGTCACTCTGGCTGAACGTCATTGTCAGAGTTATGATGTGTGTTTGTCATAACGCGCATTGCCACCACCTCTTTCCTCCTGTGCGCTTATAGAAGACATTGAGCAAACCAGTGTGCTCAATCTTTGGCAAGTTAAAATTGTTCCACTGAACCTCTTTTTACGACTCGGGAAAGTAATTAAACAAAATAACAAATAAAAATAAAATGGAATAAAAAAATAAATAAAATCAAATACAAATTTGATTTAATTAACTCTCCAATTTAATACAAATCAATTTAGCGAATTGGACATTTCTTGCTAAACATATGTAAGTAAAAATGCATAAAATTAAACAGAGCGTAGCTAAAGTCAACAAACAAAAATAAACAATAACAAAAAGTAAAACCCAGGTATGTGGGGTGTCCACAGGACTGTGATGGCATCCAACCGGACAAGTGACACCAGGGGTGACGGAGAGAGAGAGGGAGAGAGAGGTTTGGTTAGAAAGTTACACTTTACACGCTTATCTAGCGTTAGTCGTATGCTAACAGTTAGCAGTTGAGGTAAAGGGCTTAGCTGAAGAGTTAGCGTTAGTTACACGCAATTCTTTGTTTACGCAAGGGTCTGTGAAGTGGATGCTGTTGTCCGATTAACCGGAAGAGTCTGCTCACACTTCCGGGTTCACGTGTTGCTAGGAGACCAATGCAACCTCACAACAGGTGCAGGTGGAGCAGAATTGCACTGCTGTGAGCATGCATGGGAAAATCATGCATGTCCCATACAAATTCATTAATTAATCAAAACAACACATTCACTTCACAGGCAATGGTGAACTCATAGTTAGCTAAGCTAGAATAAAACCATTAATTTGACGTAAATGTTTCAAATGAGCGAGTCAAAATGAAATACAATGATACGTACACATAACTAGGCCCTTACATCAGTGAAATGAGGAGCATCGCTCATATCACCTACACAGTACTGAAGAAGGGTATTTCTTTGCCCAAAATCAGACCGATTTATTCTGTTACCATTTATATGAGCTGCTAATCTGATATTGCGTCGTCAGAAAATAGACTTATTCTCCACTAACAACAGAGATTAGGATTGCTTCGCTAAAATCAGGTTAGTTTCTTATCGTCCGATTTAAAAACATTCTGGATGTGTTAGCCAGGCTGAATTTCTAGATACCTGTGAATGGCAGCACCTTTCAAGCTACTCTCGTTATCTGATTATATTCAGAAACTGGTGCGCGCATGTATAAGAGGTTACATAAATGTTTCACATGAGTGGGTCGATATGAATACAATGATACGTAACACATAATAAGGCTTTAAATTAATGAAATGAGGAGTATCGTTCAGATCACCTACACAGTGCTGAAAAGGGGGATTTCTTTGTCCAAGATCAGACCGATTTATTCTGGTCCCATTTATATGAGCTGCTAATCCCGAAATTTCGTCGTCAGAAAATAGACTTATGATCCACTAACAACAGAGATTAGGATTTATTCGCTAAAATCAGGTTAGTTTCATATCGTACGATTTAAAAACATTACAGCACTGAAAACTCTCTACTGCTTGTAGGAAGGCACATTCAAACTATAATTTTATCTGATTTTGATCAGGAACTGGTATGCGCATGGAGAAGAAGTTACTAATTTATGAGACAGACACATAAGATTGATTACTGGGTCTGCTTGCAAGCAATGTTAAAAACGACTCCACCGTTCTAAATTACAGCTCGTACTGCATAAAGTAGGAAACTATTGTTTCCCCAGCAATGTGAATGCCGGGATTTTCTGGCTAGCTTGTCAAAGTCTCTGGGGGTCAAATCATGCACTGCTGCGGGGATGCTTGGAAGTATTAAAGTTCTGTTCTGTCAGTTGTTAAGCAGAAAATGTTGGCTCCCCCCTTCGTAGCTTGGCGCACCTGAGGGAGTTTGCACTGCTGAATGAGGATGCAGGAGTAGGGTGTCTCTCCCACCGCGTCTCTTTTCGCTGCCTGTAGGAGTCCCTGAGTTCTCTTCGGAACATGTCAAGCTTGTCTTGAGTTTTGTTCAGCTGCTGGATCAGAGTCTCATTTCTGGCAACTTTGTCTAAGAGCTCATAATTTGCTGCTTTAATAGTAATTTTGGGTGGGTGTTTCCTTTCCAGGTCCTTTCTGCCTACCTTTTCCAGGTGCTCTTGCTGTTCAGCAGCTGTCAGAGCCTTTTTAATTCTATTGATTTCCTCCTGTAACTCCACTTTGCTGGGGTCCTTGTGGGCTACCGCCATGATCTGTTGCTTGAGATCATTTAACTCCTGTTTCAATCCCATGAGGTTGTGAGCCAGGAAGATAATGACCTTGGCGAGCATTTGTAGCCACAACTCTCGCCCGAGTACTGAGTCTGAGGCACACCCCTCTCCGCGTCCAGCCGCTTTAGGCTCAGTAGGTGGTCGTCGGCCCTGAGTAGGGGGTGTTCCTCACAACGCCTGACCAGCCCTCTTTGGTCTGCATTCTGGTCAGTTAGTCTGAGCATCTGCAACATTTAGGCAAACTCGTGTTGAGAGTAAGGGCTAGACACTACTACAAGATCAAAACAGAGTGTAAATGCAAAGATAGGTTTGGGTCAGCATATGTTTTGCTGAAAAAGGGCGTAAACAGGATTTTGATTGATGACTTACGACTACTGTCAAATTATTGTCAAATTATCACTCAGAATGTGCTGACGGTTCCCCAAACAAGCTTAAACTCTGAGGTATGAAGGAGAAAAGGGAAAAGCAGAAGGAAAAGGAGAGCATTTCTATTCAGATTATGCTTATTATTTTTTTTTTTTTTTGGAAATAAACAAATCAAAAATAGAAATGTCTCTGGTTCCTTTTGAGGTTCAGAGAAAACATCAAAACAAAGGGGGCATAACACGTAAATGGATTTAAAATTAGCTGAATGCTATTAACAAAACAAGGTAATCATACTGGTATTAGGAACAAATAGCAGCACAAGTGATTAGTGTGTTACTAAAAGCACACAATACCTCAATGAGTCTTTCCTCGATAGACAGTTAAGATTTAATTAAATTTAGAATTAATTAACTAGTAACTAAGCAATAGAATTCAGGAAGGATACATCTAAGATAGATAAATTCGCTGAGACGAATTGAAGATTGAAAAACATAGAAAAAGAAGAAAAAGAAGGAAGAGAAATGGAAAAATCAGAAACGAGGGATTAGGTTAAATTCAAATTGCTTCACACTGCATACACACATGCTGTATTTAAAAGCTTCAATTAAAGAGTGTTAACCCCTATTTGTTAAAGCTATTTGGTAGCTTAGCTTAAAATGAAACTATGCTAAGTCGTGTTGGCTTAGCTGCTCCTGGTTGTTTCAACATGGTTGTTTTGTGCTATGTGACGTTAGGACTTCCTGTGACAAGTTGTTGTCACGGTAACCAATGTATGCCAGTGTAATTAACGCAGTTTTAATGTCTGTCTATGTTAAACAGTCATAGTTTTAGAAAGTGGTGCTTTCAGCCTTCAAGACTTGCCTGCATTACATTAGCACTTCGGTGAGTACTTCTCTAATGCAACAATAAACTTCTAGCACTTGTTTAAAAAATAAAAACAGGTTTACTGTAAGTTAAAGCCAGTTTAAACATACTGTATATGTAGTTATGTGTGCCTCACACATAAATACTAAAGTACAGTATTACACCTTCAATTTCACTCAGCGAGTGAAACACAGAAATGACCACCAGGTTGCTCGGCTTATATATATACAGACAAAGTGTAGATGAATTGCTTCAATCTAAATATAAACTATAAGGCCTTTATGCTGTAAAAAGAGGAGCAACAATAAAATAAACCTTGATATAACTGTACTGAGATTTCTTCTTCAAAGAAACAATTTAAACAATACTGCAATTTTGTGATTTCTTCACTAAAGCATATTACATTATGGTACAGTTTGGACATGCCGCTGAGCTGAGATTCAGTCTTACGCTTTGTCAGGACAGATTTATTCTTTAATACTGAAATTAGGGTTTCTTCGCTATGATCAGATTAACCTTACACCGATACCATTAAGCATGAAATACATAAAGACACTCACAATTATAATAGCGGTACCAATTCAAAACCCCACTTTATCTGCATCTCCAACAAGCCAGCAAAATATGTTTTTTTGTTTTTTTTTGGTTCTTTTTGTTTTTTTTTTTGTGGGACACCACGGGCACTGGAAGTCACGTCCTATTTTCAACGGGTGCTATCAAGCACACACTTTTAAGGCCAGTGTTTAACTCATAACTTCGTTTTATCAGGCCCGCATATTCTCACCCAAAATCGTAGCGGTATGCTCATGGGGATATATGAATAATTAACCATAACTAGTTTATAATTAACTATTCATATTTTAGAATCACTGTAGATATTTAGCTGACCACTCCGGGTCAACCGTCTTGTCAATTCTAAGAAAGTTAATTTCCTGGTTAAAGGAAATAACTTTCTTACTGTACAATTCTATAAGTTGTAACGTAAATCTGCATGATTATTAACTCCGGTTATGAGTAAACAATGAACAAGTCAAGTGTGATACAAGTAAGGTTTTAACAACTACATAAACACTTAAACTAGTCCAAAATACTACATAAACACATAAACTGGTCAAACATACACACACACACACACACAACATACAGTTGGTATAGAAAGGGGGTACAGTTTAACTCAGCCATTGTATGGAATCATTTGCATGGTATATTCAGCAGATCTACAGCCTGAGGGAAACATCAGTTTCTTAGTTCAAACACCTTTGTAAAAAGGTGTAAATGATACTTAATTTATCAATTAATAAGACTAAGTTTGATTCTTAGCGAGTCTCGGCGGTCTGAAAGCGATTCCTGATGCAAATCTTAAAGCTTACCGTAGATCTTTGCTGAATTCGGGTCAATGAAAAGAACCAGTTTGAGACAGAGAATCTTGTTGAATGGAAAAGACAAGGCCGAAGCAAAGGCCAGGCACAGATGCTTTGGTATCCTGAAGCGTTTTCTCAGATCTTCATCTGCATCTGACCGAACCATCGACTGGGGCGGGTCCCTGGAGCCGGTCCTTTAAGGTCGGAGAAGATCTCCGCATTTCAAGATGGGCTTGTCCAATGAGCCAAATGGAATTTCCGAGCGGGAGGTGGCAAATGCTGGAGGGTTTACGACCCTTTGTTCGCTAAGCATGGTAATTTGCAAATGGACAAATTACTAAAGATTCTCAGGACCCTAATATATATTGCATATGTACCACCATATAATATACACGCGTGTTTCGAGCCTACGAAGGCAAATTCTTAGATACTAAACAAGGTAAGATTACATTTAGTGAAAAGGGATGATCAGGAATGGGTTTCCTCACAAGCATACTAAAATAGTCTAAGAATATCAAAGACAAAATACACAATGACAATAATATACTCAATGGCCTGAAGAAATATGTGTGTTCATTCAAATAACGGTTTTTCTATGAATTAACTAGAACACAGTCCATTTCTACTCTGCTTTTCCTTGGGACAAAGAGTGGGCTAACCTTCTCACATTCCTGGGGGGTCATAAAACAAGTGATATCATGATTAGTTGTCATGGCGACCAAGGGGGGATGGTGTTCAGCAGAAATCCTGGCATACAGTTTATTGAGTGAGGGGACTGTGACGATTTGTTAACCTAATGAATAATTGATTTGTTAAATCAAATTAAAATTAGTGTGTCAGATTGGTCGAGACGCTACACCACTGTATATGAATGACAGTGACACCTGATTTAAAATGCTTTTACCAGTGTTTTAGTGTAACAATCAAATCCAAATGAACAGGATTACAGCTTCAGTTAAAAAAAATATTTATAATAATTATTATTAGTATCTAGATAGTCTCATAAGTGTCAACTGTTCATTCTTTTCAAGGGCAGCTAATTCAAATATATCGTCTGCGTCACAGAGAGTCTAGTAAAGTAATGGTGAAAAGGCAAATAAAAATGAGTGGTAAAGATTTGCAGAAGTTTCTTGCTTTATTTAATGCTTCTGAAGCTGCTATGAATCACGTGATGTTTTGGATAGTACTAGCAACAGAGTGAGTGACGATACATGAAGCTTAGCTTTGGGCTGTGGCATGTTTTTCTTGGATTAAATGTTTCTTGACCCGATGTTCAGGGTCAGCGTGCTGCATGTTTTGAGCGTTAGTTGACTTGTTGTGCTCGGCGAGTACACAGTACATATGCACTGACTCACAGCGTACATGAACGTAAGTTACTGGAATCTTTTGTCTGAAAGTATGCGTGCCATGAGACCCCTTTTTGATGAAATGCACAGAGGTTGCATTTTTATTTATAAACCACTTGTTAAGCTCACTCTCAATATCCTCCACAGGTGTCATTGTAAGACACAGGCTTTTGCTGCCTGGCACATCGATTGGGATAAGCTGTTGTTTCCGCTGGAGGATTCAGTGGCCTTATTCTCTTTCTTGATTTTTATCTCAAGTGGTTTAGCAAGAGTTTAGTCTTTTAGCTGAGGCAGCACATTGTAAACTGAATTTAAAGGTTCTTTATCTTTGTTCTGAGAGCACTTAAAAGGAGCTGCGTTATTAATAGACAAATGATTTGAATTCGAGTACCACAGGGAAGAAGTCATGTGGTGATATTACATGCCTTTATTGGCAGTGCTGCGAGGATGTTTACTAATTTTTTTCCAAAAAATAAGCAAATGTATAAATAAAAGTGAGAAAATAGTAAAGTCATTTTTTGTAAAATTTATTACAATAATGAATAAATAAAAGCTCTTTGTGTTTTTTTTTCTTTCAGTCAAAAAGGCAAATAATTCAAATTAAACAAAACATCCTTTTGGAATTAAACAAGCTTTATGCTGTTAAACAAAACAATTAAAAAAAATAATAAAATACACTTTCTCAGAAACAAACAAATAAAATCAAATAAATTAATTAAACAAAGAAATGAAGGAAATAATAAATAGGACTTTTAAACAAAAGAAAACAAACAAACTAAAATAAAAGAGGTGCTTTTTTCTTATTTCAAAAGGCAAATTACAACCTTAATACAAGTAAACAAAACAATGAAATAAAGCAAAAATAAATAAACAAATAAATACTTCAGAAAAGCTATAAATTAAAATAATAAAAACAGATCAATTAAATAAACTTAAATAAAAGTAGTGCTGTGTGATTGTTTGCTATTCTGCACATGTACAACTTTGTCAAAAAAGCAAATAAATAAATAAAAATAATACAATTAAATAAAAGACATGAAACAAACCAAAATTCAAATCAAATTAAAATGAATGAAAAAAAGAATTGGAACTCAATAAAGAGAGAATGTTTGTGGCACAGATGAATTTGTTCATTGTTCGGATGACATTTATCAGACTTTATAGCAGGCAGGAATGATTTCATTCACACTTCATCACTACCCAGATAATGGCTCCATGTCTTATCATTGGGAACAAGGGGTCTGCTCCGACTCTGTGGCATGCTGTGAAACATCCGCTGTGGCATCACAAACAGTTGCAGATGATGGCACAGTGGATGATTAGAATTAAAAACCCAGCCCCCCTTAACATGCACGTGCCACACAATAACAACATGGAGCTTTTAGCAATATGAACTAATTTTAGACAGGATTATGAAGCTTAGATAAAGGAGGTAGGCAGAACAGCACCATGTCCAAAAATAGGGTGCACACACACAAAGTCTCGAGGGAAATTAAAGCCCCTGGGAAGTCATGGCCATGAGTTCAGGCCACTGGCAGGCTGTGTGTACAACACTTTGACCTCAGTATTTTTGTACATCGTAATTCTTACTGAGGCTTCCTGAGAATACTTGTACTTTTAGTATTTGACAGAATATTGAGCATATCAGAGTGCAGCATTGGGTAGTGAGAAAAATATCTTTTTATTCATAGTCTGCCGCAGAGTTTTCACCCTGCATGTAGGAATCTATAAGATCTAAACAAACCGCAGTGTTACTTCATCAGATTGGGCGCAAGACCTCGTGCAAGCTCATAAATTATTCATAAGCTGCGATATTTGAGTCTGACTCCTGTAAAGTCTGAGATTTAAAGACTAACTCTTTTACTGCTTTTTCATTGCAGGCAAAGGCATCAGAGCATTGGTAAGTTTCAGCTTTGTTATTTATATTAATAGACTCATATGGGATTTTAAAGTGCTTATTTGAATATAGTCCCAAATCTATATAAGACCTTGTAGGCAACAGAACAGACAGTTGGTTTTGAAAAGGAATGGTAAACCAAGTTAAACCCATTAAGTCCGACCACATTTCCTGATGTAAAACTAGAATCCATTTCTACAGACGGGTAGGATGACCACATATTGGAAAAGCTGTCCAAAATGCCAAACCATCCTCAGAATAGAGCATAGCATCACCTGTTTTATTTTAACCAGTTGCCATGCTAAAAACCTCCACTATATTTCTCTCTCCATTCCAGCGTCTGCCCTGCCGGTGTCTATGATCTGCCCCTTCTGTTTCCAGTGGCGACAACTGGGCAATCATCACGTGCGTCTGCGGCCCAAGCGGAAGCCCACGGCGACGATTAGAAGACTTCTGAAGAGGGAGTCGGCAGGAAAGAGGCTGAGCGCAGAACAGACTGTAGTCCTTCAAAAGTTTAAAAGAGCCTCCAATGCTCTGGTGAGGTCACGTCCACCTGTTTTTTTGTCCACTTCAGTTTAAATGTCGTCTCTTTACCGACCTAGTTCGTTCTGCCCATTCCTGAGTGACTTGAGATTAGATTAGGTGGATGATTTTAAACCAGGAAGAACAACCACCATGTTGCCTTATATGTACACACTGCTCAAAAGCTTGGGTTAGTCACCACCACCGTTTAAAATAATCAAAAGAGACAGTAAAGACATTTATTTTGGAAACTTTCTTGGTTTCCACAAAAATATTAAGCAGCACAACTGTTCAACATTAACAATAATAATAAATGTTCCTTGAGCAGCAAACCAACATATTAGAATGATTTCTGAAGTATCATGTGACACTGAAGACTGGAATAATGGTGCTGAAAAGTCAGCTTTATCACAGGAATAAATTACATTTTAAAATATATTCAAACAGAAAATAGCTATTTTTAAATTGTAATAATATTTTTTTTTACTATATTTCAGATTAAATAAATGGAGCTTTCTTTCAAATACATTTAAAAAATCTTACGGACCCCAAACGTTTACCATAATAGTGGTACAACTAATAGGCAAAATATTCAAATCGATATAACAGCACAAATTGTGTGTACATTTGAAGTAGCATTTTTTATTCTAATCTGAGCATAAACATCTTTCAAAAGCCGAAAAAAACAACATCTACCAACTCAAACATTGAGCAGTAGTGTGTATATATAGGAATAAATAGAACAATAGTGGGCAAAAAAAGCAGTATCATAAAATTACATTTTAACTATTCATCAGAACAATCGTTTCTGAATCGTAACCATAACACTAAATATGGAACATTTTAATTCAAGAGACATGGTTCACATTTTTGCTTTTTTTTTTTTTTCAATCCTTTGACTTTAAAAATATGGTAGCGCATTATAAAATAGTCTTTATGCATTAAGTATGCATTGTAATGCACATTATAATGCATTGTACAATCTCATGAATAATTGTAACACTTTAACACTTATTCATTGTTAAATTCATCTCATTCAATTCATTGTTAAACTATGCATTTTAAATTTGGTTATAATTATTTACGACAAGAAAGTATTACAGTGCACATTATGAATAATTATAATGCCTTGTACCCTTTAATAACTCTTTATAATGCATTATACATAAAGGCTTGAAGTAAAGTGTTACCCTAAAGTGGCATAGAGACAGGAAATTATGGGTGAAAGAGGGGGAAGGGGATTGGGACATGACCCAGGTCAGACTCCAAACTGGGGTCCTTGTGAAGCAGCAGCTCTTGCGTATCTTATCTCATTTTATTTTTAAACCCCTTAGCCATCTTTCTTGCTAGACTTCCATTGTAAGTGCAAACTAAGGGACACGAGGAAACAATAGTCTGGTAATTGAACATTCGTTTGCAAATAAACCTATATTTCTCTTTGTCTGCTGCTCTTTCAGTAGACACAGACAGGATCATTGATGTGGCCCTAAAAGCAGTTCTCATTGACTGCACTTAGGTTGTATGGCCTATATGAATGCACTTTACTGATGCACTCTTAGAAGACTGTAGGGCACAATTAAACACTTAAAAGCCTTTGGATGTTTAGCCAGGAGTATGATTTCTATGTTTAGAGATATGGTTATAGACTATCATTTATCTGACAGAAAGGCATTAATCACACACAGAAATGCTCCTTTTATAGTGATTCATTTAGCATCAGATGACTTTCATCTGAAAGCCAGGAAGATCCGCTTAAGATTATTTAGAGCGGAAAAGTTCCCATTTTCTGAGGCTCTTCTGAAGTGTGACTGAATCAGTTGCGTGATTGGGGGTGTTTAGTGAAATGTGGTTATTTGTAGAGGTATTTAACCCTCAAAAGCACTTTTACAGAGGTCTACGTGCTGGTGTACATGCATAGCTGCATGCTGCGTGAGATTTGTGGTTCTGGGGGTGGAGTGGTAGGCGTTAGACTGCTAGATTCTGTGCACATTGTTGGCGTGTGTTTCTCTGCGGGAGAGGAAGATTTTGGTAAGACCAATAATGGACTTGATAGACAGCCAATGTCAGCAGAGTTCATATCTGTTAACGGTGTCTTATTTTTCCATAATATGGTAAATGGGACCGTGTTAGCTGTGAGGGAAAGTGCATTTAGGGAACTTTCAAGGCAATCATTTCTTTTGTGGAGGTCATGGAAGATCATTTTGCTCTGTTTGTCAGCTTTGAATAGATGATTTGTCAGATTGAATTGAACATAAATAGCCTCATATCTATTTTAAGATGAAGAACAATTTGTCATTCTAGATTAATCAGATATTTTAAGTAGGGCTGTGCGATATGGACAAAAAAACCTTTCGCGATTTCTTTGATCAATTTTGCGATTTCGATTTTAATCACGATTTTGACACACACAGACATGCTTTACAGTCATTAATGCATTCAGTGTGAGTTTGAAACATATTTCCAAAAGAAAACCAATTAGAGCTTTATCAAAAAAGCTGTAACATGTCTCTAGAACAAACATAAGGAAAAATAATAATAATAAGGGTAACAAACTGTCTCTAGAATAGACATACAGTGGGGAAAAAAAGTATTTAGTCAGCCACCAATTGTGCAAGTTCTCCCACTTAAAAAGATGAGAGAGGCCTGTCAATTTTAATCATGGTATACCTAACTATGAGAGACAAAATGAGAAAAAAAAAAATCAAGAAAATCACATTGAAGGATTTTTAAATAATTTATTTGCAAATTATAGTGGAAAATAAGAATTTGGTCAATAACAAAATTTAATCTCAATACTTGGTTATATACCCTTGTTGGCAATGAAAGAGGTCAAACGTTTTCTGTAAGTCTTCACATGGTTTTCACACACTGTTGCTAGTATTTTTGCCCATTCCTCCATGTAGATCTCCTCTAGAGCAGTAATGTTTGGGGCTGTTAGTCGCTGGGCAAACACGGATTTTCAACTCCCTCCAAAGATTTCTATGGGGTTGAGATCTGGAGACATGCTAGGCCACTCCAGGACCTTGAAATACTTCTTAAGAAGCCACTCCTTCGTTGACCGGGCGGTGTGTTTGGAATCATTGTCATGCTGAAAGACCCAGCAACGTTTCATCTTCAATGCCCTTGCCGATGGAAGGAGGTTTTCACTCAAAATCTCACGATACATGGCCCCATTCATTCTTTCGTTTACGTGGATCAGTCGTCCTGGTCCCTTTGCCCCAAAGCATGATGTTTCCACCCCTATGCTTCACAGTAGGTGTGGTGTTCTTTGGATGCAACTCTGCATTCTTTCTCCTCCAAACAAGACAAGTTGAGTTTTTACCAAAAAGTACTATTTTGGTTTCATCTGACCATATGACATTCTCCAATCCTCTTCTGGATCATCCAAATGCTCTCTAGCAAACATTAGACAGAATAAGGATGGCGTGGGCTGGACATGTACTGGATAAGCCAGGGGGACACTGTCTGGCACTGCAGGATTTGAGTCCCTGGTGTCGCAGTGTGTTACTGATGGTAGCCTTGTTACTTTGGTCCCAGCTCTCTGCAGGTCATTAACTAGGTCCCCCGTGTGGTTCTGGGATTTTTTGTGATCATTTTGACCCCACGGGGTAAGATCTTGCGTGGAGCCCCAGATCGAGGGAGATATCAGTGGTCTTGTATGTCTTCCATATTCTAATAATTGCTCCCACAGTTGATATCTTCACACCAAGCTGCTTACCTATTGCAGAATCAGTCTTCCCAGCCTGGTGCAGGTCTACAATTTTGTTTCTGGTGTCCTTGACAGCTCTTTGGTCTTGGCCATGATAAGGTTTGGAGTGTGACTGTTTGAGGTTTTGGACAGATGTCTTTTATACTGATAAAGAGTTCAAACAGATGCCATTAATACAGGTAAACAGTGGAGGACAGAGGAGCCTCTTAAAGAATTTGTTACAGGTCTGTGAGAGCCAGAAATTTTGCTTGTTTGTTGGTGACCAAATACTTATTTTACCGAGTTTTTTTACCAATTAATTCTTTAAAAATCCTAAAATGTGATTTTCCGGTTTTTTTTTTCTCAGTGTCTATCCTAGTTGAGGTTACCTATGATGAAACTTACAGGACTCTCTAATCTTTCTAAGTGGGCGAACGGCACAATGGTGGCCGGACTACATACTTTTTTCCCCACTTATATGTCAGAAAAAGAAAAAAAAAATATTTTAGTCCCAGGGATTTTTTTTTTGCCATGCCAGCATTGGTTCAAGATCCTTAGCCCTCATTTCGCACACGCTTAGTTCCAGAAACTAAATGATACAGTACTAAAATACTGGGACGGATTTTGGAGAAACGATTTCCCAGTATCATTTAAAGGGTTTCATTCGCACCGACTGTGTGTACTAGGAAGTGACGTAAGCCAGTCGACAGCGTCGTCAATTGTGCGCGGCGTTCAACAACAGAAACAAAACACTACGTTAACAACAGGAGGATGGAGGACGCTGTGATCGGAGTTGTGTTTTGTTGTGTCTCGCGGGTTTCACAATAATGGACATGGAAAATCGACGTATACGTAAAGCGATTGAAAGAACGGGAAGGAAGACTAAGTATCTCCAACGACAACTGGCAGTGCTAAATTTGCTACAAGTGCCTACACTTCAGCGTCCGTCCATCTATCGCTGTTATCCATACTTGCAAAATAAGTTGACACAATGTTTACAGTATGTTTACACGACATTTTAAATCATGGTGGGTGAGGGCGTATTCATACGCATTTGGCCAATCAATGTCAACTTACGTCACGATTAGTACCAGTTGCCTGGTTAGACCCTGCTCCGGAGTAGGAGCTAATTTGGTTCTCAAAAAAAAGGCAGTCCGGTACTAAAATCGCTCCCAGTTCGGCGGTGCGAACACGCCGAAAAGTGGGTAGTTCCACAATTAGTTCTGGTACTATGAAAAGGTTCCTGCGGTGCAAAAGGCCCTTTTGTGGCCAGGCTCAGATATTGAACTAGATTTGTTGCGCCAAGTTCACACGTACTCTGTCTGCAGTGCGTATACAGTATGTGTATGTGGTGCAGAAGCAGCATGGACTCATTTTGCTTTCGCACAGGACACGTTTGCAGTTCGCTCCTGATCCGCGGCTGTTTACCACAAACACAACATTTATCCATTGTTGATTTCAAAATCCAAACGTTGTTTCTGAAAATGCTTTTTCAGCATTGTGATTCTCTTTTATCACAGTACAGTAATACAATCTTTCATAGACATTGTCGTGTCTTGTAAATAAAGATTCGAACTGTATTACGTGCTTTACTGAAAACTCTCAAGACAACCTTACAGGTCACGTTATACAACTCGCTCCATCTAGTGGCAGCCTGTGGTTACACACCAATAACCCCACATCTCCCCTTCCTAGAGAACAAAGGGTAGACTACCTTTGTCTCAACAGATCTTAGAGGATTATTCTGCCTCTTTTGCTGAAAGATCTGCTCTTATCTAGCTCCTTGAACAAACAGGTAGTTTCAACATTGGTGCTTGCTTCTTGAACATTTGTCCACAGTTATTTACATTAAGTGGTGGGGAACCTGTACCCACACCACCCACAGTTCACAGGTTCAGTCTTACTGGTTTCACTATTCGCCTCCCATACTTGGTTCTAGAAGTGGATGTCAAATCTGGAACATCCTGCTTCTCTGACTCCTGAGTGGTAGGGAGTGACTCAGAGGTTGCAACAGAAAGCTGATCAGGTGTTCCGCTGTTGTCCTCCTGGCTTCTGCTTGCATTTGTACCAGATGGTGACGGTTACGTCTCACAGTTCCTTGCTGAGTGTTCACAAGGTAAGACCTCGGAGCAGAGTGACTGGCAACAATTGTTCCTGATTCTTTAGCATCAGATATCCAGACATGGTCTCCTGGCTGCAGTATGCTGAGCTTTCTGGCTCTGTGACTCCTATTGAAACGCTCTGCATCTGCATCCCTCCTTTCTTTTGAAGAAACAACCACGGTATCAGAAAGTACTGTATTTAGCAACGATGGCAGTGTTGGCACAGTCATTCGGAGCCTCCTACCCATAAGAGGTTGATCCGGACTGTACCCATTTTGCAAGGGGGTTGATCTATAAGCTAAAAGAGCAAGGTATGAATCATTGGCTTTCTTGAGAAGAGCCTTCACCGTCTTGACTGCCCGTTCGGCCTCACCGTTGCTCTGGGGAAATCTTGGGCTACTAGTTACATGAACAAATCCATATGAAGCTGCAAAGGATGCAAATGAGTGCCCAGAGAATTGTGGCCCATTGTCAGTAACCAGTGTCTCTGGAACTCCATGACACGCGAATATGGACTTCATGTGAACAATGACGTCGGTAGACCTGGTAGGTGTTAACTGAGCTATCTCCACATACCTGGAGTTGTAGTCTACCACAAGCAAGTACGTCTTGTTTCCCAACATGAACAAATCTGCCCCTAGCGTTTGCCATGGCCTGTCAGGGAACTGAGTGGGCATAAGGGGTTATTTTGGGTTCTGTCTCTCTTTAATGCATGTCCTGCAGTTGAGGACTATTTCCTTCAGCTGATGACTTAACCCTGGCCACCACACTGACTGACTTGCCCGCTCTCTGCATTTCACAAGTCCCAAGTGTCCCTCGTGCAATTTGTTTAGAACGCGGTTTCTCATGGCGGCTGAAATAACCAGCCTCTAAGCAACAGTCCATCTTGCACAGTTAAGACAGCACGTTCTGCCCAATATCGTTTCAGTATTGGGTCACTCTTGCTGCACTCTGTCCACCCTTCAACGCACAGTTGCATTAGACCGGACCAGACATTGTCACTCCTTAATTCCTCTCTCAACTGTCCCAGATACATTGTACTTGCATCTAAATATATGTTCTTATCCTCCCAGAGTTCTCTGTCTTCTTGTGACTCACTCTGTTTTACAGGAGCGCGTGACAGAGTGTCAGCTACCCACAAGCTCTTTCCTGGCACGTGAACAATGGAGTAGGAGTACCGCATCAATCGCATTTTAAACCTCTGAATATGAGGGGGAAGAGCATCCAGAGCTTGAGCTCCTAGGAGACTCAGTAATGGCTTGTGATCGGTCTCCATTTCAAAATGCTTGCCAATGAGAAAGTCTCTGAATCTTTCGCACGCCCATGTGAGACCCAAAGCCTCTTTTTCCACTTGTGCATACCTTTGCTCAGTCTGAGTGAGCGATCTCAATGCAAAATCTAACGGTTTCCATCCTTCCTGCCGTCTCTGCATAAGGACGGCCCCTAGTCCATAGGACGAAGCATCCACTGACACTTTGCAATCTCTGTTCGTGTCGTAAATCGCTAGAACAGGTGGAGACGACAATGCGTCTTTCAGAGTTTGAAAAGCTTTGGCCTGTTCTGTGCTCCATATCCATCAGTTCTTTTTTGACAGCAGGTCGCGAAGAGCTTTATCTTTGTCTGCCAGTTAGGGAAATAACCTCCCTAGCTGATTTACCATTCCCAGGAAACTTCTCAATTCACTCACATTGGAGGGCTCAGTCATGTTTCTGATAGCTGCAGTCTTCATTGGGTCAGGACTAATTCCTTCGGCAGAAATGAAGTGTCCTAAGAAATGCACTTTCCGCTTCGACAGCTCGCACTTCTCAACACTGAGAGTGATGCCTGCCTTTTGCATTTTCTCCAGCACCGTATGCAGTCTCGAGTCATGCTCCTCCTCTGTTCTCTCCCACACCAGAACATCATCGATATGACACGCTGTGCCTTCCAGCCCATCTGTGACTTCTGTAGCCATTCCGTAGCCATTCCATTCTGGAAGTGTTTGGGTGCAGAAGTAATTCCAAAAGGAAGCCGTCTGAAGAAATAACAACCAAACGGGGTTATGAACGTTGTGTACCATGCAGACTCCTCTGACAACGGTATCTGCCAGAATCCCATATTGGCATTTAGCTTACTGAAAATTTGGGCACCAGCCAACATTACAAGTGTCTGTTCGACTGACGGCAGGATGTATTTTTCTCGGCGAACGGACTCATTCAACTTGGAGAGGTCTACACATATTCGAACAGCACCCGACTTCTTCGGGACCACAACCATCCCAGCACACCAGTCTGTTGGTTCCTCCACTCTACTAATTACTCCCAATGTCTCCATACGATGCAGCTCCTCTTTAACTTTCCCCATTAGAGGTAGCGGGATCCGGGATCACTTTGAGTGAGAGTGGAGTGGCTCCTGGTTTCAGACTGATCACATATGGCTGTCGTACTTCTCCCAAGCCACTGCACAATTTTGGGTAGCTCATCTTTAGTGTTTCGATGTCGATGCTATCTAATCGTGCCACAAGCCCAAGCTTTGAGATAGCCGGTCGTCCCAGAAGTGCAGATTTCTGATTACGCACACATCGTCCTCTAATTGTTTTCCACCTCTCTTTAGCAGAAGCCTGGCAACTCCAACTACATCCAAAGGAATTTGCCCTGGCCCAAGCAACGGCCTCGTCGCATCCCCGAGGGCAGGTAATTTTTCTTTTAAAAATCTCTTTGAACATTTCTGCTGGAATGACGGTGACATCAGCCCCTGTATCGATCTTAAATGACATTCGTTTGTGACCAATGTCTATGTCTACCATCCATGGTTCGCCAGGACCTGCAACGCTGCCCAGGAATATGGGGTCACCCTCACACACTTCACGCACAGCTTTTGATGATGCACACACTCGCTTATAATGGCCTTTTTTCCCGCAGGAGTGACCTTTTACATCAGTTGCTGGACAATCTCGCTTTGCATGAGCTGAGGAGCTACCACACTTATGGCACTGGTTGCTATTCATTTTGTCGGAGAGTGATGCATGAGGCTTTAGTTTAGGGTTGTTCCCTTT
This sequence comes from Sinocyclocheilus anophthalmus, assembly GCA_018155175.1. Taxonomy (NCBI): domain Eukaryota; kingdom Metazoa; phylum Chordata; class Actinopteri; order Cypriniformes; family Cyprinidae; genus Sinocyclocheilus; species Sinocyclocheilus anophthalmus. Next base: position 503,237 of record JADLZN010005975.1, on the reverse strand, counting down.
TTGGGGTCTGCCTACACCACGCTTTCCCTTAAACACTATCCACAGAGCTAGCGTCAACAGCCACAGTGTCTGATGCGCTTCTCAGTGCTGCTTGCTGTCGTTTCACCTCCTCACTTTGCCTTGCCATTGCAATTGCTTTATCCAGCGTCAGCTCATAATCCAGCTGCATACGTTCAGAAAGTCGTCTGTCCGCCAACCCCACAACGAGTCTGTCCCTAATCAGCTCGTCATGTAATGCTGAATAATTGCAATGTTCCGCCAGGGCATACAAAGCTGTCACAAATGAATCCACAGTCTCATTTTCCTCCTGCTTGCACATATTGAAACGAGCACGTTCATAAATCACATTTCTCTTTCACACGAAGTGTGCCTCAAAGCCTGCTTTTACTGTATTATACTTTGTTTTATCCGTGTCTACCAGCGGTAATCCCCGGAGAATATCATCGGCCTCATCTCCCATGCAGTAAATTAAAAGTAAAAGTATTCACCTGGTTTTCGTCCGAGTTTTCATGCAGGTTGCTCGCCAATCGAAATCGTTCGAATCTTCGGATCCATTTTGCCCATTCCTGTGGTTTAGAAAAGTCGAAAGGTTCGGGCAGCCGTATGCTGAATGTAGCACTCGGTCCTGCTGCTCTCGGCGCAGCGGCCGCATTATCTCCACCGTCCATTTCAGCTTGACCTTCCTTCCCAGCTTATCCGGGCTTTTACAAGCTAACTAAAGCTGCTAAAACGTTAAACTACAGCACTTCTGACACCATGTCGTGTCTTGTAAATAAAGACTCTGGATTCAAACTGTATTTACGTGCTTTACTGAAAACTCTCAAGACAACCTTACATGTCACGTTATACAACTCGCTCCATTTAGTGGCAGCCTGTGGTTACACATCAATAACCCCACAGACATATTCACGTTTAAACTCTTTAAATGAATATAACTTTGTTTAACTACTACCACGAGTGCCATCTATTATTGCCTTGTTTATCTAAAAGTGCACTTTTCCTTGTTTTAAATCTAGCCAAAAAGCCATGTGTTGACTGTGAAAAATTAGACTTTGGTTATATGCATTTATGGTGTAATTACTAAATTTCCGTGTCAATCCATGTAAATTTTTACTGCGAATAATGCGCTGTCACTTTAATTCAGCGCGTGCAGCACAGCAGAAATAGACTCCGTGCGGAAACGATCGCAGCATGACTGCTGCTGACGCACCGCTCCTGGAGCGCACTGCCGAAGCGCAATCACGTGCAGTGTGAATGCTCCGATCCGTTAACATGGTCGCGGAAAAAATATGCACCACAAACAGAGTGTGTGAACCTGGCGTTAAGTTTGTATGCCAGCCCGGTCTGTTCTCATGCTCCAATTAGGTGCGCTGCATTCTGATTGGTTCGGATAGCATACTGCGGGAGGGCGGGGTGCGGAAAATCGTGCTATAAAGCGAAATAGAAATCGCGCACGCTTAAATCGCGATTTTATGACTATTTCGATTAATCGCACCACCATAATTTTAAAGGGGTAATATTATGCTGCTAAAAAGAACATTATTTTGTGTATTTGGTGTAATGAAATGTTTATGCGGTTTAAAGTAAAAAAAACACATTATTTTCCACATACTGTACATTATTGTTTCTCCTCTATGCCCCGCCTTTTTGAAACTCGTCGATTTTTACCAAGCTCATCGGTCTGAAAAGCGAGGTGTGCTCTGATTGGCCAGCTATCCAGTGCATTGTGATTGGCCAAATACCTCAAGCGTGTGACGGACGTTTCTAGCTTCACACTGATGGAGTGTCATTAAACGTCATAGAAAATTCTGTGAAAAGAAAATGTCTCAAGCATGATTAAGTTCATTATTTTAAAATGCTAATTGTGTGAATCATTGTGGTGGGTGTAAAAGAGTTTATTCCAGGTGATGGTGCCTGTTAAATTGTGGTATTTGTCGTTGCTTGGAAGCTCTTTACCTTGAACTTTGAAATCAGTCAGAGCCACACAGTCTCTAGCAGTGAAATGCTTGACATGCTGTGGCTTGTGACAGCTCTGCCAGATCTTTAGCAAGTTATTTTAAGTATTCTTTTTGTTGACCTGAGTTGGATTAATGCCTGTTTCATCTTCCCAAACACATGTAGTAAATGGATTTGGGTAAAACTCGAGTTCACCAGGGTATTTTGGAGGTTCGTTTTTAGCATGGATGGCAAGGTGATTCCACTCTCTTGAAATGCTTTATGTATACCGAATATAACCGTGTATCTGAGCATTAAAGATGGTGTGGAATTCAAGTGCTCCCTGTTCTTAGCTGAATCTGGGCTGATTCTCAATTTGCTTACTTATAACATACACAAATGGATACTGTGTGTACTTTGCTGCCGATAGGCGAGTACATACTTGTAAGTAGAAATATTTTGTCACATGCTACGCTATGAAACTGTATGCATCTAGCTGAATTCATCGCCTTACAACTCATTATTTCTTCACCATCACCCAAAAATGAAAATTCTGTGGTCATTACTCTCATGTCAATCCAAACCCATAATACTGCGGTTAATCTTCGAAAACACAAATTAAGACCTCGTTAATAAAACCCGAGAGGTTTCTGACCCTTCATTGACAATCAAGGAGACTAAAATTTAGATTAACCAAAGTCTTATGGGTTTGGAATGACATGAGGTTGAGTAAACTCGGTGGCGGCTCTTGAGTTTTAAAATAGAGGAGGCACTCACATAGTCCTTGTGTCTGGGATCCCTGCCCGACTATTATCATAGTTTATTATTTGCTTAACCACTTGTTGAAAATGGCCCTTTTTTGGTGGCCTTTTAGTCAGAACAATCGATAAAAGAGAACGACACCACATACAGCAAGATAATATTATTTCATTACCTGGCCACACTTGAAGCAAAACATCCCATCCCTTCTTAAAAGTCTGTCGTTGAATTCAAGATGAGCTGATGACTGTTGTGCAATTTAATTAAGGACTGCTGTAGCACTATATCCCAGCTTAGTCTGTTTTCCCTAAATTGTCTAGATATACTGTTTGAATGACAGCCTGCGAAATCTGTGGAGATTCAAATATTCAGTATCGCCTACTCAGAGGAAGTACGTGGCTTACATTATCAGCGCTTGATGCAGCCTCTCCAAAGCCAACTGCTTATAGTGGAAAGACGTTCAAACTACCGTATTGCAACTCCGAAATATACGGATCTTTTTTTTTCTTGGCAAATACATCGAAAAAACGCGTGGTTTCTTATATTCAGGCGTACTAGACTTTGACAGCCAAGGATACAAACAAAACAATAGTGGCCGCCAAGAGACACTAAGCAGTAAATACGAGCGTGCCAAGGACAAAATACGTAATGTAGTGCTTGTTGTAAAGATCGTGAGTAAAAACAAAAGAATAAGAAAAGCTTACAGCTGCGTGAGTCGTGACTGTCACGTTAGCCTGATGGGACCAAACTACCTTTGTGATTTTAAAACATAAGACAATACCAGATTTGAAGACTACAGTAAGATTTAACTTATACTGTTAATAAGATTTTGGTAGGCTACTATTAGATGGATAGCCTAAATGTCCTAATTCAGATGGGCTACCTGTATTTTTTATTTTTTTTTAATGGTATATCAAAAAGTGTATATTTTTTAAATGTGATTGTTGGAACATTTTACCAGTTTTTACCATACTTTAAAAACAAAAATTAAAATAGAAAAAATATGCAATATAAAAATAATTGAAGACAAAATGTGTTTACTGAGAAAAAACAAGATTTGGTTTTAAAAAAACCTTTTTCCAAAAGGTACATCTGGAAAAAGGGGGATCGTCTTATAATCAGGGTCATCTTATATTCAGGCCAATACGGTATATACAGTATATATACGGCTGCTTTGATGATTGGTTGATATCAGAAGGGAGGCTAGCCTCCCCTACGAGGTTTCTTTTCACAACACTCCTCAGCGCTGAAAGTGAACACTCGATGCTGATTGGCTAATTTTTTTTACCAACGGAGGCACGAGAGCCCCTGCCTTCGATTCTTTTCATCTCTTCCCCGGCCTCCCTCTCCCCTTCTATATCACCTAGCGGTTGCAATTACATCAGCAGATTCGGCACATTCGCGATAGAAAAGCTGGCGGGGACCGACCCCTTTCACATTATGGTATTACAACTGTGAAATTACAAACAAAAAATACACATTCTGAGACATGAACTGAAATGCCATGGTTTGTGGCGCAATAGTTACATTTCATGTCCTATTTAGGATTGATAGTATGCAAATTTCATGCAGTGCTGCCTCTGCTGCTGCAGTTCCTTTGTTATCGTCACCTTTGGATTGGAAAGGTTCCATTCCTCCAACAGAAAGCTCAGATGTTGCATGTGCATCTTTCAACATTTTGGGTAGCATCAGTGCCAGCAGCCTTGGCTTTTTCCAGCATGCGTTTGATGTAGGTTCTGCTTGATGTGTGTGACATCCTGTTTTCCCCTCAGGAAGAGAATCAGTGATGCAGCTTTTCCATGTTTGGTCAAGGGGGATGGGCGTAGCAGAGATCGATCGGCCCTGGAAAGCAGATGGGTCTCCACATATCAATAGCTGAACACACACACACATATTACTTTGTCAGGCTTGCATATCAAGGGCAGCTGTGGCATCTAGAATCTCAGCAGCAAGGTTAGAGACGACAGTCTAGCCTGGCTTGTGGCTGCTGGGTTGAGGGTATTTCAGGATCCTGGAGTATTAATAGAACACAAAAAGCACCATCTGCTGGCCTGATATGTGTGTGAGAGAAAGGCAAAGTGTCAGTAAATGTTTAGAAATCGAGGGGTGGCTTGGTAAAAATTTAATTTAAACTTCATGTCTATTGCATTTACAAAGGTCAACATGTAGATGTGCAGAAAAGGCTTATGTCATAGATCCATTCAAGGTTTATATCATGAAAATATTCACAATCTTTTACAGATCATGTATAGCTTATCTATAACGCCAAAGGTCTGAGGCCACAGTGAAAGTCTAGAATTTATCAAATTTATTTAAACCTGGAAATAAACAGATATGTAAAGTAATGTTTTAAAAATAAATATGTTTTAGTATTTAAAGCAAAGAAGTAATTGTTAAATTAGAACTATTTGCATTATTGTAATATTAATTCTGAAATAATTCTAGGTCAGTGATTCTCTGTAATTCTCTTCATTTGACTTGAAGTTCCCCATTTGTCCAACACAATTTTTGAAGGCCCCTCATATATACAGGTGCATCTCAATAGATTAGAATGTCGTGGAAAAGTTCATTTATTTCAGTAATTCAACTCAAATTGTGAAACTCGTGTATTAAATACATTCAATGCACATAGACTGAAGTAGTTTAAGTCTTTGGTTCTTTTAATTGTGATGATTTTGGCTCACATTTAACAAAAACCCACCAATTCACTATCTCAACAAATTAGAATATGGTGACATGCCAATCAGCTAATCAACTCAAAACACCTGCAAAGGTTTCCTGAGCCTTCAAAACGGTCTCTCAGTTTGGATCACTAGGCTACACAATCACGGGGAAGACTGCAGATCTGACAGTTGTCCAAAAGACAATAATTGACACCCTTCACAATGAGGGTAAGCCACAAACATCCATTGCCAAAAAAGCTGGCTGTTCACAGATTGCTGTATCCAAGAATGTTAACAGATAGTTGAGTGGAAGGAAAAAGTGTGGAAGAAAAAGATGCACAACCAACCGAGAGAAACCGCAGCCTTATGAGGATTGTCAAGCAAAATCGAAGTCGAAGAATTTGAGTGAACTTCACAAGGAAATGGACTGAGGCTGGGGTCAAGGCAACAAGAGCCACTACACACAGACGTGTCAAGGTATTTGGCTACAGTTTTCGTATTCCTCTTGTTAAGCCACTCCGGAACCACAGACAACGTCAGAGGTGTCTTACCGGGGCTAAGGAGAAGAAGAACTGGACTAATGCCCAGTGGTCCAAAGTCCTCTTTTAAGATAAAAGTAAATTTTGCATTTCATTAGGAAATCAAGGTCTGGAGTCTGGAGGAAGGGTGGAGAAGCTCATACCCCAAGTTGCTTGAAGTCCAGTGTTAAGTTTACACAGTCTGTGATGATTTGAGGTGCAATGTCATCTGCTGGTGTTGGTCCATTGTGTTTTTTGAAAACCAACGTCACTGCACCCCTTTACCAAGAAATTTTGAAGCACTTCATGCTTCCTTCTGCTGACCAGTTTTTTTGAAAATGCTGATTTCATTTTCCAGCGTGATTTGGCACCTGCCCACACTGCCAATATCACCAAAAGTTGGTTAAATGACCATGGTGTTTTGTGCTTGACTGGCCAGCAAACTCACAGACCTGAACCCCATAGATAATCTGGCGCGTCCATACCCCCATTCTCCCGCAAGCAGTGCCACAAAACTGATCACCGCCATGCCACGCTGAATTGAGGCAGTAATTAAAGTAAAAGGAGGCCCTACCAAGTATTGAGTTCATGTACAGTAAATTAACATACTTTCCAGAAGGCCAACAATTCACAAAAAAAATTTTTTTTATTGGTCTTATGGAGTATTCTAATTTGTTGAGATCGTGAATTGGTGAGTTTTTGTTAAATGTGAGCCAAAATCATCACAATTAAAAGAACCAAAGAACCAAAGACTTAAAATACTTCAGTCTGTGAGCATTGAATTTATTTAATACACGAGTTTCACACTTTGAGTTGAATTACTGAAATAAATTAACTTTTCCATGACATTCTAATTTATTGAGATGCACCTGTAATCTATGTCCTCCAGTTGTGTTGCTTGTTTTCAGACTTTTTATTAACAGAAACTGGAAGTGTCAGTGTATTAATTTAATTCACCACAATTATTTTTGTTATTCCAAACAATAGTTTTTGTAAATAAAATAAATGTTTAATATAAATATAACAATATAAAAAGAAATGTTTTTTTAAATAAATATTTTACCTTGATTTGTGTGTTTCATTAAAGACATTGTAATTAAGTTTTAATGTATTATAGTGAAGTTATTTGCGTCATCATGCAACCCCCTAGTAGGCCCCGGCTCCCTGATTAAGAACCACTATTCTATGTCACTAATCAAATAAGTAAATTACTTGGCATTGATCATGTGACTCATTGTAAAGACATATAAAATTGTGTTGGAGAACATGATCATAGGCATTTCCACAACCTGTGAGAGATTGAGAGAGACAAACCCAATAGTAAGATATTATGAAATTCATATACACTGTTAAATTAGAAAACTTTAGGGCCCCCACTGTACATGTGCATTCATTTTGGCATATTGGAAGGGTAAGAAGAAACCTCTGGCACTATTGGTATTCCATTCATGACCCTTCACCCTGCATTAGATTAATCTATATACAGTCATTCCAGCTTCGTTTTGCTTTCCCTATTTGTTTCCGTTCTCTTGACAGCTGCTGTGAACTGATTGCATGAAACTCCCACGACTCGAGGGAGCCATGGGGTTTTCGCCAGCATAAACATGTCTGATAAAGGCTTGTGAATTCTCACTGCCTTTTCGAGTTCCCTCTCTGCTATGATTTCTCTTACATATATTGATAGAACTCTTGTTTACCAACATTCTTACAAAATATATATTTTAGTGTTCCACAGAAGAAAGGAAGTCATTGACACTTTATTTATAGACTATGAGGCATTATGGGATATCTTTCCTCATAGAACTCTGACACAAATTTCACAAACAATCCAATACATTTCTTTTGTGGAACACTAAAAAATACATTTTCAAGAATGCTGGTAACTAAAAGTTTTATTTTTGGTTGATTTTTATTAGCTGAGGTATGAATCAAAATGATTTCCTTGGTAATTTAAGTTGCCTCTATTGGAAATATCACACACATTATGTTAATTGTTGTTGGTGTCCCCATCAGGCTTCTTAACTAGCTTAACCAGCATGAATTTCTTAATAAACAGGCTTCACAAGCAAGAACATATGGGTTGACCAGCTTGTTTTGCTGGAGAACGACACCACTGTGCTGATCCACCAACATAAACCCATATGGACTAGCATGGAAATTCAGTTGAGTTGGCCTAAGTTGACCTTTTCAGTAGGGTCATTTAAAGGGCTAGTTCACCCAAAAATTCTGTCATTAATTACTCACCCTCATGTTGTTCCAAACCCGTAAGACCTACGCTCATCTTCAGAACACAATTTAAGATATTTTTTATGAAATCTGAGTGCTCTCTGACCCTCCCATAGACAGCAAGGTAACTACCACGTTCAAGGTCCAGAAAAGTACCAAGATGATTGACAAAGTAGTCCGTGTGACATCAGTGGTTCAACTAAAGTTACGAAGCTACGAGAATACTTTTTTTGCGCAAAGAAAACAAAAATAACAACTTTATACCACATTTTGGTCTCTACTGCGTCACTTTGGATATGCGTTCATGACAGTACCATGAAGCGAGCGTGTGGCGGCGCCGGCGCTGACCCAGATCTGGCGTGATGACTTCATTACGCCTGATCTGGGTCAGTGCCGGGTCTTACGGGTTTCGAACAATATGATGGTGAGTAATTAATGACAGAATTTTTGGGTGAACTAACCCTTTAACCCAGAAATTTCCTTATAGGAACAAAGGAATAGAACCTGGTCAGGAATGACATCTACCATCTCTCTAAATCCGTCCTTATCTTTCACAGTGTTTATCGCAAGGATTCGTTTTCAGCCCGGATATGTTGGACATCTCTGTTTTGAGAATTGTGTTTATGACCCTGTTTAATAGGCAGATTTTGATCATGGGGAATGATCTATTTTGGGATTGAGCTGTGTGATGGAGATTAAAGGATATGACAGAGTCAGAGTCTTTATATGGACAATCGCTCAACTTTTTAAAGCAGTGGTTAACTAGTATGTGCTGTTTCCTATTTTGGCTTAATCTTGATATCATGTTCTCCTAAAGCTCTTTGGTTAGTGTGGTCAGCATTGTAGTCAGATGCCAAAGCTTTGATCTATTTATTTAGCCTAAGAAGATGAAAATAGATGACTTTGGGGGTATATTTGATTTGTATTCATGTTAAATATTCACACCAGATCAGCAGTGATTTTCACTGAATCAGTTTTTCTTCTTGTACGAGAAAAAAAATTGGAACATTTTAGTATAGAGACCAATTCTCACTATTAACTAGTTGCCCTGAAAAGATGCATTTTTTATTAAAATATTGGCTGTTTATTAGTAATTATAAAGCGCATATTCTGTATGACCATATTCTACATCCCCAATCCTACCCAATACCTCAACTTAACAACTACCTTACTAACTATTAAAGGGGTCATATGATGCGATTTCAATTTTTCCTTTCTCTTTGGAGTGTTACAAGCTCTTGGTGCATAAAGAAGATCTGTAAAGTTGCAAAGACTAAAGTATCAAATCCAAAGAGATATTCTTTATAAAAATTTAAGAGTCAACCACGCCTACCTAAAACGGCTCGTTCTAACACGCCCCCACATATCTAGGTCACTATGTGGAAAGATTTGCATAATGTTCACGCAAAGAAAGAAGGCATAACTTTTATTCTCGCTGTAGTATTGTTACCGCCGCCGCCGCCATGTCGTGAAGGTGCTGTGTTTCGTTGTGAAAGCGAAACTATTTGTTTGGTCTTTCAAAAGACGGAAGTATCGCTTCGTCATGCCCTGAGCCTGATCCGATGCCTGGTCGCCTGAGGAAATACCATCAACTTCGCGCTTGGAGCGCGGAATTGCCCTTTCACGTGGGGACGAAGAGGTAGAGGGGGAGTCCAGCCCAGGGGTCGTCACATGTGGTTGCCGCAGCCCGCCGGATGCTCCTTCGTCGAAATCGCCGGCCGCACCGTTCTCAAGCCCACCAGCCTCTGCTCACTCAAGCCGGCCTCCACATACTCTAGTCCGCCGGTCACTCCGGCCTCCGCTCACTCAAGGCCGAGGTGTGTGACGCTTTTTCGTTGTGAAAGCTAAACTACTTTTTTTGGTCTTCCAAAAATGGACACGACTGGAAATCAGTGGTTAAGTTGTATTTACAATACTGCTTCCGAACAGTTCAAACCAACTATTCAGATTTGTGCTCCAGCGATTTTATGGAGGACTGATTTCCTAATCCTGGCTTTAGGGTAGACTACAATGCACGCGCTGTTGGATCTTACGGACTAAATAAGGAAGGTTTAGTTTCTGATTTTATTGTTTTTATATATATATATATTTAAAGAATTTGCCACTGATGCTTCAAACGCAAATTTTGGGCAGTGTAGAGTAGCATTTGCTGTTTGTCATTTCTCCGATCACAAACGCAGACATGGTTTTATGTTACCCTCCGGTTGGTCCCGTCAGGACCAGGGCATCACAATGTGGTAAGGGGCGTAACATTTACGTCACAAGGTTGAGGTATTCGGCGAATCACAATGCACTGGATAGCTGGCCAATCAGGGCACACCTCGCTTTTCAGACCGATGAGCTTTGTAAAAATCGCCGCGTTTCAGAAAGGCGGGGCATAGAAGGAGAAACAATAATGTTGTACAGTATGTGCGAAAAGAATGGGTTTTTTGTTTACATTAAACCGCATACACACATTTCATTACATCAAATACACAAAATAATGTTATTTTTAGCAACATCATATGACCCCTTTAATAAGCCCAGCAAATGGAGGAGTTGAGGGAAAGGTTGTAGTTAATGGTTTGTAAATAGCGAGAATTGGACCTTAAAATAAAATGTGACCAAAAAATGTCATTTATTCACATACAAACTATCTTTACTTAGTCCACAGTTCACATTTATCATGTGCGGTATAAAACATACCATAGTATTAAAAGAGAATAATTATGTTTGCTTTATTGTTTGGCAACTTTTTAAAGACTTGTTTAAGTTTCTGAGGAATTCCATAAAGGATTGTTCGGATATTACAGAACATTCCTTCAGTCAAGAGTCAGTCAGACAGACACCGCCCCCCACTGCAGCTGATTGGCTGTTGCTGCTCTTTATATCTCCAGACATGAAGGGTGCTGTAGTAAACATAGCTGCTCTGACATACATGACTGGATCATTTTAAATCATCTATATTTCAGCTTAGCCACCTGTTACCTCAACAAGCAATGGCTGCCTTTGTGTTGGTGAGTTCAATTCCACACAGAAGGGTGTCGATTAAGTAGTTTTATCATTTGTGCAGTTCCCTGTGATTAACTAATTCGTATTTGTTAGAGTAATGCAACAATGTAAACCTCTGTTTAGGATTTAAAAATGAGCCACTGAAAGGTTTTTGTTGTTGTGTACAACAACTACTGAAAAAAAGTCTGGGGTCGATCAGATTTGAATGTTTTTGAAAGTCTCTTTCGCTCAACAAAGCTGTGTTTATTTGATCAGAAATACAGTAAAACAGTAATAATGTGAAATATAATTATAATTTAGTGTAATTTTTCTATTTTGATATAGTAAAAATTGTTTTTCTCAGGATTCTTTAAATAGAAAGTTCGAAAGTACTGCTTTTATTTGAAATATACATTTTTGTAACATTATAAATTTGATGCATTCTTGTGCTGAATAAATGTATTCATTTCTTGAAGCTAAAATGGTTTATTAGCGCATAGAAAAGTATAAATAAGAGGATTATAGTGTATGTGAAGCATAAGAGTACATAGTCATGTGTCCGAGTGGAAGTTTGGAAGCGCCAGTGGTTGGTCAGCTTAATTTAGTGCTAGTCTCTGGCTGTGTGGATGGCATGTGTTCAGTGAACTTATGGCCTGTACCTCGCTGTATATAGAGCTCACGTTCATATACAATATGTGAAATACTTGAGATAAGTGTTCCTAAGTGTCAGCAACACCTGGCTATCATGGTATAAAACTTGTTAGCATAACAGTATAACGACACAAAAAGCAAGACTTTTGTTTAATACGTTTGTTTTACTTGTTAAAAAATGAATTTTTTTGCTATTGCATTTGATTTTTGCTATTTTGTCGGGGATTCTAGTCAGTGTGAAAAGATTGAGCAATCGACTTGACTATTTTTGTAAACTGAGAGACTGAAATATGTGGCTGTCAACACTATTAATTTCCAGAGACTGTTCATACCAGTATTATTTGCATTTCACTTTTAAGATCCAGAGAACATCTAATGCCAGACGAGCTGTATCTCTTCAGATTTGGCTTTGATAGTTACTTTATTTTTCTATTCAGATATTCAGTTACACATCTTTTTTTATGTAGGGCATTAGGTTGTAATCTATCTAGAATTTTATGTACGAACTTTGTCATCAGGAAAAACTGCAAATATAGGCCTATCACTATTATAAAATTGATTGTCTTGGAAAAATATAAAATAAAAATGTGTTTATAAAACGGATAGTTCCGGTCCTAGATTCTGTGACCCCCACCACAGGGTCACTCAGAGCCAAGTTCGAAGCTGTTGTAAATTACTCTACAAACATACACCTTAGTTTACATTTGTGTGTTGCTCTGCAACCACTTTGTTGGAACCACAACCGTTTCGGAGGAACTACATTGTTTGGCGGAAGAATAATGTTTTTATTCATATCATTACTCTTTATTTGCTCTGTTTTATTTTGTGAAACCTTACTATGTATATGGAATAACCGTTTTATTACCTCTTCGCGTCGTGCCTTTCAACACCCCTTAGCTGTTATAAATTCACTGTAAACCACGGCTTCTTGGGGCTTATTGCTTTTAATTTATTATTATTTGTAAGTCTCCGCAGGAATGTAATGGGAATGCACTGGCATGATGACTTGGGCAAAAAACATGTTTTATTATTTAACCACCATTTAACCATGATGCTTTCTTCTCTTAGATGGCAACGTGTCACACCTGTAATAAGATGTCCAGACAACCTGGAATGAATCGGGAGCTTTTGACTACGTTGTCCAAGAACCGAAGTACCCCAGGAAGTGCAGGCAAACACAGAACTCCACAGTCAGCCAACAAGTCTACTCCAAAATCTGCAATAGACCGAACACCAAGTGGCACACCAAGGTAAGCTACTCTTAGCGAGCGTATATGTTACAGGTCCACATAGACCTAGCTTTTAACGCATCTATTAAAACCATTTATGCAATTCTTTCTTTCCGCAGGTCAGTATCTTCAAACACCAGCTCGTCATCATCAAAGCCCGGCAGTGTGAAATCGTCGCCTTTCGCTCGCCTCAAAAAGATCCTTATGCTGGAAAACAAACAGCAGAGCAAGAAAGGGGGTCTGAAGGACTTCCTTTCATCTCTCTGAAGACCTCAGGGTCATTAAAATGAAAGACTCTGGCCCACTTTGAGTGGAGCTGCTAAAATTCAGAGCAGGAAACTTGATGAGGATGACGATCACTCCTCCTTGTGTATTACAATGCCACCTAGCGGGGGAGTCATTAGGCTGGATTGTATTGAAGGAACATCTCCTTTTCTTCTATCAATGTCTGTTTCTAAGTCCTTTTGTAGGGGAGTGTAACTTGTGCTACAGAACCATGCTGTGACTTTTTTTATTTGCCATTTATTTTCATGTTTGTTAATTTTTGTTTAAGAAAGATAACTTTTATATGTTGTGTGTTTAATGTTCATTTCTGTACACTTTGAATTCACACATTTATATCCACAGCTCTTAGTTTGGATCACTGATATTAAAAGAAGGATTGTCTTTACACTTGGCTTACACACTGATTTATTTATTTTTTAATGCAAAACTTGTGCTGGGTTGTTTACATTTGATGGCTTATTTGCCATCAAACTATGTAGCAAAGACCAAAAAGATTTCATACGGACTATTTTCTTCTCAATACATTTAAAAAGAAAGGTGATGTTTTTGTCTTTGATCTTTAACGGATCATTTTCAATAAAAAGTAAATTAATGAATTTTGTCTGTTTATTTAGTCCCCTTAAAAGACATTAAAAACTTTCTTCTGGCTTCAAACTGCATTATAATAGATCTTTAAAAAGGAATATTGATGTACTATGTGTTAATACATGTACAAAACTGGAATCACAAAATAAATCATAGTCGTTAATACATAGATACTCCCAAGTTCCTGTTAATATAAATGTTCAAAACCCAGCATTTTTATCATAATTACAGCATAAACACCCGAAGAAATAGTTTTGCCTATATGTGGGGTTCTTTGAAATATTGAATTGGATAATAGTTAAAAACCACTAATTGAGCACTTTTATACATGCACTTTCATTCAAATGCAAATGTTGAACATTATATAATTATGCATACACAAAAAAGGAAAACAAACCTACAGAAAAAGAGTATAAAATAAAAAGGGGATGATAGTATAAAAATACAAAGATATAAAGATATCAAATAAACACTTTCTTATTCAAAGAGTCTCTAATACAGTCTACATACAGCCTAACTTCAAGCAACTACACATTTTTGTCAAAAATATAAGTACATTAATTCAGTAAAGGCACATTTCATCCTCTTTAGAATATTCAGTGAGGCCGAAAAGTACATTTTCCCATAAAAGTTAAAAAGATCCTAAACAAACAAATAAAAAAGTATTGATAGATGTCTGTATCGCAGGCCACAATATAACTCTCGTTTTGATATCATTGAACGCTTCTTGCATGCAGACTTTTATTTTGACATCTCGTACTGATAAACCGATCTCGCTCTTTCACCCGGAAGTGGCCAAACGCTCATACGTGCCTTTACAATCATTACCTTAAAATCGGAACTTTTTGGACTTAATGTGTGGTGAAGTATTTAGAAGAAATTTTCTCTAAATTATGACCTACAATGTCAGGTCGCAAACGAAGCCGAGAGCACCACGAGGACAGACATGAACGAAAGAAACATAAGGAGGCAAAACAAGATAAAGACAAACACCAAAACCAAACCAGAAAACTGATTCATGAGGTGCAGAAACTCAAGCATGTGGAGACTTTGTGAGTATTTGCTGCATTGGTAACGCTTTTGAAGAGAGTGTTTATAATCTGGACTTTTCATGGGATTGCAAAATTTCCTCGTTTGTCCTGTATGTAACGTTATTTTATGACTTTCTTTTCTTTTCCCCTTTCAGCTATGAAAATCCTCCCCCTGGGTTCATAAAGGTTTGGCCATAGTTTGAAGTGCAATCATTAAACGCTCCAGATTCATCATAAGCTAGTTGTTTTGGCCCTCTTTTACAATATGTGATCAGAGATTGTGTGAATGCATTAGAAATAAGCTTTCGAGTGAGCATTTTGCAATACATGCAGAACTGCTTTTGCAGGAAGAGGATGACAGACCAGAGGACTGTATTCCTGATGATCCTGGTAATGAGGACGCCAGGAGCTTTTTGGCTCACGCTCCCACCAAAGGACTGTGGATGCCTCTGGGCAAAGAGGTGAAGGTCATGCAATGTAAGCAAGCATTCAGATGCCTTCACTTCACTCTTTAAAAAAAAAAGAGTTATGCCAGAAGTGGTATTTCTGTGTCGATGAAGGTGATTGAGAAATCTTAAGTGCACAAACTTGTGTGTGTAGGCTGGAGATGTAAGAGGTACGGCCACAGAACAGGAGACCGAGAATGTCCTTTCTTTATCAAAGGCAACCAGAAACTGGAGCAGTTCAGAGTGGTGAGTAACATAAATGGCCTACTTTTACACTGCTGCGGTCAAGAAGCCATTTATTTAAAAGCACGTATAGTACCCCAATTCTTACATATACAGCATTTAGAGGTTTTGAGATTAAGCCATGAAGTGTCTGATATCTAATCAAGCCGTCGAGGTTCATGTATGTCATTATTTAGGTTTTCATAACCATTTTTCCTCCTGACCGTTAAAATGAACATGCCTTTCCTGTGCTTATTCACGTGCTGTGGTTTTGCTTGCTTTCTTTGTCCATTTTAGTTATTTGCCTCTTTGCAAAGCCAGGTGCAAAGGTGCACTCCGTATTATTTTCCTCTTTTAAAAAGAAATGAATAGTACTTCTGGAAAAAAACACGACTCCAGTCATATCAGTGGCCTAAAAAGCTGGTTTATTTACTTTAGAGCAGGTCAACTCATGGGGTCTGACATGTAGAGGTCACGTGATCAGCCAAAAACTAGTCACTTTATCTTGTTGTCCCTTTTATTATCAGACTCTTTCATTCACACACAACTGAATAGTTTTTCTTTTTGTGTGATATTGAATCCAAGCCATTAGGTGGCAGTATAATTTATCAACTTTAAAACTTATCAAATATTTTACTTGCTTGACTTTGCAAGTTTGTTTGAATTGTAATATGTTGAGCCTGAATTGTCTGTGAATGTTTTTACAATTCTTTCTCAGGCACATGAGGATCCAATGTACGATATCATCCGTGAAAACAAACGCAATGAAAAAGAGACTAGGTACGTTGAGCTTTGTGTCACTGACAAACGTCATTTCAAGTTTTAAAGTACAGGGACTGTCATCATATGTTTGAATCATTTTGATTAAATATTTTTGTCAGTCCGTGTTGCATTTAAATTACATTCATAATCAATAAGGGTGGACCCGTTCCAAAGTTTGTAATCAATACGATTTCTTGTCTTTAAAATAAGTTTCTTATGCTTACCAAGGCAGTAAAACAGTAATGTTGTGAAATATTATTACAATTTAAAATAACTGTTTTCTGTTTTAATATATTTAAAATGTAATTTATTCCTGTGATGCAAAGCTGGAATTTTAGCTTCCTTACTCCAGTCCTAAGTGTCACATGATCCTTCTGATCTGATTTGCTGCTCAAGAAACATTTCTTATTATTATCAATGTTGAAAACAGTTGTGTTGCTTAATATTTTTGTGGAAACCCTGGTACATTTTTTTTCAGGATTCTTTGATGAAAATGTAAAAGAACAGAATTAACTTGAAACATAAATAGTTTGTAATATTATACATTTCTTTCCGATTACTTTTGATCAGTTTAATCTGCCTTTGTTGAATACATTTATTTTAAAGATTGTACTGACCCCAAACTTTTGAACGGTTGTGTCTGTATATGAGATAAATATAATGCTCAGCCTCTGCTAGATCGGCTTATTAATAAAATATTTGGCGAGTTGAGGTCTCTCTGAGGCCTGTGTTGATGAATTGTGTCAGTTCAACAAAAGAAGCCTGTTGCAGACGATTACGTAACTCTTTACTCCACTGTGATTATCTTCTGCAGTGTGGTGACAAGAGCTCTTTCTACATGGGAGTAATTAGAAACCCTTATGTGGGATGTAAAGCCATTTTGGGCCGTTTTGACAGGTTATTTTGTTCGTACATCGCTGAGCTCCACATTTATGCCACAGAACTGTTAATAAACATTCCCCCGGGGGTTTGACAGTTTGAATTTTTCAGCAGGATGTTGGAAAACAAGGAGTAGCTTGTTAAAAAAAACTTGAAAGTCAGAAGTCAGCCGCTTTTACATTGATGTGGTCTTCACAGCATGTAGTGAATGAAAGCAAATCTAAAACGGAGTTGTGCGGTTCCCAAGGATACACGCCGCTGTTAGAGGATGTGAACCCTCTGAACAGCAGTGGTCTGATGAATTGTTAATAGTTTCAGGTCAGTGTGGCATTGGCAAAAGCTGTCAGAACGTGCTTGTGTTTTCTGCTTCCTCTTCAAATCGATAGCAATTCAATGTAGTTAAAGATAAGCTTGATCAAATCCAATTGCTCAAATGATAATTTCTGTGCAACTAGCGCCACCAAAAGGAATTGCAAAGATAATGACTGAAATTTATTTAATTAGTGGTAAGCATTATAGACATCTGTTTATGTAATATAATTTATTACTTTCTTTGTGTGTGTATATGTATATACAGTGGGTACGGAAAGTATTCAGACCCCCTTACATTTTTCACTCTTTGTTATATTGCAGCCATTTGCTAAAATCATTTAAGTAAAAAAAAAAATCCTCATTAATGTACACACAGCACCCCATATTGACAGAAAAACACAGAATTGTTGACATTTTTGCAGATTTATTAAAAAAGAAAAACTGAAATATCACATGGTCCTAAGTATTCAGACCCTTTGCTCAGCATTTAGTAGAAGCACCCTTTTGATCTAATACAGCATGAGTCTTTTTGGGAAAGATGCAACAAGTTTTTCACACCTGGATTTGGGGATCCTCTGCCATTCCTCCTTGCAGATCCTCTCCAGTTCTGTCAGGTTGGATGGTAAACGTTGGTGGACAGCCATTTTTAGGTCTCTCCAGAGATGCTCAATTGGGTTTAAGTAAGGGCTCTGGCTGGGCCATTCAAGAACAGTCACAGAGTTGTTGTGAAGCCACTCCTTCGTTATTTTAGCTGTGTGCTTAGGGTCATTGTCTTGTTGGAAGGTAAACTTCGGCCCAGTCTGAGGTCCTGAGCATATCCTGGAGAAGGTTTTCGTCCAGGATATAACTGTACTTGGCCGCATTCATCTTTCACTCGATTGCAACCAGTCGTCCTGTCCCTGCAGCTGAAAAACACCCCCACAGCATGATGCTGCCACCACCATGCTTCACTGTATTGGACAGGTGATGAGCAGTGCCTGGTTTTCTCCACACATACCGCTTAGAATTAAGGCTAAAAAGTTATATCTTGGTCTCATCAGACCAGAGATCTTATTTCTCACCATCTTGGAGTCCTTCAGGTGTTTTTTAGCAAACTCAATGCGGGCTTTCATGTGTCTTGCACTGAGGAGAGGCTTCCGTCGGTCACTCTGCCATAAAGCCCTGACTGGTGGAGGGCTGCAGTGATGGTGGACTTTCTACAACTTTCTCCCATCTCAAGACTGCATCTCTGGAGCTCAGCCACAGTGATCTTTGGGTTCTTCTTTACCTCTCTCACCAAGGCTCTTCTCCCCCGATAGCTCAGTTTGGCCGGACGGCCAGCTCTAGGAAGGGTTCTGGTCGTCCCAAACGTCTTCCATTTAAGGATTATGGAGGCCACTGTGCTCCTAGGAACCTTAAGTGCAGCAGAATTTTTTGTAACCTTGGCCAAATCTGTTCCTTGCCACAATTCTGTCTCTGAGCTCTTCAGGCAGTTCCTTTGACTCATGACCTCATGATTCTCATTTGCTCTGACATGCACAGTGAGCTGTAAGGTCTTATATAGACAGTGTGTGGCTTTCCTAATCAAGTCCAATCAGTATAATCAAACACAGCTGGACTCAAATGAAGGTGTAGAACCATCTCAAGGATGATCAGAAGAAATGGACAGCACCTGAGTTAAATATATGAGTGTCACAGCAAAGGGTCTGACTACTTAGGACCATGTGATATTTCGTTTTTCTTTTTTAAGAAATCTGCAAAAATGTCAAAAATTCTGTGTTTTTCTGTCAATATGTGCTGTGTGTACATTAATGAGGAAAAAAAAATTAACTAAAATGATTTTAGCAAATGGCTGAAATATAACAAAGAGTGAAAAAGTTAAGGGGGTCTGGGGGAATATTCCGTACCCACTGTATATCTATACACACAAACAAACACACAATCAATCACTTTTTTTTATATTTTTTTTTATTTTGTTTTACTTAATTCGTCTCTACTTATTTAATCCTGGAATATAAACTATTTAAAGGAAATGTTTATTTTAGACATTAAAAGGTGTCAGTGTATTTACATTTATGGTATTTGTAATATTATTAATATAAAATGTTAGTGGTAACCAAACAAATACACAATATGTTTTGTTACAGTGGGGGAAAAAAAAGTATTTAGTCAGCCACCAATTGTGCAAGTTCTCCCACTTAAAAAGATGAGAGGGCCTGTAATTTTCATCATAGGTATACCAAAACTATGAGAGACAAAATGAGAAAAAAATCCAGAAAATCACATTGTAGGATTTTTAAGAATTAATTGGTAAATTCCTCTGTAAAATAAGTATTTGGTCAATAACAAATTTCATCTCAATACTTTGTTATATACCCTTTGTGGGCAATGACAGAGGTCAAACGTTTTCACAAGGTTTTCACACACTGTTGCAGGCATTTTGGCCCATTCCTCCATGCAGATCTACTCTAGAGCAGTAATGTTTTGGGGCTGTCGCTGGGCAACATGGATTTTCAACTCCCTCCAAAGATTTATGGGGTTGAGATCTGGAGATTGGCTAGGTCACTCCAGGACCTTGAAATGCTTCTTCCGAAGCCACTCCTTCGTTGCCCGGGCGGTGTGTTTGGGATTATTGTCATGCTGAAAGACCCAGCCACAATGCCCTTGCTGATGGAAGGAGGTATTCACTCAAAACCTCACGATACATGGCCCCATTCATTCTTTCGTTACACGGATCAGTCGTCCTGGTCCCTTTGCAGAAAAACAGCCCCCAAAGCATGATGTTTCCACCCCATGCTTCACAGTAGGTATGGTGTTCTTTGGATGCAAATCAGCATTCTTTCTCCACCAAACACGACAAGTTGAGTTTTTACAAAAAAATTATATTTTGGTTTCATCTGACCATATGACATTCTCCCAATCCTCTTCTGGATCATCAAAATGCTCTCTAGCAAACTTCAGACGGGCATGGAAATGTACTGGCTTAAGCAGGGGGACACGTCTGGCACTGCCGGATTTGAGTCCCTGGCGGCGCAGTGAGTTACTGATGGTAGCCTTTGTTACTTTGGTCCAAGCTCTCTGCAGGTCATTCACTAGGTCCCCACGTGTGGTTCTGGGATTTTTGCTCACTATTCTTGTGATCATTTTGACCCCACGGGTGAGAATCTTGCGTGGAGTCCCAGATCGAGGGAGATTATCAATGGTCTTGAATGTCTTCCATTTTCTAATAATCGCTCCCACAGTTGATTTCTTCACACCAAACTGCTAACCTATTGCAGATTCAGTCTTCACAGCCTGGTGCAGGTCTACAATTTTGTTTATGGTGTCCTTTGACAGCTCTTTGGTCTTGGGCCATGGTGGAGTTTGGAGTGTGACAGTTTGAGGTTGTGGACAGGTGTCTTTTATACTGATAACAAGTTCAAAACAGATGCCATTAATACAGGTAACGAGGGGAGGACAGAGGAGCCTCTTAAGAAGAAGTTACAGGTCTGTGAGAGAAATCTTGCTTGTTTGTAGGTGACCAAATACTTATTTTACCGAGGAATTTAACAATTAATTCTTTAAAAATCCTCAATGTGATTTTCTGGATTTTTTTTCTCTCATTTTGTCTCTCATAGTTGAGGTATAACTATGATGAAAATTACAGGCCTCTCTCTCATCTTTTTAAGTGGGAGAACTTGCACAATTGTGGCTGACTAAATACTTTTTTGCCACACTGTAAATGCTTGTCCTTATAATATTATTAATAAATAAAATAATATTAGCAATGCAGAAGGACAAAATTAACCACACCACAAAGATTTTTTAAATAACATTGCTTTTTAGGATGTGGTATAACAACCATAGAAAAAAAGGGGGAAAAAATAATTATAGTTTAAACATTATATATATATAATAGAGTAGAATGATAATAGAAATACACACATTTTTTTTGTATTGCTTTTTAGAATTTGGTATAAACCATAATTTATATTTTTAGTTGTCTCTACGTAATTATCTGGAATGGGATTCTTTTAAAGGAGATGTGTGTGTATTTTTTCATGTTCAGTGTTGTTTTCGATAAAGAGATCCAATAACTATAGTTTTATTTTGTCTGTCTTGTAAACGTATTACAATATTAATATTATTTTATTATGTCTTTTCACCTCACTGTAGGATCCAGCAGTTGAGACAGCTGCTTCAAGACACCACCTCTGACTCTGACTCCACCTCGTCTTCCTCTGCCTCCTCCGATCACACCCGGAAGAAGAAAGAGAAGAGGAAGAAACACAAGAAGAAAAAGAAGAAGCACAAGGCCAAGGCTAGCGATGACTCAGACTCCGATTGAATCAAGGCCATTGGTCTGGGCGTCTCAGTGCTCATCATAGAAGCTCATAAGGTCTGCAGTGGTGCGTCAGCCCTATCAAATATACACAGGAGACTTCCCATCAGTTCCCCAGGCCATCTTCAGATCTGCTTAATAATGCATGGATGCATTTAATCCCCTCTGTCACATTGGAATGCTTAGGATATGTGCATCTCTATCAGATTTCCTATAGCTGGTCCTTATCAGACTGTTAACGTGTTTGTACAGAGCGCTTTCTGAATGTATGTTGATTTACATTTTGCAAATGTGCCATTGTGAAAATAACTGACGAGAGCTTATAAAACATGCCATCTGCTGTCGTGAACAGTGACATCCATAAGCGTCGTAAATAAATCAATGACTATGGCTTTTTAGTCTTTGCAACTTCTTTTTATGGTAATCTGATATTTTTTTTAAAGGGATCTGCGCATTTATAGGTTCCTCTAACTCAAATTACATGTGTGAATTCATATCCTCTATTTCCCATCGAAGTGTTTGGGCCTTCTGCATCTGGCCGTGGTACGTAAGCGCAGCCAATTAGCACCTCTTGAATGGCTGACAACGGTTTGCACATCATTCACATCACGAGAGGGGAGAAGATGCTTTTGCTTTGATCTCGTCACTCATCGCTGAAATCTGGAGTCGTTGGAGTACATGTACCATTTTGTATCAAGATAAATAGTGCATCACATCGTCAAAGGAGCTCTTTATAATGCTGCTTCAATTAGCGACTATTTAAATGTATGCTTTTTCAAAAGACAAGAAAACAATGAATTATTCGCTAATATTCATTTCAATAATACAGATATTAAATCAGCTTAATGCAGTCTATGACTGTATGAACTTGTTAGCTTGTTCTCATCTTCAGAATGTGTTCGTACTGATAATAAAAGCTGGATTCTCATGTTTCCTTTTTAGTTGCTCTCTTTTCATTGCATCTCTGTTGTGATCTGGCCAGGGCCATTAGAAACGTGTGTGTATGTGACATGTTCCCTTTTTATCTGACAAGCCATGAATCTCACAAATGAGTTCCCCACTGTTCAGCTCTATGCTTTGTTAAATCACTATTTGAATTTAATTGTGATAGAAAATTCCAGCACAGCAGTTTTGCCTGCAAAAATATGTATAAAACGTGTTATAAAATAAATAACAAAAAATGATCCAATTTAATATATCTATATATATGAAGAGTGTTATTATTTATTTTTTTATTCAAAAGTCATGTTTTTTATTGTTAGTTTTTTGGGGGTTTTATTGAGTTGGTAGATGTTATTTTAGTTATTTTTGCTAATCAAAATAACCCGTGTCATTAGATTAATTGGAATGACAATGAAAAAACATGATTAGAAAAAATGTTTTAAAACGGAGTTAATATTTGGTGCAAATTGAACTATTAATATAATCTGTTTTTGCAATGAACTCTTTATATATATTATACGAGTATATTATACTATTATATATGATATATATATAGATTATAAAGAGTTCATTTGAAAAAACTGATAACTCTGTTCCACTCCGTGCAAATTGTAAGCCGTTACAGATTCCAAATTTTAGGTAATGTAATCAGACTACTTTTTGATTACTTTTAGATGACTTTCTATGTAAGTTGTTTATTCCATTGATTTAATAGAATGATCTCATACCAAACTGATAAAAAAAATTTAAAGTTACTACCCAGCCCTATAGAGGCCATGATCCTGATGACGTGTGTGTGTGTTGCATCAGGATCATGACCAGAAATAGTATTTGATTTAATCATCAGTGCATTTTTTGTGATGCAGAGCATGGTGTTGGTTTTCAGCAGATTCATTTCCTAAAGAAGTTGTTCATCATTTCACACAGTTCGAAGAAAAATCCGAAGCATGTCACAGCATTCAGAGAAGAGCTGACGCAGAGACTGACCCATGATAATGGTTTTTAAATAGAGCCAAACTAAAGGTAACATCACCTCTGCCGCTGAAGCGCAGGGACATTGTGTCCTCTCTAATCATCAAAATGGAGTAAGCAAATGGTGTCAGCATGGGATGGTTAATACATCTCCTTGTGTGGGACAGATAATCTATTGCTGTGTGTGGGTGGACATTGTGAGGATGTTGAGGTCTGATGGACAGATATTTACAAAATGCCAAATATGCCCTGAAGACTAATGGCCAGGCAATGATTTTCTGGTTTAATCCTATTTTCTTCTTCTTCAGACAAAGACTTGCTGGTGTTAATTAAAAAAAATGCTTAATTAAATATATCAATATTTTATATACTCCTACTGTTATACTGTAACACCAAAAATGAATCATTCATTTTCAATAGATGATAAACCCTGCATAAATTATGAAGCTTAATTAATTAATTTATGATTAAATTAAGAGTGAAGAGAGATAGAAAGCAACAAGAATTTATTTAAGAATTCTTTTGAAATATGTCAGTCATGTTGGATGATTAATTCCCAGTGACAGAAAATCATGAATTATTTACAGTAGTACAGGAAATTACCAGACAATTTTATCTAAAGCAACTTACAAAAAGCAAAAAAAAAAAAAAAGTTTAATTTTATTCATTGAATATTATATATTAAAAAACGTTGGTGATTTATATTTTAGGTTCAGGGGATATTTAAAACTTAAATTTAAATTTTTTAAATCAATTTTAATAAAAAAATTTTTTTTTATTAATCCAAATTAAATTGTATTAATTCGAATCTATTTTCACTTTTGCTGATGATATGTTAAAACCTAAAATGTGAACCTGGACCACAAAACCAGTCACAAGTAGCACGGGTATATTTATAGCAATAGCCAAAAAAAAAGAGTCTCAACATATTGATTTATTTTTCTTTTATGCCAAAAATCATAGGATATTAAGTAAGATCATGTTCCATTAAAATATTTTGTAAATTTCCTACAGTAAATATATCAAAACGTAATTTTTGTTTAGTAATATGCATTGCAAAGAACTTCATTTGGACAACTTTAAAGTCAATTTTCTCAATATTTTGATTTTTTTGCTCCCTCAGATTCCAGATTTTAAAATAGTTGTATCTCGGCCAAATATGGTCCGATCCTAACAAACCATACATCAATGAAAGATGATTTATTCAGCTTTTAAGATGATATATAAATCAAAAAAAATTATCCTTATGACAGGTTTTGTGGTCCAGGGTCGCAGATGTTAGAATAATTATTATACTCATACCTTTTGTTCTTAATATTTTTGAATTGTTTTTAGCTATATGTTTTTGTTTTCATTTAAATGTTTTAGCTTTGAAATGTTGTATGCATTTGTCATTCTATTTAATTTATTTTATTTTATTAAATGTGTATATATATAGTATTTATAGAGTTTTAGCTTTTAGTTTTGTATAAAAGCGTCTGCTAAATGACTAAAAGTAAAGTAAAGTAAGTAAAGTAGTAATGTTAGTTAATGTTCTTAATGAAATATATAATGAAGTGTTCAATTTTAACGTTGGAAGTCCCTATATGTCTTCTTTACTATATATTTAAATAATAGCCGACAAATATCTTATATCATGCAAAAACATCACATTTAAGATAACAACTAGACTAGACTGAGAAAACACCCTGACGCGCTTTTGTCTGTCTATTGAATGATCAGGATTTACTGTGCTGTGATTGGTGGGTTCCTGAAGCGGCGGAGCCAATCATGAACCGGGAGGAGGAGGAAAGAGGAAGTGAAAACAACATCAGCACTATCTATCTAGTGCGCTAGAGAAAGGGAGGGAGCGCGCGACAGCAACAAACTCCCAAACATCAATCCCTGGAAGGAGGAAAAGTCGTCTCGCCGCTTCAGGTTCGTACGATTTATTTCGCGTTGCCAATTCGCCTGATGTTGATCTGGTGTCAGTGCGATCCCTCGCCAGTTTGCGCTGTTTCATCCTCGCGGGGTGAAGTTTAAGCGCTGTAGTGTGCACTTGTAAGACAGTCATGAATAGCCCCTCTATTGAGCGCGGACAGACAGCTTGCAGCGGGTGGAGAGTTTGACAGAGCTCAGTGCATGCCACTTCATGCGTGTTTTATTCCACAAACGCACTCACACTTGCAAAAAGACTGTGAGGTCAAAAGAGTGTCACAAACATCAGTGGTTTCATTTTACGATTGATCCTGTTCCAACAGAGTTACATTGAGAATGGTGGATTAGAGAGTTCTGCACAATGACAATGACCTCTCTATTGTCTTTGTAGGGAAGAAAAGCAATATCTTTTATGTAGGCTACTTTGAAACTTATTTAGCTCGTAATACGATTTTTTTTTGTTTAATGGAAGATCCTCGTGGACTCGAGAATAAGACTTTCGTTTGGCTGTGACTGTGTGCGTGAAATAAAGGTCCCGTCTCTTTAAACCGCCGCAGCCTACTTCGCATAGTTTGCTCTTATGGCATTACTATGTATATTACTCGCACTCATGTCGTTACAAACACAAAAATTACTTTCTTCAGTTGAACACAAAAGGAGATGTGAGACAGAATGATATTCTCAGTCACCATTTACTTTCATTGTAGACAAAAAAGATGCAATGCAAGTGAATGGTGACTGAATCTGTCAGTCTTTTGCCTAGTGCCTAACATCATCGCCTTTTGTGTTCCACGGACGTGAGTAAACGATGACAGATTTTTCATTTTTGGGTGAAATGTCCCTTTAAATACGGAAGTTAGTGCTGATAGTCCCCCCCCCCCCCCCCGCTTCCGATTAAGCCACTAAAGAAGGCTATTTTTTTCCCAGTTGAATGAAACGGCAATTATCTTACTTGAGATGCAAAATCTAAATGTATGAAAGAAAGTTATGTATGGCCTATGTATTATTAAAATGACTCATACAAAAATAGGCAGTTATATAAAATAAAAAAACACTGTATGAAGGCAATAAACAAACATGGAATAAAACCGTGTTTAAAAACATTAGCATTCAGTAACAGTTTATGTATTTGACAGGTTTTTATGCATTTTTGATACATTGTGCTCTGCACTGGAAAAAAATGGTGTAGGATTTATTTTGGAACAATTTTAACTCAGAAATTGCTAGTAAATTTCACAAATCATTACAATGAAACGTCAAGTAACACTGAATGAAACTGAAATAGTATGTTCTTGTAAACCATACAATAATGTTTGTTTTATTTACAACTTTGAAAAGTCTTTTTTAAATCTTTTTGTTTTTATCCAACTTTAGTGGAATAACACATTTTGCTTACTGTAAGGAATTTTTGTTAATTTTTTTGCCAATTTGTGCTGTGTCAAATCTTTATAGAAGGTTTTAACAGTCTTTATAGAATTTTATTCAAATTAAAGTAGCCTACTTAATTTTAGGAGGGTGGTGCTCATGCACTATAGGTTCACTTTTGTAGATTTTTTTTTTTTGACTGATGTTATTTCGGTTAAATTGTATTTATTGATGCCACTGACATGCCCAAACAATTTCTGACATTTGTTGCTATCTATTTTTATCATCAACCAATTAGTTGTTGCAACCTTATTTGAGACTGTTGAAATACCAGCAGAATTCTTGATACACTCAATATATTGTATGTATATATTGTGGTTTATTCAAAATAGCTCTGAAAGTGTGTCAAAATTGAGGAAGAAATGGCATCTGTAAGTTGTAGAAACTTCCATGCCCTCTGGGCAGGAAATAGTTTGTTCCTTTTCATTCGAAAAACTATCAGTAGCTCAAAGTTTTCATCTTTTTTATGCATATATTTCCTTGACTTTGTAGTTCAGATGCATGCTGGTCTTGTGTTGTCCAGATGAGAATGTGTTTTGTTGCAGTGGTAGTCTGTTTCTTTTATCCGCATGCCGTTGAGTCACTTTTGTGTCTGGAGGCAAGTGTGAGTTCAGCGTCTTGCCCAATTGGTCCTTAAGATCGCATGCATGTGCTGTTGGTCTTGAGATGTAAGCATGTTCAGTGCATGTTAGTGGCATGTAGAATGTTTTCTGGGTCAGAAATAATAATTCATATAATATAAAGATATTAAGAAAATATAAAAAAATATAAAAATAAAAATAAATAACAAAATATATAAATATAATAAAAAAAAAAAAATAAATATATTGATTAACATCTCAACATTAATGTCAAATGCACGTTTTGCTGTCTGATGGGTGCCGCTGTGTTATTTTTTGTTATATAGAAAGTGAGAAATAGGACAGGATCGACAGAGAGTAGAGCATGGAAGGAAAATAGTAAGTGTTGCTTACTGGCAAGCCAGACTCGAACCCACAAAGCCCAAATGAGCAACGTGACACAATGTATCAGAGCTTATACTGCTAGACCACAGTGGTTTGAATGTGTGCACTACTTTCAGTTGCTTTTCCCCTCTTTAAATTTTTTGCATCATGCTAAACTCATGAGGGAGGCATTTTTAATCGAGTAAGAAATGCTTCTGATTTTCATTGTCAGTTGATGTCAGGGGGTTTACATTGTCTGTGTGTGCGGTGGAGGCAGATCAGATGAGTGAGATCAGATGAGTTTTCTAAGAGAGTCTGAAGTTTAAGGTGTCGCTGTGTGAACGGCTCATTGAAATTCTGCACATGTGCGGCATGTATATATAAATTACTTTCTGCAGTCTCTCACCTCTGAGTGCAACCTTGCCAATTTATGATGAGTTCTTGACTGCAAGTGATTCTCTCTCTCTCTCTCTCTCTCTCTCTCTGTGTTTCACGTTTCTCCCTTCTTCCTCACTTTGTCTTTCTCACCACCCAGCCCCCTTATCTCAGATCTAAACTCACTTTCTCAAGGGGGATTCTCAACCGTTCCTTGTCTGATGTGTTCATCACGGTCTTCTCTTATCTTTCTTGCCACCAAAATAAGAGTGAGGATCTTTGGCTTTGTCTTCTTCCAATGCAGCTCCAGTGTGGTCACATAGAGAAACTATTGCACTTACAAAAAGGAAAAAAGCCACTTGCATCAGAGTTGCGTGAAAATTATCTGTAATTTAAAATGTATTAAAAAAATTTATGAATATATAAAATTAATTTTGTAATTTTATCTGGCAGTAGAATTGTAGGCTATATGGTCAGATTGGTCCTACATTCTATGGATTTTATCCTATGTTGAAACTCATAACTGAGGAACAACAAATTGGGATTTTTAAAAGCAGAAACTGAAAATGTTCTTATGCATGCGCCAGCTAAAGAGCATGCATCCAAATTTTTGCTGGTCGTATATCAGTAATTCAAATAATTCAGCATTTTATTTTTACATGTTCATAAACACAAACAGTCACAATATGCATTAATATAATTATATCTGCAAATCAGCATAATTTAAACTGCTTTGTGATAATAACATAACTGAAATGAATTACTTTGTATTAATGATTTCCTGAAAATATGCCATGAAACCCGGACATGCCTACCACCGCCGCACATAGGCTATGATTTCTGAGAGCATGCTTGGATTTCTTTTTGCCCATTGATGAGTGCCATACTTCATCTGAACAATAAAGAGATATTTTTTTGAAATATGTTTTTTTTAGGTGTAGTTGATGCTTAAACATGTTGTATTGACTTTAAGATGAACTGCTATTTATGCTAATAAGAATTAGTTTGAAACTTGTTTTGAAACAACAAACATTATTTTTGTGATTCTGTGTGGTGTTAAAGGGGTCATCGGATGCAAAATTCACTTTACAAGTTGTTTGAACATAAATGTGTGATGGAAGTGTGTGTACACATCCATCCTATAATGATAAAAATCCACCCAGTGGTTTTTTTAAAATCCCCTTTCTCAAATCAGGCTGTTCTGAGGTTCCTGTCAGAATGACGTAGTTCTGTACAGGCCCCTCCCACGATAGTTGCTTGACAAGGCTGTCTTACCTTAGCTCCGCCCTGAGTGAGCTGTCATCAGTCTGCCATTGTGTCGACTCCGGTGCAGGGAAAGACTTGAATGTCTCCGATTAAGCGATTGAGGTGTTTAGTTGTTGGATGTAGTAATGAATATAGCAGTCGTCATTTACTCCAGACATCTGAGCTGCTGAAGATGCAGAGGATTAACGGTACTTTCGTTTTGAAGTGAATGCGCTGATCCCCGATCTGCCTAAATGCGTCTATGTTTGCCCGAATCATTCGTGATCCAGCTTCATACAGAAGAAGTGAGTATAAGGGTTTTTATGAATCTTTGCAAATCGCCATTCCTAATAATGTGCTAGTTAGCCAGTTTCGCGGCTGAAATTTAGTATGCTCCATAATTATATATAGAATATATATATATATATATACCTAGATTCCTCATTATCGGCTGTTTCTATGGGCCGCGATACGTAAGACATCCGCCATTTTTGGAACCGTCTGCGAATCTTTGAGCACATTGACTGTGTGCGTCTACAACAGGAAGTTATACAATTGTATATCTTTGAATATTCCATTGATTATTAGGTGAATGCGAGATGGCTTACTAGGGTTGCACGATAAATCGAAATGGAATCGAGATCGCGATTCTACAGAAGCTGCGATTGTCATGCGTAACTTTCAGTGAAGCACGGTTCTGTGATCAGCAGTAAATCTCCATCCAAAGGAGGTGTAGGAGGGGAAGTGGGGCCCGAGGGCGCTCTTCCAAGTCGCTGAAACTCCAAATACGCCTCGCAAAAGGAACCCAGAAAATGCCTATCGCTGCAGCTGAGTAAACAGAAGATTCAACTGCTTTGATTCAACGTGACTGATAAACACACGACTACGGCAATATACTGTTTATCTGAGTTCTTATTATAATTTTCATCATAAGAAAGTATATATTTATAATGCAATGGCTTTATCACTGCTTAGAATACTATGAAATGTGTTGCGTGCCTTATTCTGTGTAAGAGCCACATCATCTCACAGAAGGATTTAATTCAAACACTCGACTGACGTTATGAAGTGAGTTTGGAGTAAAAACATGTTATTAAATGTGGTATTTTCACATGTTTTCAGATGGAGCAGCATTTACTTTACAGAGCTGTAGTTCACTGAGAAGCTATGCAAGCAGCTGTCGTTATCGCAAACGATTTCTTCGATTTCAGAATCGCGCAATAAAATCGTCTGATTTAGCGTTTTTTTTTTTTGCGTAACTTGTCAGGGAACTACGGCTATGTGTAGTAAATTCTGCTCCATCTTAAAGCACATGATGATGATTTCCTGCTGATTACAGAAACAGCTTTATAAACAAAATGCGCATGAAAATCGCATTCGATTAATCGTGCAGCCCAAGGCTGACGCGTCAACGTATCTGGAGCGGTCGAATAGGGAATCTACACATATCTATGGTCTTCTCACTCCACGGAAGAGAGGGGCGGAGTCAGCAGAGCTCACTAGCATTTAAAGCAACATGAACTAGAACAGCGGGCGGTAAAACAGAGGCGATTGCCAGGTACAAAGTACTTTTTACACTACATTGACGAAATTTTAACAAATCCAAACCCAATTCCAAAAAAGTTGGGACACTGTACAAATTGTGTGTTAAAAAGGAATGGAATAATTTACAAATTTCATAAACTTATATTTTATTCACAATATAATATAGATAACATTTCAAATGTTGAAAGTGAGACATTTTGAAATGTCATGCCAAATATTGGCTCATTTTGGATTTCATGAGAGCTACACATTCCAAAAAAGTTGGGACAGGTAGCAATAAGAGGCCGGAAAGGTTAAATGTACATATAAGGAACAGCTGGAGGACCAATTTGCAACTTATTAGGTCAATTGGCAACATGATTGGGTATAAAAAGAGCCTCTCAGAGTGGCAGTGTCTCTCAGAAGTCAAGATGGGCAGAGGATCACCACTTCCCCCAATGCTGCGGCGAAAAATAGTGAGCAATATCAGAAAGGAGTTTCTCAGATAAAAATTGCAAAGAGTTTGAATTTATCATCATCTACAGTGCATAATATAATCCAAAGATTCAGAGAATCTGGAACAAACTCTGTGCATAAGGGTCAAGGCCGGAAAACCATACTAGATGCTTTTTGTTTTTTTTTTGTGGTTGTTCTTGATCTTCGGGCCATTAGACGGCACTGCATCACATACAGGAATGTTACTGTAATGGAAATCACAACATGGGTTTAGGAATACTTCCAGAAAACATTGTCGTTGAACACAATCCACCGTGCCATTTGCTGTTGCCGGCTAAAACTCTATAGGTCACAAAAGAAGCCATATCTAAACATGATCCAGAAGCGCAGGCGGTTTCTTTGGGCCAAGGCTCATTTAAAATGGACTGTGGCAAAGTGGAAAACTGTTCTGTGGTCAGACGAATCAAAATTTGAAGTTCTTTTTGGAAAACTGGGATGCCATGTCATCTGGACTAAAGAGGACAAGGACAACCCAAGTTGTTATCAGCGCTCAGTTCAGAAGCCTGCATCTCTGATGGTATGGGGTTGCATGAGTGCGTGTGGCATGGTCAGCTTACACATCTGGAAAGGCACCATCAATGCTGAAAGTATATCCAAGTTCTAGAACAACATATGCTCCCATCCTGACGTCGTCTCTTTCAGGGAAGACCTGCATTTTCCAACATGACAATGCCAGACCACAATTACAACATCATGGCTGCGTAGAAGGATCCGGGTACTGAAATGGTCAGCCTGCAGTCCAGATCTTTCACCCTAGAAAACATTTGGCGCATCATAAAGAGGAAGATGTGACAAAGAAGACCTAAGACAGTTGAGCAACTAGAAGCCTGTATTAGACAAGAATGGGACAACATTCCTTTTCCTAAACTTGAGCAACTTGTCTCCTTAGTCCCCAGACGTTTGCAGACTGTTACAAAAAGAAGAGGGGATGCCACACAGTGGTAAACATGGCCTTGTCCCAACTTTTTTGAGATGTGTTGATGCCATGAAATTTAAAATCAACTTATTTTTCCCTTAAAATGATACATTTTCTTAGTTTAAACATTTGATATGTCATCTATGTTGTATTCTGAATAAAATATTGAAATTTGAAACTTCCACATCATTGCATTCTGTTTTATTCACAATTTGTACAGTATCCCAACATTTTTGGAATCGGGTTTGTATATTATATACTTTTCATTGAGACCCTAAAGAATCATATCAACTTGTGATAAATGGGCATCCGATGACCCCTTTAAATTAGCACTCTTCAGCTTAAACTGGAATTTTGTAGCTTTTAACTGATTTTTGTAAGCTTAGTGTAAATGTCGGCAGTCTATTTTTATCAGGTATACACTGTATTCAGATGTTTGGTGGGTACAATTTTTAATTGTTTTTGAAAGAAGTCTCTTGAGCTCACCAAGCCAGCATTTATTTGATCAAAAATATATTAAAAACAGTAATATTGTAAAATATTATTACAAATTTAAATGATTTTGTATTTCAATATTTTAAAATGTAATTTATTTCTGTGAAGGCAAAATTGAATTTTCAGCATCATTACTCCAGTCTTCAGTGTCCTTCAGAAATCATTCTAATATGCTGATTTGCTGCTCAAATATTTCTTATTATCAGCACTGAAATAATCTTTGATGCATAGAGTTCAAAAGAACAAGTTATTTTTACAAATTATTTATTTGTAACTTTAAAAATGTTGCTTTTTTATCAATTTAATGTGTCCATGCATTAATTGATCTCTTAAATTACTGACCCCAAATGTGTGTACACATTTAAAATTCACTCATCATTGAGCATTTCCCTTTCTGAAAAAATTTTGATCTTGCACTTAAATATGTACAATATACAAATCTTATCCAAGAAAATGCTTTCCAGCATGACAATATCTCTTCCACTGCATAAAACCAGATTGCTATTGTTTCTTATGGCTCCAGATATCATCTGATGGGCATCAAC
Organism: Sinocyclocheilus anophthalmus; assembly: GCA_018155175.1. Taxonomy (NCBI): domain Eukaryota; kingdom Metazoa; phylum Chordata; class Actinopteri; order Cypriniformes; family Cyprinidae; genus Sinocyclocheilus; species Sinocyclocheilus anophthalmus. The sequence goes on along the minus strand of JADLZN010005975.1, from coordinate 469,648 downwards.
ACCCCCACCCTCCAAAGCCTGGCAAGATCAATTTCCTGGTTTAGTGGATAGTGTTGCAGCGCATGTCATTACTGCTTCTGGCAATACATTAATTAATTACAGATGCAGACAGGTTTAAATGAAGGTGTTAACATCGCTTAATAAGTGTCAGTGGAAGCGTAAAGAGAATCTGCAATGCTGTCGTAGTTTTATTGGGTTGAAACTATTCTATTACTTCCCTGCTTTGGATGATGAATATCAATGTGAGTCAAAAACCAGGTCAGTAGAAAGCTTTTTTTTTTGTTCAAATGGGTCCAGTGTCTTGTGTTTGGTTGTACTTTTGTCTAAACATCCTCTGTGACTGGGTTGGGTGTGCCAGTGACACTAGGCAGGATTTGAAGCTTTTCCTCGCACCTGTGCTCTCGGGAAGCCAGTGATCCTGCGGCGTTGCTTGTATGTACCAACATTTGGTTGAACTGGTCCTGCTGGTACTGATTTGGCACAGTCTGTTGTCTCTGAGCGGGCACAGATAGTCTTTGTGAGCCTCAGGTCACCGCAGCTGCATGCTTACGATCGTTCCAGCTGTGCGCTCCAGCTGTGCTCTTGCAGTAAAAACTTGGGGCGTCACATGGGGCGGCTCGCTCTCTATCCCTCTGGCGAGTGTGTCAGACTGCATCCTGATGCTGTTATCATGCCATCTCGTCACTTAGCCAAGACTTAAGCCATTAAAAGAGCAAGAGGTCTGGGATGGCCGTATTAACAGTGTTGGAGCATGTGTAGGGATCAACACAAATCCAGCTTTGATCCTCTCCACGAGGATCCTGCGGTTTTAAAGTTGGGCACTAATGGCCCACATCTTGATCCACTTTTCTAGGACTTCATCTTGGGTTAAGATTTGTCTCGTTCCTGTTGTGAGCCGTTGGATTGGCTGTGTTTGCTGGAGTGCTGATTCACTGGCTCTCTGTAAACACATACAGACCTGCAACAGCATCTGTGGTGTTTTGCTTCAGGTCAGACCGTGAGCTCAGTGTGAGTCAGAGAGAATAGAAGAAGAGAGACGCAGGTCAAGTGCAAAACTGCATGCTTTTAAAATGGATTAGTTAGCTGAGTAACTGTTGTTGAGAGAAATTGGTTAATGACATTATCTTTTTATTTGTTTATTTATTTATTTGCCATTCAAAAAAATAAAGACTTAAACCTCTTCTATGCTGATAAATGTTTTTAAAATGTGTTAGTTCACCCAAAAATGAAAATTAGTCCATGTTTTACTTACCCTCAAGTAGGGCTGGGCGATATAGCTAAAAAATGTATCAACGATATAATGTTTCATATCGTTCGGTATCGATAATTATTGATTTTTTTATAACCTTTTTTAAAACAAAGAGCAATATAATTTTTTTTTTTACATTTAACCACTGTATTTTTAAACTAACCCAATTTATTGAGACAAACAACAAATATTTTTTTGTTTTAACAGTCAAAATAAAAATTAAACAAATATCTAATTTCTAATGTTTTATATGCAGATTAAATAGGTTTTAAGGAAACTTTTGTTTTGTCTCCCGAGGCCACAGGAGGGTGCGATGAGCAAAATAATGCAGCACATTAATTGTCAATTCAAATAACTGTCTATAAAAAACATGCATTACGTCTAAATTAACTCCTATAAATCAAATATAATTTCATAAATTGCATAAACAATTATTATTATTATTACAATTATTATTGCTTAATCCAAAAAGAAGGTGTACCGTCGATAAATATCGATACCGTTTTATCGCCCAGGCCTACCTTCAAGGCAGGTGTAGGCTATATGACTTTCTTTTTTCAGATGAATCCAATCGGAGTTATATTAGCAATTTTCCTTGCTCTTCCAAGCTTTATAATTGGCATGGGCAGGTGCTTTTGTTTAGTGATTCAACGGATCACAAATCTCACGGTTCGGACCATATTACGCTTTTTGAGCCACGGATTGGATCGTTTTTCAGATCAGCAAAAACATCTTTGTAACTTTGCTTTCCATAAGTACGATACCACAGCAAAAACACTTAGCCTAAGAAAGTTCAAACATTATTAAAGAGACAAGTGAACAGCCAGTAAAAATAAGAACAAATATGCTTCACAAATTACAAGTATAGATAAATACAACAGAACAATAAGAAAATATCGATACACGTGAGTATTGCAATATTTTGTTTGGCGATACTGTATCAATTCTCAAAAACAGAATATCGATATTTTAAAAAAAATCATACAAGATACATGGCAGTTGTTTCATTTTGAGTTTATATCCCGACGGCTAGATAGCAGTCTTTATCTCTGAACTTAAACAGTGATAGGAAATACTAGCATTAGGGCATGTTAATATAGTTTGCTGCTAGTAATGGAGGATGAAAGAATTGTCCCAGTTCCTGTTTCGGTGTACAAGGTTGAAGTGTGGCGTCATTTGGGCTTTTGTGGTAACGTAACGTCCACCTCGGTTCCACTGCTTGCCGCGTCCCGTGTGAGAGTCTCGCGCGGCGGGCGGTAGGGTCGCGGCTGCAGCTTTCTCTCGAGCGGTGCTCGTGTCATGGTCTCGGCGATTCCATGCAGAACATAAATACAAACTGAAAAACCTGAGAAATCCAAGTGGAAAGGTTCTGAGAATGTTCAACATCTGTATTTATTTTATTGTTTTACAATTGTTTTGTTTTCTTTAGGAATCCTGCATGCACTTTATTTTTCATTGATATTAAGCAGATTTAATTATTTTGTTCAGATCAAAATGTTATGACATTGTATGTTACATATGTAAACTTAAACTGTGAACCTTTAAAGCAGGGTCTAAAAATATATATGGTCTTTTTATAAAATACCTTTTATACGTATTATACATTTAATTAAAGTATCCTGCAAGCACTTTATTGTTCTCTCTTTACTCATACTGCACAAAAAGTGGTTCAATAACGTTGAATGTTACAGGGACTGATTCTTGCAAATGCAGATCCCACTGTGTTCTAGTTAAATCATTTTTATTTATTTTTTTATTTGATTTATTTATGGTTTGGAGAGACCCTCCCCCCCCCACATGATTGTAAAGTGCTTTGGGTGTACAACAATACACAAAGCACTATATAAATGCATAATTCATTCATTCTTTAATGCTAAGTTTGCATATGGTGGTGTGTTCTTAATGACAGCTTTCCTGAATATCGCCTATTCTTAAAATAAGAAATATCCCAATATATCGCCTTGCTTACAGTATTGCAACATATCGTATCGTAACCCCTGTATCGTGATACATATCAGATTCTTGCCAATACACAGCCCTATACTGTATATGACTACTTTTGGACTGTTGAACAAAAACACCCACCACTATGCCATTATAAAACTTGGAAGAGCAAGGCCAATTTTTTATATAACTCCGATTGGATTCGTCTGAAAGAAGAAAGTCATATACACCTAGGATGCCTTCAGGGTGAGTAAAACATGGGCTAATTTTCATTTTTGGATGAACTAACCCTTTAATTGAACTTAATAAAACAATTTAATAAAATCTTATGTCAAATTAAATATGAATAAATATTACTATTCATAAGTATTCATAAATAAAACAAATAATTACTTTTTTTTTTTTTAATACCAGAAGTTTGTTTGTGCTTGCATCCGATTGATTAACATTTTAAGATTAAGAGTCATTAAATACATTTTATTTATTTTTTTTGTTGTAAAAGCTATCAAAACCAAAAGAAACCAACATAAAAACATAGAGTACATTTCTATGTTTCATTGACCATTTAAATACTCCGCCTTGGATGAATCCGAAAATTCATGCATGTAGGACATAAGGATGAGAGGAAGAGGAAGTGAAAGTCTGGACAGGATGCTAGGAGCGCTGCTGTCATGAAAGCTTTAGGTTTCTTTGTCTTTGTGTCTGTCTCGTTCTCTCTCAGGTTCAGTGAGGTCTAACAGCGTTGCATGCCTTTCCAAGAATGTTTGTTTGTATAAAGAGGAAAACACTGCACCCCCATTTTGGCTTTCTTCCTGCTGATGAGCATCATTAAGACTAATTACATCAAGCCTCAGTAGAGATGTTTGTGCTAGGTGGGTCGGACATGCGCTATATGAATCCAGTGGATAGACTGTACGTTGCTCTTTTATCCTTCACAAGGTTTCATTTAAAGACGGATGATTCATCAAAAAGATTTGTGTTTCACCAGAACCAAATGCAGCCTGATACTGTCACAAAAGACACAGGCTGTGCCTTTTGTGACAGCATCAGGCTGTATTTGGTTGCAATTTGAGGCGGGTATAGACACATACAGTGGGACTGAATTTGTCATCGCTGTCTGGTTTTGACTTTTAAAAACTTTTGTGGATAAAGATCTAGGAGACTGTAATGTGCTAGCAAGGAATTTTATTCACTGTTGGAGTGCATATCAGAGATGATGAGAATCTTTTTTACAGTGTGATGGTGAATGTGCAGCAGTAAACAGCGGGTGTCTCTGTGTAAACAAATGAAGCAGTATCACTGCAGAAAGTGATGAGTGCACACTACAGTATAAATGCAGTTACATTTGCAGAGTGTTTTACAGATGGAAGAACTGAAGAACAGGGTGATTTCTGTGGTAATATTTTAAATCGCTATTCCACTGTGGTCTGTAATTCAATGAAACAGAGCTTTTATTTATCTAAGGAATTATGCAATCTAGGGTTGTAACGGTAATTTTCATGGTATGACAATCATCTCAGAAAATATCACGGTTTCACGGTTTATATTAAAGGGGTCATATGATGCTATTACCGGATCATATGATGACACTGTTCCAGAACACTTCAACCCAAATATTCAGATGTGTGCAGCACATTTTATGGAGGACCGTTTCCTGATCCTGGGAGAGTAGACTACAATGCCGGCTGTTCTGACTCAAAACTGTAAGTACGTTTTTTATATTTAAAGAGTTTTTATATTTTATATATTTTTGGGCAGTGTAGAGTAGCGCTTGTTGTTTGTCATTTCTCCGATCACAAATGCAGACATGGTTTTATGTTTAGCGGCGTTCTTTCCCCCGCGATGCAACGCAAACGTGTAAAAAGACAGTATAAGTCATCATAATCAGTAATTATGTCCCCACTGGATGCAACGAAAGCCTCGTTTATAATGGGTTTTAATATTTTTGAATCATCGCTCTGACAGGCATCATCACAGTATGGTAAGGGGCGTAACTTTTCCGTCTCACGCTTGAGGTATTCGGCCCAATCACAACGCACTGGATAGCTGGCCAATTACAGCACACCTCGCTTTTCAGACCGAGGAGCTTTGTAAAAATCAATGCGTTTCAAAAAAGGCGGGGCATAGAGGAGAAACACTAATGTCACAGTTGTGGAAAATAATGTGTTTTTTGAACCTAAACCGCATAAACACATTTCATTACACCCAAATACACAAAATAATGTTCTTTTAGCAGCAGCATATGACCCCTTTAAAACAAACTCTTAAAAGAACAAGAACAGTTATTTAAAGGAACAATATGTAATTTTTGCCGCTAGAGTGCGCGTATTCAAAATAAACAAATAGAAAAAGGCGTAGTTTGATGATGCCGTGACAGTGTGGAATCATGGGAGTTGTCATCTACATCCCCACAGCCGAAGCAATCCGATGGGACTCAGAAATCATGTTCATGGATGAGCTAATGATTTATTAACGTTATAGAATGAAGCAAGGTGTGAGGCTGAAAGCCGTACGAAGCGAGCCGGAGGCCGCTGAACGAGCCCCCCCCCCCCCCCCCCCCCATGACACATGGCTCGAAAGCAGCGAGCTTTTTATTATGCCACAGTCGACCGCTTCAGCTACTTCCGGTCGTGCGTATGTGGGGTAAAAAAAAAGCAGTGCTGTTCTGAGATCTTCAGTATGTTTTATCATACTAGATACATTTGAAAGTTATGTTATAATGCTATCTGTGCGGTCGTCACCGGTCTATTAAAAAGCACAACATATTAAAGCGTCTTTGGTGTTTCCATGTTTTCGGAAATCGAGGGGTTATGACGTCATTGGCAGGCGACACAATGACACTATGGACACGGTCCGTGTCACAAGTTAAAATTGCTTATTTAAACATTCTTCGAAACATTTGGGATAATGTAAGTACCCAAGTCAGCAAAATATATAACACTGTTCTAGTGGTGTTTGGATATTTTAATAAAAAAATCTTAAATATTGTGCCTTTAACATGAACTAAATCCTTATTACAACAAACTTGAAACCATTTTAATGAAAGTATTGAAGTCTCCCTTCCGAAAAAATAAATAAGTAATAAATAAAAATAAAGCTGTACAGCTTTTGTATATCTATATCACACTTGAACATTTTATTAATGTTTTAAAATGTTATCAAATGAACATTTGGCAAAGTTAAAACATGGACAAACATGATTTTCCTTGAAAACAATGTTTAAATTATTTTATTATAAATAATATTATTGTTGTTGTTATTATAACTTTGAAGTACATTGTACAATGCTAATATATTTCTGTCATAATTTCAATTTAAATCGAACTTCTATTTTGACTGGTTGTAGCGGACCTGTGTATTTGTCAATGTTTTTTCTCAAATAAAACTAGAAAATGTTTACGTTTTCTCTCTTGAGCTCTGCTGATGTTAATGTTTATGTAGACGCTGAAAACACCATTTGTGTACAGTATGCGTACTTCAGTATGCAGTAGATAAAATGGCGCCAATCAGAGACATGCAGAAACAAGCAGATTATTTATAGCAGTCTCTGCGCATAAATATTCACAGACACATATCATATCTACTTTTGATTTATCCATCCATCAGATTGCGCTTTATGTGACATCCTCATTATACTGTAAATTCCATGTTCACGACTGCACTGGGATTCCCTCTGCATCACGGAAATCATACGACCTTATCTTATAACTTGTTATTAATGCGACACACCTTCATCTGCAAGGAGGGATGGTGTCCGCGAATATGAGCGAAGATGTTGGATGTATTGCCTGCTTTTGCAGCCACTTTGGGTCCACATTTTTTGCAAATTGGATCCGTCATCAAGGACAACCCCGCGTTCGTTTTTTTAAATATCCAAAGTATTCCCATACTGCAGATTTTAACCTTTTTTTTCGGCGGGGATGGATATTAGATATAATCTCTCTCTTATTTTCTCCTCTGCACATGCGTGTAAGCAGCCGTGCGGAAATAAATTGCATATGCTGCGCGTGAGTAAAAATTACATTTTTTTTTAAACCGTAGATATGCAAATGTATACGGTATGATAACCGTGCACGTTCAAACCGTGATAAACTGTCATACCGGTATATCGTTACAACCCTAATGCAATCTATGCATCTGTTGACTTGAACAAGAACATTTTAAACTCATTGCCCATCATCTTAATTTAATTTAAAATATTTTTAATTAAAAGTTTTAATATTATTTATTATAATTATTATAATATATTAATATTTTTATATAAAATACTTAATAATATAATGCATAAGAATTTAATAATAATATAATAATAGGCCCTATAAATCCATTGCATTTTTCCCAAATTTATTTTATTTTATTTTTTAAAATTCATTTTGTCCGTACAAAAAAATTGTGGATTGCTGATTTAATGGTTTAATTACATTTTATTAATCAAAAAGCATGTGTTAATTAATTGAATTTGTGAAATTTACACACATAAACAACTATTTATTTTTAAAAAAGTTTTTAAGGCCCTATGAAATACGTAAAGAGAATTTTTTCTCAAATTCAGTTATATTTTTACCAAATTCTGTGTATTCCATTAAAACCATTAAAATGGAATCCAGACATTAATGATTTTAAAATCATACGCACATCTCTAATTAATTGATTTTATTTTTTCCAAACCCCATAATTGCATTGAACTAATGTGTTGTGCATTTTACCCCCCATTTTTGCTAAAATAAAGTATTTTTTCTGGAATATGCATTTGAAATAATGTTGTAATAGTAATTGTATTAGTCGTCGTAGATCTACTATTATTACATTAAGCAATATATTTCTGTCACAGTTTCTTCAAGTGAACTTTTATTTTGACAAGGTTAGTGTGAAGACTTTAAAGTTTCTCTTTGCATATAATATGACGATAGTTTTTCTCAAATGAAATGGTAAATCTAAAGATAATATTCAAATAATCTAAGGTTATGTTCATGTATTTATGTCTTCATTTAGTGCTGAAATTCAGTTGCGCCCTTCAGTACGAGTGTACTAAACGAAACCATGTTCTATGTTTTTCTGTGAAAGACGCACGAAGGATTCATTTAAATAGTATATCTGCAGCTTAATATTCACAGACACTAGAACATAATGCGTTTTGATTTAAGTGTACTGACCTACTTTTAATTTGTTCATTCAAAATTTGCCAAATTCTGTGACACTCCATAGCCAAAAATCTACCTTAAGTCATCTAAATGTTGATTCACATAGTGTGTTTTTCCTTGTCTTGAAATGGTCCAGGATTGTTTGGTTAACCTGCATGCATCTGTGAACCTGCTGGTGGGTGTCTAGTGCTGCCCGTATGTGAGGATAAAGCTGGTATCTGTACTAAACCACTCCTTTTAGTGCTTCATAAGATGTCTAGAGTTTCGGCTCTGCGATAACATAACTTGTCTAAATGCACTAGAGCTTGTCAAGTTGTGTCTCTTGAAATTACAGTCATACTGATCAAAATCTGGGGCTTGTGAAGAAGATATGCACATTTGCAGAAGTTGGCCATATGTACCCCTCTGCAGGGCCTAAAGCTGCAGACACAGTGGGTGCTGGGAGAAGCTTGTTTTTTTGAGGTGCTGGAATGTCTCCTCTGAAAACATGGTTGACCTGTGCTACTCTTCTGCTAGGAATGTTCTGCAGGTGGTTTTCTTCACTACTGTTCTGCTGTTTCTTTTTTCCTCTCACTCTTCTGTGTCTATCCATTTGTTTCAGTCTGTCAGGCTGCTCTGAACTCTGGCAGACGGTGCATCTGTCTGCTGACCACCTGCTGTAGACATTGTCACAGTGTCTGACCCCTGACAGGCCTGTTTCTGCAAGGCATGTTTGTGTGTGTGTGTTAGTGAGCACTGGTGCAGAAATCTAACTCTGTCCAGTGTCAAACCAAAAAAATGAAACGAAACGAAACAAAACAATAAACATGAAACAAAACAATAAACATAAAATACAATTATAACAATTAAATAATAAAATCAAAATTAGATCTTGAATTATTTATGTATTATTAAATCTATCAATACAGGCCAAGTTTTATTTCAACAGTTAACTGAGGCTTTTTATTGTTGTAGTTTTTTGTTTACATGATTGAACTGGAGTCATGTTAGAGCCACTGTTTCTGAAAAAAATAAAAACAAAAGAAACTGCACATCCGTCCTCAGCGGAGAGGAAATCTGAGTAGAGAGTCAGGTGAGCTGCTTCCTGTGCCGCCTACAGCGCACGCTCATCTATTTCCTGTTATAACGGACGCGTAGAATGTTTTTCCAGAGATGAGTATTATGTTCTTTCCTGTTTGATGTTTGATCGCATCGTAATGACATTCAAGAGGGTTATTACTCTCTCCATGGCCAGAACAGGACTCTGAGAATGCCTTTTATCGCTGATGTAATGGATTTAATATGAACAATTGTGTAAAAAGAGAATCTTCAACATTTTGAGAACAGTGGCAGACATAGGAAGGTAATTTTATATGATGCATTTTTAAATCGTTCTGGTTCACCTAAAAAGAAAATGTGAGCCACACTTCACCAGCTGGATTAGTGTCAATAACATGATGCCCCTTTTTGTATGGATGGTAAATTTGTTCTAAAATACATAAAAAATGTAATTCACACTTATTATGATTTGAATACACCTCTTCTATGATGAGCATGTTTTTATTTTCTACATTAAAATTCATTTTGATCATTTTTTTTTCTCTGGAGTTTTAAGTAAAAAATATCAGGGTGATACAATCACTGTTAATTTTGTTATTATTTATGTAATATTATAGTATTTATTGTTTTTTGGATTAGCTTTTGCTTTTATATTTTTGGTTTTATTTTGAATTGTTTTAATTTAAGTGTTTAATTTTAGTTCTGTGCTTTTGTAATTTTTCTTTTTTTCAGTTAGTTGCAAAGACATTTCTAATTTTCATTTAGGGTTTTAACTTTACGGTTTTCATATTTATTTCATTTGAACTTTATTACAATTTCCAGAAACAGTTGTCCTGATAGCATGAAGAAAAAAAGTCTCATTAGAAGAATAAGATTCTTCGAAGAACCTTGCATAGTTTTTTTTTTATTGTTACTTCTCAAAAATATTTGAACAAAAGTGCTTCTCTACATATTAATATTTATAAAAAAAAATATAATGTAAAAAAGTCATGTGGTGCAACTAACATTCAGAAACATGCTGAAAAAGAAACACAAAACAGGAAATTATTTCATAGATAGCCCATTATTACTGTTTGTGAAGTCACTTCAGATGTTAGATACATTTTGACAACTAAGGGTTAGATAATGTATTAAAATGTCATGTGGTGCGACTGACCAATAACAATTGATATTTATCAATTAGATTATAATATCTGTAAAAAAAATACCTTGAAAAATACATTTAAATAGGTTTATAAAAAGATGTATATGTACATTTTTCTCGATCGTTACACCACATGACAGTTTTAACTTGAAGCACGCTTTAAACTAGATTTCATGTCTTATTTGTCATTGTCCCAAAATCAAACAACAAGAAAAAAGGTAGCCATGCCCATGCCTATAATAGATCTACATCAATTGAAGGATGTCCAGAGAGATATAAACGGTACCACCATGAAGAATAACAGCCCAAAGCAAACCCCAATGAATGGGTAGAGCAGGGCTGAGGCCCAAAGATGAAAGTGTGTGTGGGCACACACACATAATGAAGGCTGGCATTGCGTTGGGCGTTTCCAGTGAAGGCGGTTTGACTGAGGAGACGATAGGCCCCCCCCCCACCCCCCCCCCCCACTGGCAGCACCAAGTGGAAAGGGCTGTGTTTGGTCTCGGCCCATAATGATGGGGGGATGGTTGGTGAAAGACCAGATACAGATGGGGGTTTGGGAGGAACAAGGGACAGCTGGTTTGTGTGTGTGTGTTAAGCACAGTGTCTCTTTGTTCCCCTCCCCTCCGCCTGGCACCGACCGGATCATTTAAGACTACAGCCGTTCATTGGCACCTCAGGTTCAGGAACAGCCTGGCGACTCTACAGAACGGCTGCACTCTACAGGGAAGATGCTTTGAAGGTTAGAAGGCCCAGCAGACAATAATCTATGCCAGCACTCCCACAGCGCGCAGTGTTTCCATAGCACGCTATTATTGCCCAAATTACAGTGCTTGGGATAATTACGTATATATATATATATATTATAATGCTTGGTATGGAAGCATAAATTTTACTGCCACTGAATGATAGTTCTTCAGGCCTGAGCTCTTCAGAAAAATCCAGTCAGTCAAGGCTCAGTGCAGGTTAAAGCATTGCTTATGACCCTGAAGCACTTTGTTTGTGCAACTGAGAGTTTATTTTCATTGCTCTCAAGAATATTTTCCACTAATGGCGGGATAGTAGCGGAAAACTTCTGTCAAATTGTCGGGTTAAGCCTTGTAGTTTTACAGAGCGAGTCTCGTTTCTCAAAGACTTTTTCTGTACTTAAATGGACCGTGTATTTGAACCAGTTGCTTGAAGTGGGACGTGTAAAAATAGCATCAAATCAATCGCAGAATGTTTCAGTATCGTGCAGGTCTCGATTCAGGATAAATGAACCCATCAGGGATTGCGGTGACATGTTGCTCTATATTTTCAGTGCTCAAGATCTAGAATTGCTGGCTTAAAATGGGTAGAAACGTAACCCCTTACAGTGAGTTTATAGTATGTAATTTGCTTTGTCATAGTGGCCTTGTTGAGTTTGCAGACTTATCCCAGCTAGATCTGCATGTGTGTTATTAGTGGTGCTTGCTAAGGCAAGAATCACTGTTATAGGTTTACTGAGGGTTGAGGGTTTTGAACAAACATATGACTCTCTATTAGACTTGTAGCTGTGAACTTGTCTTGCAATGCTTGTGCCACATGCATGAATAATACCTAAAATGTGTAACTTGTGGAGAAAAAGTGATTGGACAGTTTAAAGAGAACCAGCATACAGGGACAAGAAATTTAAAACAGGGCCAGCGCATAACCACCTAGCAACCACCCACAACACCTTAGAAACAGCACAGTAACAGGCTACATTAAAAACCTTAGCAACTACACTTCAAAACACTAAAAACAATGCTGAACTGTCTTAGAAATTGATTTAATTTTGGGTGGTTGCTACACACACAAACAGTATTTATTAAAACTGATTTAACATTCATGTTTATATTTTTTCATTTTAATTTTAGTTTTAGTCTTAGTGATTTTTGTTTTGTGCTTTTATAATTTTTATTGGCTTTTATTATTATTTCAGGTTTGGTTTTATTAATTTTAGTACTTAAAGGGTAAGTTCACCCAAAAATGAAAATTCTGTCATTATTCAGTCTCATGTCGTTCCAAGACCTTCGAGACGTTAGACATTCATTCATCTTCAGAACACAAATTAAGATATTTTTGATGAAATCTGAGAGCTTCACCCTGCATATACAGCAACACAACTGACACGTTCAAGACCCAGAAAGGTATAGGATGTTGTTAAAATAGTCCATGTGACATAAGTGGTTCAATTGTAATGTTATAAAACAGATTTTTTTTGTGTGCAAAGAAAACAAAATAATGACGATGCATGCGTGTGCCGCTGCTGATGTAGAACATGTATGCGCTGTCGCATGCGTCATGGTACTCTTGATAATGGTGGAGAATGGGACAAGGAGAAGTATTGCTGAATAAAGTCATTATTTTTGTTTTCTTTGCGCACAAAAAGTATTCTCGTAGCTTCTTAAAATTATGGTTAAACCACTGATGTCACATGGACTATTTTAACAATGTCTTTACTAACTTTCTGGGCCTTGAACGTGGTAGTTGCTTTGCTGTCTATGCAGGGTCAGAAAGCTCTTGGATTCCATCAAAAATATCTTAATTTGTGTTCCAAAGATGAACGTAGGTCTTACGATTTTGGAATGACATGAGGGTGAGTAATTATTGACAGAATTTTCATTTTTCATTTTTGGGTGAACTAGTTCTGGTTTCAGAAGTGGACATTCATCCGAGACTGCCTTGCTCTCAGTTGTTGATGCCCTAAGATTGGCAAGAGCGGATTCCAAATCTTCAATACTTATCTTGCTGGATCTGTCCGCTGCTTTTGACACGGTTAACAACCAGATCCTCCTGTCAACTCGATTGGCAAAGGGCATCTCAGGAACCGCACACCAGTGGTTTGAATCTTACCTCTCAGACAGGTCCTTCAAAGTATCTTGGAGAGGTAAGGTGTCCAAGTCGCAACATCTAACTACTGGCAAATTGCTACTAAAGAGCAATACTAAATATACAAGAGAAAATTAGACAGGTCTCTTAAAATGAACAAGTAATTTGTTTCCTCTTTAGAAAAATGAAAATTTTTATTGCTGAAATTGCAAATATTAATAACTGTGAAAACTAATTTGCATTTTAATTGCCATATTACATTCAAAATACAAATATATAAAAATATAAAAATAAATTTCAAATTACTTTAAAAAAGGTAAACATAGTACAACCAAAAACTAAAACATAAATCAAAATAATAATAATAAAAAATGATAATAATACCTAAACTGCATTTATGTCGTGCAATGGAAGTTTCAAGTTTCAGCCAAACTAAAGCTCAAGCATGACATAAGCATTTACTGTCTTCTTAGAAGGCTTTGTGTCTTTTGTAAGAGGCAAAAATTAGTGGGCAGGGCAAAAAAAAAAGGGTCCATACACAACATTTATTAACACATTTTTCAGCAACATGAATTTAAAGGTAGTGGAAATCCCCCTCTAAAATGTCTGTGCATACTTGTGTGTGTAATCCTTTAAAGGACATGTGGTTGCAACCAGTGCGCGTAGTAAGTTTACAGTAATGCCCCTAATGAAAATTTGGCCGAAACCGATAATTCTGGATGTGCTTGGTCGAAACCGAAACCGCAAATGCGTTATAATTAATAAAATAAATAATTATTACAAAGTAATTTTGTAAGTCTTTTTAATTTAACTCAATTTTAATGATACTGAATAAAAAAAATAAAAAAACACAGGCCAATAAAATAACCACACTTTTATTGAAAGAAAATATATTAATATTAAATATCAATGTATTATTTTTATTCAGTTCTATGCAACAGAATCAGACATAACTGTTGTTGTTGTTGTTTTTGACTAATTATCCAAATAATGTATAGTCCTGCAAACAGGGTTTTTCCTTTCTCAGGCGGAGGTGGTACCATCCTGATCATGTGCACTCAATGTACCCACCCTTCAAGTGGCTGAAACAAACATTTTTTACACGCAACATATTTTAGGTGTTATAGTAATTATAGCTATGATTAAAGAAAATGATAGTTATAAAGTTATGTTTTATTTTCTCTCACCTAATTTTTTATTGTTATTTATTCTTAAAATAGCCTTATGAATTTTTTTCTTTTTCCTCAGAAATTCTGTGTTGTGTATCTGGTTATCAAATGAAGGCATAAAACATTAATATCATTTATCTTTAAATGATTGAAAATCGCTGTTTGGTATCAGGGCATTTTTACGAGTATGAGTACAGGAGCGCAGTATCGGGCCCGATACTGATACTGGTGCATCCCTAGTTCTTGGACCACTATCTCTTTCTCTGTCTACATGGGGGCATCATTAGGTTTTGTCATTCAGAAACATGGCTTTTCATTTCACTGCTATGCTGATGACACTCAAACTCTACCTCTCATTCCATCCTGATGATCCGACGTTAGCTGCTCGCATCTCAGCATGTCTAAAAGACATTTCTTTTTGGATGACGGACCATCACCTTCAGCTCAACCTAGCTAAGACAGAACTGCTTGTTTTTTCAACAAACCCATCACTTTATCAAAAGTTTACCATCCAGTTAGGCTCATCAACCATAACTCCTTCAAAAACATCCAGAAACCTTGGAGTTGTGATTGATGATCAGCTTAATTTCTCAGATCACATTGCTAAAACTGCCCAGTCCAGCAAATTTGCTTTATTCTACATCAAGATGATCAGGCCCTTTCTTTCTGAACATGCTTCACAACTCCTTGTTCACGCTCTTGTTCTGTCCAGGCTGGACTATTGCAATGCTGTCTTGGCAGGTCTTCCAGCTAGTTCTATCAAACCTTTACAATTAATACAGAATGTGGCATCAAGATTAATTTTTAATGAGCCAAAAGCAATGCACGTCACACCTCTGTTTATCAATTTGCACTGGCTACCAATAGATGCTCGCATAAAATTGAGGCTTGATGTTTGCTACAAAACCACCACTGGCTCTGCACCCGTTTACCTAAATTCATTACTTCATACTCATGTGCCCTCTAGAAGCTTGCGTTCTTAAAGTGAACGGCGCTTTATTGTGCCATCCCAAAAAAGCACAAAATCACTTTTACAGACTTTTACATTAAATGTTCCCTCCTGGTGGAATGACATGCTCACCTCAGGATATTATTGAAGAGGATCGTGCAGAACCTGTGCAAGCACGGCTCTTACAGGATGTTTCAGAATGGTATGTTTTTTTGTTTGTTGGTTCATACTTTTAGATACGCTGTTATTTTGTAAATGCTACTGCTTCTGTTAGATTTAATATACGGTTTTATCCTGATTAAAACTTACAACAACTTACAGTACAGCAACTGCACGCGCGTCCATATTTAACGCTTCTCATAGCTATGTAAAAATAAGAGTATAATTGTAACAGTTCAATGTTGGAGCTGAGCTGAATATGAGAGAGAGAGATGCAGAGCATGTGCAAGCAGGGGGATGCGAGGAACAGTATTAACCCTTTCGCACGTGAGTTTAAAATATTCTAGCTGAGCCCCCAGCTTAAGTTTTTTTAGGCGAGCTTTATTTTAGAATGTATCGCCTTATTGTTTCTATGGCGAAGTGTCATGCTTGTCATGTGACACAACGCTGCCACAATAGATCTGTATGACACATGTATCGCTTTTATTTCATTTGTCTTGTACTATTCAAAATATTCACAAACATGCTCACTATATTATGAAATATCTGATATTCCGATTCTGAAATATGTGCAAGTAAATCTATTTGGTAGTTTAAACACTTTTATATCGACCCGTGTTAGTTGACTATACGTTGTTTACAACACGCAAATTCATCCTCGCCTCCCGAAACACGTTAAAGTAGGTCTCCAGTAAACTGGGAGAAGAGCAGAGTAAACTTTATAGTTACCTACACAATCTGTATATAATATCAATAAAAACTTGTCGTCAGATTATATTTTTAAGGATGAATATTGCCGTTTCCATAGACATCAGCGTGTATTTTACAAACTGTAAATGTATGATTTTGCTAGTACTTATGTGTATTTAAATGTCTGAAACCTAAAATAAGCATTATATGTTTGAAAGGCTGATAGTGTGTGATAATATGACAAGCGCTCAGCGTGTCCGATCTGGCTCCGCGCCAGCCAAAGCGCGAAAGCGGATTTAAATCAAGCAGTTGATGACGTACACACTGAAAGTTCTCCACATCAATCGTATGCTTCAGGCCAGCCAGACTGATCACACCGTTGTGATCGTACAACTCCAAGGGTTAAAACTGCTGCTTTAGAACATTGATTTTGAAACTTGTGAATCCATTAGAATCGTTAGAAGACCGAATCGCGATTCATATATGAATAGATTGTTATGTGCACCTCTAGTTTTCTCTTCCTCTTCTCTAAAGCAGCGCAGCATGGCTTTGCCCCCTTTGCTGCCTTTTCCTGAGGGCGGGGTTTATCTGGGTTTGTGATGTCACGAACCCGGGAAGTAACTTGTTGTAGTTCCTACCAACCATTTTTGTAGGCATTAAAAAACCCAAAAACTGCCAGAATTTTTATAACAATCGCTCATTTGCATTGAACTTTCAGCTTTGTATCTTTGCAGATATTGTTTATGCTCCAACAGCAACATTAGACACTAACTAACATTAAAAAAAGTGAAATCGCAATGAACCACCCCTTTAAAGTAAAACCCTGACATACTGGCTGCATCCAAAAGCTAAAAACCTGTGGAGTAGGGCTGGGCGATTTCGCAAAAAAATGAAATCTCTTCTTTTTCAGAACATTTGACCGATTCTTGATTTTTTACTAGTCAACTTAAAAATGTTACTACAACATAATTTAAAAAGCTTTTTCTTTATTAACCCTCTTGTTAAAGAAAATCCTATTCTAAGTGCAGCACACATAAAGTTGTCAACATGATTTAAATGTTAAACAAATCACTCTGTAGTTCATACAGAAAGGATGCATGAACTACAACTACATCCTGTACAATCTTGTCTTATGGCCTACATGTTATATGTTCAGAAATAATAGGCTACAATGAAAATGCTTCAAAAAAAATTCTCAACAGTCAATGTAATTCAAATTCAAAATGACTGCTTTTATACATAGAATTCGAAAAGTGTACATTTCTAAACTGTGCACTTGTAAATATATCTGTACATTGATTTAAACGCATTATAAAACGTAGCGCTCAAATTAAAAGAAGTTCATTCACATCTTCTTGCATGTTTTTTCTATTCCACTGTCCATGTTGCGTCTTTGTCAACACAAAAGCGCATTCTGTGTGAACGGCGCCTCGCGTTATGAGCGCGTCACACATGAGTGGTTAATCACGTCCGCCGACATGCGTTTGGATAGTTATTTTATCTTTACTGTTATCATTGGCATATTGCCAAAGTGTCTAATTCTAACGTTTGGTAATATTTCTATTCAAAATCGCGATTCCTTGATTTCTAAAAAATAAAATCGCGGCAAAACATTAAATTCGAATTAATTGATAAAATCTGAAAAAATTGCCCAGCCCTACTTTGGAGGATGCATTCCAGAGTAGAAGCATTCAGGGCATGCCGATCCATTTAACTTCACGTCTGTCTACTCTCTGCGATGTCTCATCTGATTGATTTTTGAAGCCAGCATAAATGTACCCTTTTTCTTGACATCCCACAATCCTGTGCATTCACTTCTGTGACAGTTGAGCTAAAAATAAAAATGGCATCTGAAAGTTGCGGTCGGTGGTCAGTTTGTGTGTAAATGTAGGTTTTTGACCAACTTCTTCAACTTTGGTGTCATTTCTAGCAAGAAATTTAGCAGTAATTACATTATCACCAAAGCTCTCTCAGATTTGCTGTCATCAAGTCCTTGTTTGAATGGAGGAGCTCTCCCTGCATGATTCCTCAGATGTTATTTATAATTTTTTAATTGATTCAATAGCTGCAGGAACATGTTTCCATTATCTAAGCTGGAGATGACCAGTGTTGCGTGAATGGAAAACAAAACACTGACAGCTGAATGTAATTTGGCTTGAATCTGTAGACAAAGCTCTGGACAGAACTGTATTGGCCCTGCAAAGACTTCAAACTAAACTGGATCTTCAGGTTTTTATTTGTCAGAAGACTGTAGAATTACAATAGGAAAGTAAGTGGCCTCACTCTCACTACTATACTCACTCTCGGTATGTTCAGCCTACAGATGTGAAGCCTGGGAACCCCAACATCACCATTAGCAAACTGACGGATGCCATTAATCTTTACATCGCATGACTGATTATTCATGGTATGATCCCGTGTGAAATGGAGCTGGTCCGACTGCTGTTTATTTTCATGTTGTCTGGGACTCCTGCTGTTATCCGTGTCCTGAAATCACCTCTCGTCTGGCTGTACGTTACGCTGATGCTTGAAGCAGAATTCTCATCATCTTCTGAGCAGAGCAATCTAGAGTCGTTTAGAGATGCTTCTCATGTGTGTATCACTGTATCCCTGCTCTGACAGACACCTCTGAGCTCAGTGAAACCTCCGACTAGTGGAAAAGGAGGAGTGCTTTGATAAAATGGGAGTAATGATGACAAACCCTGAAATTAAGTAATGAAGACTTTTTTTTTGAAAAATTTGTACAAATTCTTTCTTGTGTGCCAGCTTAATATGCAAAGACAACTGTAGATGATCCATAGACTGATTTAAAGGGATCGTTCACCCAAAAAATGTAAATTCCGTCATTAATTACTCACCCTCATGTCGTTCCAAACCCGTAAGACCTGCGTTCATCTTCAGAACACAAATTAAGAAATTTTTATGGAAATCCATGAGATTTCTGACCCTCCATAGACAGCAATGCAACTGAAACGTTTTATGGCCCAGAAAGGTAGAAAGGAAGGACATCGTTAAAATAGTCCATGTGACATCTGTGGTTCAACCGTATTTTTATGAAGCTACGGGAATACTTTTTGATATAAGGACTTTATTCAACAATTTCTTCTTTTCTTTGTCAGTCTTCAACGGTAACATCAGGAAAAGTCATAGGAACTCATTGGTGAAACAAAAGTGGCACAGAAATGGTTTCATTGGAGTTTCTGTTTGTAGAAGACTGGATTAGTCTGGTTTCTGGTAGTGTGGCTTTCTTGTAAAAGTGAGGCATTGTGTTTGCTCAGACCTTTTCCTAGATCCAGTTCCACACTAAGACTTTATGGTTTGTTATATATATTGTTATATATATATATATTTGTAGTTCCAGAATGAATGAATGAAGTTCATGTTGAAACCTGTCCTGACATTGTCTTGTCTCCAGTCTATGGATTGGGTTTGTCCTCAACCGTCACTCTCATTGTGCTCATATGAACTCAAGATGATCAAAGAATTATGTGACCAAACTCTTTGTAATGTTTCATTCATTCCAAGAGAGCAGAACAGCTGTGTTTATCTACTGCTGGCCTGATGCATCGTTTTAAGGCGTGTTTCTGGCAATTTTATAAGTGGGAATTTGGAAAAGGGAATTTATGATTTCAAGCAGACGAGAATAGAGAGGGCTGTCATGACCCACCTCGACAGACACGAATAGAGCCTTGACTTATGGTGGATCCATCCTCCCAATTAATTATATGCCAGGGGAAACAAGTTCTTCCACTTCCCTTTTCTTTTGTAAGTTAACATAAAACCGACTTGGAAAGAAGTATTTTGTTTTACTTCCACAATTGTTTAATCTCAGATATTGTGTTTTGGATGCCTGTTCTGGGAACTGTCCAAATGCATTGCAGAGGAGAGAAATATGAAGAAATATGCCTCTCCTGTGATCCATAATGACTGTTAAATCTTCTTGCTAAATTATTAATATATAAGTTACATTTTCTACAGCAAGCATCACTATTACTGTTACTAATTCTGTTGCTATTTGAAAAACTCTGAACCTTGTTGTGTAATTATCCCACACTGTTTGTGCTGTAGACATTAATGATCCCTCACTTGCATCCTCCTAGACATTTGTGGGTGAGCTCTTTAGACCCAGTAAGAAAACACCTTAAAATGTTGAATATTTCATTGTTTATGACACTTTTAGTTTAATGGTAATTTTATATTAGTATAATATAATTATAAATGTAAAATGATTTTCTAATGTAGTATAATTTAATATACACTATTGTTTAAAAGTTTGGGGTCAATGAGATTTTTTATGTTGGGGAAAGATTCTCTTTTTATGATCATTCTGTGATTAAAATAGAATTAAAAAAACAGTAATATGTGAAATATTATTACAATTTAAAATAACTTGCCTATTTTCATATCTGTTAAGATGTAATTTATCAAAGCTGAATTTTCAGCATCTTTACTCTTCAGTGTCACATGAGCTTTCAGAAATCATTTTAATATGCTGAAACAATTTATTATACCCAAGGCTGAAACATAGTTGTGCCGCACAATGTTTTTGTTGAAACAGTAATACTTATTTCAGGTTTTTTGAAGAGAAAAGAAAGACAGCATTGATTGAAATAAAAAGATTTTGTAAACATTTAAATCTAATTGTACATATATTGTAAAATATTTTAATGCATCCTTGCTGAATACAAAATACAACTTTTGAACTTTAAAATAATATATTTTAAAATATTACCAGCCTAAACTTTTGAAATATAATTATAATATAATATAATATAATGATTGTAATATGGTACATGCTGCTATTTAGTTTATTGTTAGTGAAAGATGAGATGCATTGTTGAACAAGCTCTTCTTTCCTTTGATTATCTAATGCTTGTTTTTCATTGAAGAGCATGTTTCATAACCCACGTGTTTGTGTAATTCAGTACTTTATATAGCGCTCACTATTTCTGAAAGAACAGTTTATGAACAATTCTGCCCACTCCATCCCACCGTAAGTGCTCCTGAGGGCAGCGCAGCACATCGCATCGCCTGCGTTTAACATTCATCAGCAGTTGTAACACTTCGCCTGTGCCACAGCCTGCTAAATAAAGTTTTTTGTGCTTATCGCTGGAGAGACCCACACCTCTTCCATCTCCTCGGCCTGAGGCCATCTTCATCTGAGAGACTATACAAATCAACACGCATGGTCTCCAAAACAGGGTCTGTCCGTCAGGGCTGGTGTCAAATGGTCAGAATCTACCATTGTGTGATTCCTACAACAGCCAGAGGTCAGCAGCACATTTTCAGCATGGATTCGCCCAGGGGCTGTTCCTCTTTCTGAGAACAGAACTCATTCATGAGACGTGTTCATTGATTGTACTCCATTAGCTCTTCCCCATTAAGTGATCAGTCGAAAGTTTGTTTAGTTTCCTTGTACTAATGTATCAAAGATTACAAAAGCTAAGATGACCTGCATTGCTTTTTGGTTACATGTTCAGAGTTTCATACATACAGTGGGGAAAAAAAGTATTTAGTCAGCCACCAATTGTGCAAGTTCTCCCACTTAAAAAGATGAGAGAGGCCTGTAATTTTCATCATTTGGTATACCTCAACTATGAGAGACAAATGAGAAAAAAAAATCCAGAAAATCCAATTGATAGGATTTTTAAAGAATTATTTGCAAATTATGGTGGAAAATAAGTATTTGGTCAATAACAAAATTTCATCTCAGTACTTTGTTATATACCCTTTGTTGGCAATGACAGAGGTCAAACGTTTTCTGTAAGTCTTCACAAGGATTTCACACACTGTTGCTGGTATTTTGGCCCATTCCTCCATGCAGATCTCCTCTAGAGCAGTAATGTTTTGGGGCTGTCGCTGGGCAACATGGATTTTCAACTCCCTCCAAGATTTTCTATGGGGTTGAGATCTGGGGACTGGCTAGGCCACTCCAGGACCTTGAAATGCTTTTTACGAGGCCACTCCTTCGTTGCCCGGGCGGTGTGTTGGGATCATTGTCATGCTGAAAGACACAGCCACGTTTCATCTTCAATGCCCTTCTGATGGAAGGAGGTTTTCACTCAAAATCTCACGATACATGGCCCCATTCATTCTTTCGTTTACACGGATTAGTCGTCCTGGTCCCTTTGCAGAAAAACATCCCCAAAGCATGATATTTCCACCCCCATGATTCACAGTAGGTATGGTGTTCTTTGGATGCAAATCAGCATTCTTTCTCCACCAAACACGACAAGTTGAGTTTTTACAAAAAAATTATATTTTGGTTTCATCTGACCATAAGACATTCTCCCAATCCTCTTCTGGATAATCCAAATGCTCTCTAGCAAACTTCAGACGGGACTGGACATGTACTGGCTTAAGCAGGGCGACACGTCTGGCACTGCAGGATTTGAGTCCCTGGCGGTGCAGTGTGTTACTGATGGTAGCTTTTGTTACTTTGGTCCCAGCTCTCTGAAGGTCATTCACTAGGTCCCCCCATGTAGTTCTGGGATTTTTGCTCACAGTTCTAATGATCATTTTGACCCCACGGGGTGAGAACTTGCATGGAGCCCCAGATCGAGGGAAATTATCAGTGGTCCTGTATGTCTTCCATTTTCTAATAATTAATCCCACAGTTGATTTATTCACACCAAGCTACTTACCTATTGCAGATTCAGTCTTCCAAGCCTGGTGCAGGTCTACAATTTTGTATCTGGTGTCCTTTTTGGTCTTGGCCATGGTGGAGTTTGAAGTGTGACAGTTTGAGGTTGTGGACAGATGTCTTTTACACTGATAACAAGTTCAAACAGATGCCAATAATACAGGTAACCAGTGGAGGACAGGGAGCCTCTTAAAGAAGAAGTTACAGTCTGTGAGAGCCAGAAATCTTGCTTTATTGTAGGTGACCAAATACTTATTTTACCAAGGAATTTACCAATTAATTCTTTAAAAATCCTACAATGTGATTTTCTGATTTTTTTTCTCATTTTGTCTTCATAGTTGAGGTATACCTATGATGAAAAATTACAGGCCTCTCTCATTCTTTTTAAGTGGGAGAACGTGCACAATTGGTGGCTGACTAAATACATTTTTCCCCACTGTAGATTAAAAATGTTTATGAAATAATTTGATTATAGTTAATTGTATGTGATCTAAAGATAATATTGCAAAGGATAGAGATGCAGTGAGGATAATGGAGTAAAAGTGATAAAATTGAGTGGTTCTAACATTTATTAGAAGACCTGACTTTAAAGGCGTCTGTAGACGACCATGCACCAAACTTGGCTAAATTGATTAAAAATGTTTGTTATTTTGTATTTAGGCATCAAAATAGGTTGAGGATAAATATATATAGGTTAGCTGCGTATAATAAATAAATCCTAATTAATTATATATATAAATTTAGTATAACTGAGTAGAAATATTTAAATAGTGGTAAATAATTAAAAAAAACATTTATTTTATGACAACAACACAATATGCAGTGTTAATAAGAATAACATTACGAATATTAATTATTCTAATATTTACTGGTCATATAATAAGTACAAATGTTAAAAGTGAATAATAATTATCAAGAGTGACAGGATATTATTCTTATTAATAATATAATATGATACTAACACTTATGAGTATTATAACAACAAACAAAAATGTGGTGTATATAATGGAATACATACTCTAGTAATTATTCTAAATATAAATTGTCATATAATTAAGTACAAATGTTAAAGTGCATAATAACTATTCAGAAGCGACAGGATAGTATTATTATTCATAATAATGATAATAACATTATTATTATTATTAACAACCGCAACAATGTGTGTGTATAATGAATAAATACTAATTTGAATTATTCTAAATATAAGTTGTCATATAATCAAGTACAAATACAAATACACGATACTGCTGTCATTTTGCTCCCGTTTCCCCTGTGTAAACCGATTTAATTTCATTTGGTGACACTAGAGGCAGTGATATCTGGCTCTGGTGTTTGCGCACTTTGCTTCACTTGCAGTGAAATTTACAGTCATCGCTATGAGATTCAGTGGTGTTGGATGCTGAAT
Organism: Sinocyclocheilus anophthalmus; assembly: GCA_018155175.1. Classification (NCBI taxonomy): domain Eukaryota; kingdom Metazoa; phylum Chordata; class Actinopteri; order Cypriniformes; family Cyprinidae; genus Sinocyclocheilus; species Sinocyclocheilus anophthalmus. The sequence goes on along the minus strand of JADLZN010005975.1, from coordinate 445,282 downwards.
CAGTAGCTGATGTTGCGTTCCTGACACAGAGCTGCTTCTCGGTCATCTCTGACTGCTGGATTTCTCTACATCCTCTCTCCTAATCTCTCTGCTACGCCTGTCTAGCAGATCCAAGAGCTGCACTGGCCAGGATCTTGTGGCGATGTTTGAGGAAATTGCTTGAATTTCTTTCATCCCATCCCATCATTACTAATTAGTTTTAATTTAGCCAGAGCAACCAGTGTAATGAGGTGAGGGTTGCTTTAAGAGTACTTAAATGTTCCAGTTCATATTGTGGTGTGGGGGGTGGGAGCTGGTGATTTTTAGTGTTTGTGTGCATTGGCATGTGTGCACAAAGTGACTTACCAGAAGTGGTTCATCTTAATGCTCTAAAGCTATTCTTGAGAAAACTATAATTCACGAAAGAATCCGCTTTCTACGGTTTATTTAAACAATAATTATAGATTGTCTAGTTACTCGTGGACTCTTTTTCTTTTTTTCTTGTGCAACGGCGTCTGCTGCCCACAAGGCTATTTGCGCCGACAAAATTTTTACTTTTCGGTTCAGTTTGAATTTGCTATTTTCATTCAGTATGGCTCAAAAGTCTGGGATCAGTAAGAAATTAATAATTTTATTCACCAATTTTATATAATTGACCTGTATAATGGACATTTATAATTAAATACAAAATGTTTCTATTTCAAATAAATGCTTTCTATTATTTCAACTATTTGTTAGTCATATTCAAACATGCTTTTTTGCAGTTGCAAGTGGATTGCAAGAAAGTCGTTTGAGTTTGCAGGTAGATTTCTGGGTGTTTCCCCTTCTCTCAGTGAGGGAATTTGGTAACAGCGTCTCATGTTTGAAGGCTGTCATGGGTCTGACCTGTTTAGAGTGTTTCCTACTGTGTTGAGGAGCCTGTGAGCAGAAGGTCACACAGCCAGTGACTGAATCGTGCTCTCCCCACCTCCATCTCTTGTCTTGCATCCGCAAACACTTTTGTAACAGTGAAGACACTCTTAGACCTGAAAACAAACCACTTCACCTGCCAAATACATGTCACTGTGACCAAACTCTCGGCTTGCGCTGCATTAAATTTAGACGTTAGTCATTCTCTCCGTGATCAGGTTAGTTATAATGAATCTTTCCTAGAATTACAGTTGAGAAATAACATTTCATCCTATTTACAGAATATTGTTTTAGGTGAGCTATAGTCTTAATATAACCCTGGAATGGAAATGCAAAGAAGTTGTTTCTTTAAAGGAAAAACTGCAGATTGATTTTCCTGGTTTTAATAAGGCAAAACACGTAGATCTTATATAATCTTGCAGCAGTGTACATCTATTTTTAATAGCTCAATTTTCACATGTACTGTATATTAAAGATAGTTTAAAAAAAGTAATCTTTTTGAAGGGGTCATATGACGTTGATAAAAAGAACATTGTTGTGTATTTGGTGTAATGCAATGTGTTTATGCGGTTTAAGGTTCAAAAAACACATTCTTTTCCACATAATGTACATTATTGTTTCTCCTCTAAGCCCGCCTTTCTGAAACGATTTTTACAAGCCTCATCGGTCTGAAAAGCGAGGTGTGCTCTGATTGGCCAGCTATCCAGTGCGTTGTGGCTTGGCGAATATTTTTTTTTTTTTCCTCAAGCGTTTATGTGTGATGATATGTAGTCCCTATTAAAATATTGTGATGCCTTATCCTGGCCAGCACGACGAGACAAAACCAATAAAACCCATTACAAACGAGGCATTTGTTGCATCCAGTGGGGACATAATTACTGATTATAATGACTTAGAAGTATTTGTAGTGTTGAGGATTGCGCCACGTAAACATAAAACCATGTCTGCATTTGTGATCGGAGAAACGACAAACAACAAGTTTGTCGTTCAAACTCGCGTTTGAATCATCAGTGGCAAATTCTTTAAATATAAATAAACTTACTTACAGGCTGTGAGTCAGGAGTGCCAGACTGTCCTTGCAAGGTTGGAACTGCCCAACTTTATAGAACAGCTTTTGAGCACAGACCCATTGTAGGCTATGCAGAACTGCTGGTTCAGGAAACAGTCCTCCATAAAACACGTCACACACTGCGGGCTAGAGTGAGCGGCGGCCGGCTGGCTAGAGTGAGGAACAGCCGGCGGTCTTGAGAACAGCACGGCCGGCGGACCCTGGCTTTGACGAAGGGTGGCCGGTGGGCTTGTGGCAACCACCTGTGCCAGTCCGGGCTGGATCCAGTTAGCCAACGGTGAAAGCCGATCCGGCGTTCCACAGCGTGAAGTTGATGTATTTCCTTAGTGACCAGCACGGATCAGCTCTAGGAATGACGACGCAGATATCGTCCTCTTTTGGAAGTCCAAACAAAGTAGTTTCGCTTTCACAGTGAAACACAGAGCATCTCCACAACATGGCGGTGGTGGCAACAACAATACTACAGGGAGATTAAAAGTTACGTCTTCTTTCTTTGCATGAACATTTGGGCGGTGTTATGCAAATCTTTCCACACAGTGACGTAGACATGTGGGGGCGTGTTTAAATGAGGTGTTTTAGGAGGGCGTGGACAAGTCTTAACTTTTATAAAGAATATCTCTTTGGATTTGAGACTTGAGCCCGTTTCTTATTGCCCAAGCGCTTGTAACAGTCCCCCACGAGACAGACCAAACTTGACAATCGCATCAGCTGACTTTCCGTCGTTTTTACACCCATCTGACGTCTTGTCTGTGACTCTGGTGTCTTCTCAAAACAGATTTGAATGGTTCGTTGATGTAATTGAAAAGACTCAGAAATGCATGCTTTAGATACCTAGAGCTTTGACTAACAACAGTTTTGATATGTGATTGTGTGCAAAAAAGATTTCAAATACATTTTTAACAAAACGAAATGATTTAAAAGCTGTTTGGAAGCAGTAAAATAGATTAATTCAGACCAAGGTTTCCATGTGCAAAGGTGGTTGGCAGCTCCGCTCACAAGTACCACCAGCCTGTGTCTGCTTTTGGCAAACTAACTCCCAGGGCTGGATTGGGTGACTTAATCAGGTTTGTCAGAGGCAGTACAGTGTGTAGCTGGTCTCTTTGCTCCTGGGGAGGGGTTTAGGTACTAAAAAAAAGAAAGGGCTAATTGGAACATGGCACATCACAGATGCATCTCCAAGGAGACAGCTGGCTCCTCGACCACCAAGATGGGAACATCGCTTCTAGGTCAGCTGTGTTTGTTCCTCTAGTCAGGAGACTTTTGAATTGAGGTGAGATGAGTAGCTTGTGTGCTTATGACTTATATAATCAGCAGTGAAATATGAGCCCTATTTGGATGGTTGGGTTTCTAACTCGAGCAGAGAAATCTAGACAATCATTTTACCTGATGCTGATGTTAATAGGCTGCTTTGGAGTTTCCACTGTTTGGTTATCCTCAATTTCATAAAATTTTTTCATTGGATGCTGTCTGTATTAGGGATGCAAGAGTACAGCCCACAGTTCAATACATACCATGATTTTTTTTAACCAAGTTTTTCGGTTCGGTGGTTTGATGGCTTGGCACATCAGAGTAGGGCTGCACGATTAATTGAATGGGATTGTCATGCGCATCTTGTCAGTAAAGCGGATCAATGAGTAGTAGTAAAATCTCCATCACATGCCTCAGATAAAGCAGCAATTACTACACAGAGCCTAGATTCAACTGACAAGCTGCGCAAAAAAAAATCGCAGATGATATAATCGCATGATTATGAAATCGAAGAAATTGTTCGCGATAATGAAAGCTGTTTGTGTAGCTTCTCAGTGAACTACGGCTCTGTGTAGTAAATGCTGCTCCATTTGAAAGCAAGGGAAAATACCACATTTAATAAACAGGTTATCATACGTCTACTTCAAATGCTTTTGATAGACGTATCATTGGTGTCGACATTATCGGCTCTGTAAAAACATGTAATGTATGTTCTTGTGCCAGAGGCGCCATGGCAGAAACTCCAAAAATATGGCATCAAGAGTAATAAATGCGGATGTCCGTTCCAGGAATCCCTAATATGGACAAAGGTATCCAGCTTTTGTTTTAACTGAATAAAAAGTAGATTGAAATGCTTAAACTAATAAAACATGAAAACAGTAAATGCTTGACTGTGACCGTATACTGTATAGTTTATCCGTGTTCTTTAAGCCATCTAGGCTATTTTTAAGGGTTCACCCAAAAATGAAAATTCTGTCATTAATTACTCACACTCGTGTCATTCCAAAACCGTAAGACCTTCGTTCATATTCGGAACACAAATAAATTCCAAAGCTCATAATACGGAGGGTTCACCACTGTGTCACATGGACTATTTTATTGATGTTCTTACTACCTTTCTGGGCCTTGAAAATGGTCGTTGCGTTGTTGTTTATGCAGGGTCAGAAAGCTCTCGGATGTTCTTAAACAGTGCTGATTGCCATTCAACAGCGCTCAAATGTTTGTGGGAAATTTACATTTTTTAAATTTCAGTACCGACTGGACCTGCGCGGGATGGATTTTTCATCCATTAGGCTGGCGCCCGCCTGCTCCCGTAGAAAAATATCTTATCTAGGCCCGCTCCCGCCCACAACATTCGTCTTTTGTCCCGCTCCCGCCCGCAAAATCCCGCATAAAAGTAATCTATATGATCCACAACATCCCAGCATAAATGCTCCCAATAAAATATTGGTTATTTAGGCTAAGCATCAACATTCAAAAACCACTGTTGTTTTTTAATAGAAAAGCAAGCATAAGCTGCTGTGTGCATGGCTTGGCATGGCAGAATGCCAGCAAACAGCGCTCCCTTTATTATCACTAAAAAGCTGACATCAGTTCATCGCGATCTCAAGAAAAGCTCTGTTTTAACACAACGAACATATGCACAAAGAATCTTTCACAATGTCTACACTTCATGTGTTGAAATGAGACTATTCGTGAGCACGCAATTTCAGCACTGTGGTGAGTGGATTCTGACTTAATCACCTCTGGTTGGCCATTGCGTTCCAGAAATCAACAGCTGAGTCTGTGAATGGCTACATTGTGCAACCCTTTAAACACGTGTTATAAATAGAAACTATGTCTAGCTTGCGTGTGTTAATCCTTTTAATGTAATTAGTTGTTCTTTTTGCTTTTGTGCAACACATAAATAACAATTTATATGTTTCAGACAATTTATGTTTAGATCATTTCTATTTTGCGGGAGTCCCACAAATCATTTTATTCTCCCGCATCCCGCACACACACACACACACACACACACACACACAACACGAGTCTCTTCCCACCCGCACTCGCCCTTCGAGAGTTGTACCACGCCGCACCCTGTTGCGTTGGGTCCCGCGGTACTCCCGCGGGAGTACAGGCCTCTAGTCGGTACTTTTGACAACACTAGTCCAGTCCGAATAGGGTTATGGAGTATTTTTATGGGTATTATGTCATTTGTGAAAGCAGTGGGTTGTTATTTGCTTGTTGAAAAAGAGCAGCGTAAGCATTCTGCAAAACCTCTCCTTTTATGTTCCACAGATATAGTCATTCGGGTTTAAAACAGTATGAGGGTGAGTAAACTAATGATATTTTTGTTTAAAATGAACTATTCTTTGATTAGAGAACATCTGAACATGTTGCACTTTGTATTGTTGAAAGTGAAGCTGCCATTCATTTTTCACAGTAAAGGCCCCAAAAGAAGGTCACTGTTTAATTTTAGATGTGCTAATTTTCTGGAAAAATGTGTGGATCTCTTTCTTTCTCCTCATTTGTGTCTTTTTCTCTCTAGCTGGTCTCAAAGACCTTGACCAATTTTACCAGTCAGTCTAAACAGCACTGGTTTGATGTACCCGACCACACATGAATCTAGGCCAGACCCAACATTTTTCATTGACCAGGTCTCCACTGATCTCTATTCATAGCTCGAGGGAACCAGAGCCACCTCAACAGCTGTGAGAGCAGGGCCGGCCCCTAGGAGCCCACAATGGGTGGAACCAACATATGCTCCTTATAATTCACTGACATGAGCCAATTTAGCCATCATCCCCCTGAACCTTTAATGGGTAACGAGATGTTAGCAGCTAGGGCTGGGCTATATTGCTAAAAAAATTGATCAACGATATAATGTTTCATATCGTTCGGTATCTATTTTGTGGGTGAGTCAGCCGGCTTTATGTCCTCTAAAAAAAAAAAATGCGCTGAATATGCATTATGTGTGAATGGCTTGGTTTCGGTTTTAACCTAATCAAGATCTAAGCATTGACCTACTATATTTCTCTAATATTTTGAATGAATAACGCAGCAACTGCGCGTCTCGTGGGATAGACAAACAAAACATTAAAATGCAACAATGTCACTTACATCATTATCACCGCATCTCACGCACCACTGTGATGACGCTCCCTGACGCACACCTAACATTCGACTGCACCATTTTTGCATTCAAATGCAATTTTTTTTATTTATTTTAAATTCAACTAATATAAAATTTTTTATTCACAATCTCCTCATCACAGGCAGGCACAGCACTCATGTTCGTGTTTGTGTGTGCTGTCTGCGTCACCCATAGCACGTGCCTATATCGTGCGCTATATCGAACATTTTTTTTCTATCATTATGGATGGAGTTTTATCGCCCAGGCCTATTAGCAGCTCTTGAGTTTGCCACCCAGCTGCTTCTGTTGCATCAGAAACATCCAAGCCTGCTCCTCAAAACTGTGAGAGGTTGGGCAGATATGGGAAATGAGAGTGGCAGGCCCATGCTGTAATCAGCAGCTCTTGTGCTCGTTTCCTTTTTTCATCCTTTAAAATGTGCCCTTATGACAATTAGCACACTGATCATTAGTGCTATTTGTGTGTTGCACCAGTCATCAGTTGCCGGGAATGTCATAGCAATAATGTTATTTTTCCGCTTCATGGGGTGTTTTTTAAATTTTGTTATCATGGCACTGCGAGTCAGTGTCAGTGTAGTGTCAACTTTGTTTATGTGGGCCGCACATGTTTTGCAGCGGAAGTGCGACTTTTTTGAGAAATCAAAGGAATTATTTAAAAGACAAAAAGTTTTTACACTGAAGTGGACTGCATTCATGTTTATTTGTACTAATCAAGACAAAGGAGTGTTTATAAAAGGCCCAGCTGAGTGTGAAATGGAGCACATTATTGTTTCATATAGGTATGAAAAAGGATCACCTTATTTGTAAGACAGACTTGCAGGACCCTCTGTTTTTTGTGTTGTGTGGTGGTGTTGTGTTTTGTGACATCTTAAAGTTACTGAAACCTTTCTGACTTTGGCTTTAGGATTAGTTTTAAGATGAATCTGATGAAAATGATTTCACATTCACATTTGATTTTGATTTTATATTTAATTTCAGTTATTTTTTGCGTCTAAAAATAAAACCTATTTTTAGAACTATTTTCTTTTTTTTAGGACCAGATTTTTGTTTACTACTGTAATGCAGAACTTTTTTTTTTAATTAGTAGATACAGTATTTATAAATTATGGTTTGGTGTACTGAGTTGAATTTATAGTGATTTTATTGAAAAAAGGGTGTTGGCTTAGGATTGTTGTCATTACTGTATTAAAGGGATTTGTCACAAATTCTTTACATTACAGCAATGAAAATTAATAAAGGAAATTTGTTTGTTACTGTAAAAAAATCGTAATAATCATAAAATCAGTTTCATAAACTTTATGTAACAACTTTACGAATTTCTTTTTTTCTTGTACAGATGGCTTGAAAGGTTCCTGTGACCTAATCACCACACATGTCTTCTAAATACATGCACCAAATCATCGCTTTATCTCTAGTGATCAGTGCATCTCCATATTTCCTGTTATTGTTCGACACGCTCTGATAAGCCGAGCAAGGAGCCCATGGGTCTGTTTCCACCTCATGTCTTCTGTTGCGTTGAGTCTTTGAAATTTGCCGCGTTTTCGTGTAACTGTGGCCCAGCAGTTTCCTCTTCTCGTGATGAACGCCTACTTCCTCCACCTCTTTCAACTCTCTTTCTTTATCTCTCTGTCTTTCTCGCTGGTTAAGACGAGGTTCATGTGAAGTTGTGTGATAAATACGGGTATAGTCTTGATTTTGAAGTTTTTGTTGATGATGATTCTCAGTGGGGAAACAACACACTGCTGAGGCTTAAAGAGCAGGAACTTCAACTTGTTCGAGCGGGTGCTAGTTGCGGAGGTTTCCGGGTAAGTTTCTTTATGCTTGTGGATGAGTCCGGGCCGCTCAGGGTGTGGCTTTGGCCCCTGGGGTCAACTCTGCGACCCCTAACATATCACTACAGATCTATCTGTGAACCAGGCTGCATTTTTCATTTCATAAACCTAAATACATTGCTGAAAGTTTTCGTTCGGTCTGTTTGCGTCTTTGAGGTCTCTCAGTTGAGCAGGCAAGATAATCTGTATTGACCTAGACACTTGAATGTGCTTTGAAATGATATGGAATTTAGATTTCATCTGCAATGTTTTTGACTGTGCACCTGTTGAGTGACATTTCCACGCTGTACTGTGCTGTGCTTACTAAATAGATGCATATTTTATTCAGTTTGTTTGTGGGTGGATGCTTGTTTTAACATTGTAACTTTTATCAGTATTCTTTTAATAGGATCTTTTTTACTAGAAGGTGCAGTTTCCTTCTTGGGTACTAGTGAGATGCAAATGCGAGGAGCTGGAGATGTGGAAACTGCTGCTTAGCTGTGTGAGTAATTTGACAGGATATCCTGGTTACTCTATGAGAAATAGAGGGCTTGTTTTTGACGCTAGGCATCCGCTGCAGCACCTGAAAGAATGAGCACAGAATCGCTTGACTGTCTTCACTGTTAGTTTTTGTGAACTATAAACATTTCAAAGGAATTGAATGTCTTTTTTTAACAGCTTACTGTTAGTGAGAAGGAGAGGAGAGTTTGTTTGATTGTAAGTTAAAATGTCTGGTGTACATTCTTTGCTGATGTTCAGCTCTCACTGTTTCCCAAACAGAGATTACACTAAAAAACAAGGTAATGCCATCTTGTTTAAAACATCTTTTGTACATTTGATTTTGGAATCGGAATATTGTAATCATTCAGTATCATGGAATATGTCAAAGTACAGAAAATTACTACATGATACCTTCACTCTACAGTAGTACTGCAGTACATTTTGTAATGGTAGTGTAAAAAATATGTCCTCTTCACACTTTACTATTCTTCTATTTTACAAATCCCTCTCTAAAGCATTTAGACAGACAGACAAAAAAAAAGACTCACTCAAAAAATACTTTTCTGTAGTATTAACAACAAAAAACATGAAGTCCAGTAATTACTAATACAAACGTTTATTATTCATTTTTGCTAATCTTTATTCATTTTTTGTTTATTTGTAACAACAACACCACCACCACCACTACTACTACTACTAACTAATATTAGATAGTAGTCGTTCTCATTATGATATAACTAAAATTTAAAATAAACTATTCTTTTCTGTTATGGTTAATCTTTATTTTATAAGGCTATAATAACATAAATATTTAATTCATTATATTATTAAAATAGTTTATTTTTTAGTCATTAATATTTATATTCCTTATTAGTATTATTATATTTTATTATTATTTAGGGTTTCATTATTGATATTACTAAAAAGATTTAAATGATAAACGAGTATTTTGTTAGTACTTTATTTATTAATGCTATAATGAACATAAATTTTTATTATCTTATTAATAGTTGATTCTTGTTTAGTCATTCATTATTATTATCATATATAGAAACTAATAATGAATGATAATACTTAATTAGTATTATTTAGTATATCATATTGATATAACTAACCTATTTAAATAAATAATTCGTATATTATGTTATTCTTATGTATAATGTTATAACCATAAATATTTTGGTAGTATTAATAGTTGCTTCTGTGACTTATAATATTTACTATCCTCATATAATAAACTAATCATAATAATTTACTTTATTTTAGTTTATTGTTATTTGTCTAAATAAACTATTTAAAAATAACTATTATTTTATATTGTGCTATTTTTAGAATTCTTATTAATGCTATATTAATTAACCGAAATATGTTATTATTTATTAAGTGATGAGTCGAGTTATGAATATTTATTATCATTAAAGTGAGAGTTTATTTAAGTTTTTAATTATTGTGTGTTGTTATTATAGTAGTATTATTATTATAAAGTATCTAAAATATTTTGATTTGACCCTTGTGTAACATGCAAAGTGTGCAGTATTGTCTGAAGCTGTCCGAATGCACTCATTTTTACTCACTTTCCTCATGAGAACGGTGTGACATTCACTATGAATCGAGTCAGCGGTTTTGCACAATACATGCATGAATGTGTAGAATGCCTGTTGCGTTGTTCGTCATGCTCTTGTGAGTTCAGCACCGAGGCAAGATGTCATGATAGACGTGAGCACAGTCCCAATCTCCAATTTCACCTCCTCTTCTTCCACACTGACAGCTACACTCAGTTGTCATATGAAAATGTCTCTTGGCATCATTCTGACGTATAAATCATTACTATAGCAACCGATGGAAATCCACCAGATATTGACTATGTATGCGTGTCTCAAAACAGGACCCACAGTTCTGTCTCTCTAGAAGGGTTTGTAGGAACAAGGCACAGGTCAGACCTGCAGGGTAGAAATGAGAGCCGACTGGCGTCGGTCAGACAAAGAAAGTGAGTAGCAATAACTCAGTAGCTGTCTCGCGTGTCTTTGTTTCTCAGTGCAGATAATGCTCGTTGCTCCTTTGTAGCCCCTGCCGGTGGGGCCCTCTGTGCTCTGGGGCGCTTTGTAGAGGTGTCAGATGAATCACTGGAGGGCTCTTTTGAAATCTATACTGGACATGGGCAATCCAGGGAAGTGAAACCTGGTGAGAGTGTGAACTGCTGAGCATTCTTTCACTTTCTTCTCACAACTGACGGACTGCAGCTCTTCGGCTTGGTGGTGTTGTGCTCTCTGCGGGAGTGAAGTCTAAACATTTAAACCGCACTGACTGTCACTCTGACAACCACATGCTGTACCGTCCATGATGTTCAGCATCTAATAAAGGTAGTCTCTGTTTGACTGCAAGGATGAACAGGCTTTTAGTTTGATCATGTACCCGTGTAAGTTTTCTTGTGGGTCATATGTTACATTGCGGATCATTTTACAGTGCAGTTTACATCATTTCTGAGTAATACTAATGAAATGAGTTGGCTGATTGGTTTGTAGTTATGCTTCTGAGTGGCCTGCAATTACTGCAGTTATTGTTATTGCTATAATTTGTCTCTTATTAAAAAGTACCGTGACTGTCTCATGGCGCATTGATAGTATCTGATGTCGATACCATGCTATTTTGATACTGTTGTACTATAATGCTAAATTATTATAATATACATCAATTATTCAATATTCATCATATTAATTGATATAATATTCAATATGTATCTTATTGTTTACAAGGTATCCCATGGTACTTCAAAGAATACCTTGGCAAAAACCATGGTATTGCCATGGTCCTCAAAACATGACACTTTGCTACATGTCCCAAAACATGGTAATGCAATTGTATATAACCTTAAAAATGGGAATACCATGGTACATGTCATAAAACATGGTATTACAATGGTATATTTCCAAAAACATGACATAATCATTGTGTGTTCGTACTTGTCCTAAACCATGGTATTGCAATTGTACATAACCTAAAACATGACAATAACATGGTATTGTCATGGTATGTGCCCAAAAACATGGTATTGCCATAGTACATGTCCTCAAACTTGATAATACCATGGTATAAGTCTTGTATACAATGGTAATACCATGTTTTGTCTAAGAAACTGTTATATTAATGTGCAGTATGGTAATGAGAGTATAGTATAGTTGTATAGTTCCTCGGGTTTATTTTTTCTCACAATGAAGGCTGAATGTTTTGGGAAACTGGTGGTGGACAAGGCCACAGGCCAGAGGGATTGATTAATTCAGTGGGTTTTACAGAAAAGATTGAATGGAAGAGCAGGCGATGCTGTGTGTGTCCCTGCCCCCATCAGAGAGACAGAGACATCTCTAGGCCTGCCTGTTTTAATGACCACACTATTAAGCCCTCTGAAGAAATCAAACCCTGTCTGTCAGTCTGTTTTCTTCTCAGTTCCTTTCAACAGCATTATTGAGTAGGTTTAAGAAACCATGTCTATTAAAAATGCTAATTTGTTTCACTTTTAATTCGTCTTTTGTTTTGTGGAACTTTTTGATGGACAAGTTTGGTGAAAGCACCTTACATGGTTGTTGCTTGTGTCCCACTGCTTTGTGGTTGTATCCACATATCCAGCATTTCATGCTCTACTGTTATGTCAACATGCAGTGGAATAAAACCTCTTGAATGTTGTAATAGCTTTGTGCATGCGTTTTATTCTCTTGTAGTGCAGCCAAACCTGTGAAACCTAGAAAAAATAAGTAGAATGCTTACATATTAAAAGAAAAAAATTAAATGGAGAGATCCTCAGTCTTGAAACACTTTCATGACCATACATGTAGGGCTGCACGATAAATCGAAATTGAAGCGAATTGCGATTGTTTATTAACGGATCTTTCAGTGAAGCATCTTCTGTGATCAGCAGAATTTCCATCCAAAGCAAGGCAGCTCCCTTGCGCTGAACTCAAATACCCCTCGAAGAAAAAAAAACCCGTAAACTCGCTGAAGCTGAATAAATAGAAGATTTAACTGCTTTGATTAATTCAACATGACTAATAAACACAGGTCTACGACAATATATGGTTTATCTGAGCTCGTCTTATTATAATTTTTATTTTAATAAAGTATATAATAATGCAATGCTTTTATCAGTGCTTGGAATACTATGAAATATGTTGAGTGCCTTATTCTGTGTAAGAAGCCACAACACTCGACCAGATTATTTCAAACACTAGACTGACGTTTGAGTGATTTGTGGATAAAAATATGTTATTAGATGTGTTATTTCACCAGCTTTCAGTGGAGCACCATTTTACTTCAAAAGACCGTATTCACTGAGAAGCTACTTATAACAGCTGACATAATCGCAAACGTGTCTTCGATTTTTTTTTTTTGCGACTTGTCAGGGAACTACGCTAGGTGTATAATTCTGCTTAATCTAAGCGTGATTATTATTTCTCGGATTACAGAACCGGCATTACGATCAAAATGCGCATGACAATCACATTCAATTAATCGTGCACCCCTAGTAGCATGGTGTTGAGGTAAATCCTCACACACAAGCCACATTAAAAGCCCTAGCATGAAAATGTTGTTCTCCTTGAAAATAAAACAGAAGTTATTAAAATGTTTGCGCTAAAGGTTATGCACTATCAATGATTATAGACCAGAGATTCAAACAGTATTTTAGTTTTTAAGCCTACATAGTTGTTGGGGGCCGAAAATCTGACTGAACGTGACGGTTAATTAGTTTATTTTTGTGGATCAAACTGATAAACTACAACAGGGAAACATGTCAGCTGGTGAATGCTAGTTCTGCTTGCAATATGAGTTTTATTTTAAGCATAGATATGGCTTCTTGAATGCAAAATAAAAATTTGTTTTTTTTGATGCTTGAACTCAATAAACTTACTTTAGATCCTGCCATTAAAATAATATCATAGCCTTGTTCTTTGTTACTTTAATATTAAAAAGTCCACAAAAGTTCATGCATTTTAAGTCTGAAGGGAAACAATACATGTGGTTTTGGATCTTTTTTTAATGGTGGCTGTAGGCTGTACCACCTCAGTTCAAGAGGCATGTGAACCGATCATCTCTTCCTCTTTACTAATTACAGTAAGAATTAAACATGAATAAACATGTTTGAAAGACACTGTTTACCAATATGTATCATTTCTCTTGTAATAGATCAGATACTGCCAGTGAGCAGTACAGGGTATTTTGTGCTCCTCTGTAAAATAAATAAATAGTTGCCATTTAAATTACATTTAAAATTAACTCCTCATTCCCTTAATTTATGTTTACAGTATCTCAAATCTTAAAATACAACTATGTGCAGCTATTCTGTCCATTTGAACGACAGCTGAGAGCTTTACATAAATCCTGGTACTGAGATTTATTGACTTCTGTCAGCTTGAAATCATGCCATCTGCAATGGGGAAACTTCTTATGAGGAATGAGACATTTCCAAGAGAACCACCCTCGAAAGATGCAACTTCTGATGGTGCAGATGCCATAGCAACAGGGCCTGGGTAGTGTCTGTGGAGATTATTATGGGATGAGTCATGGCAGAGTGACATGGCAGCTTGTTTGAATGGGTTGAATGAATGCTTGTTTCACAGGCTGTGTGTGTTCTTGTTTTCTCTCCAAGAATCATCCCCATGCATTATGGAATGGGGGATTAAATATGTAACAGGGTTTATCCACAAGGACCAAAGATGATCCGCAGTTTCCCGAGTGACACGAGTGCTAAATAATTTACACAGGGATTTAACGGATGTCACTTTCTCTTTATCGGCTCACCTAAACTTTTCTTGGAGAGGATTTTCTGTTTTATTGTATTGTACATTTTATGAGACTTAAGACAGTTCATCTTTAAAATTTAAAATTTTAAAAAATAAAATTATTTTATTAATAATAATAATGTTATTAAGTAAATATTGCGAGCCAGATACTTAAGGAAAATTGAGCAGGAAATTAACTTCTGTTAGTTTGACTACAGCTATATGTCTTTATAGTGCAAATGACTTTATTTGTTAATGTGCTTTAGAAAGAGACATTTGCTCATTTGCTCTGCTGCTCTTTATTGTTGTTTTAAATGGGCTAAAAGAAAATAGTCCATTTAATTTCAGCCAGAAGAAAAGAACATTTCCCTTGCTCTTTTGAAATCAAGAGTTCAGCGTCCTGAATTATATCACAATACAAAGCTGCAATCAGCAATACTCCAAGACTTTTTATATAAACTAAACAGCAAAAATGCACAACCATTAGCACATTAATATATGACATCCTGTGTTTGCATATCCCATGACTGCTCAGTACTCAGCAACTTGGCACAATTTGTGATTATATAGAACAACACTGTTGATTTTGAAGAAACTTGTAACCTTGACAAAGCAAACTTTAGTTGTAGCTTGGTAGATTTAGGCAAATAATTGTAATCTTTAAAGCACATTGAGCTGAATATAGGTGCTATATATTCTGTCTGATGGCAGTTGATCTCAGTAGCTTTAGTTTATAAGCAAAGTTCAGACATGAATAAAGAAGTGTTTAAAAGACACACAAGTGTGTAGATCTTACTGCAGTAATTAAAATGCCCCAGTATCAGATGTCACAAAGGAGGAATGTTCTTGTTCAGAGTGAATCTCTCACAGTGACACAGCATCAGTCAAAGCCTTGCATTCCTGAAAAACATTTTCAAGGTTTTCCAGAATAATTCCTTAGTGTCAGCTCTTGCACATTAGCAGCAAATTATCTAGTGACAGAAAGAGCTCTCTGTTCTGACCTCAAGGTCAAACATGCTTTTGAACCAAATATTTTATGTTCACTCAGTTGTTGTTGTTACAGATAACAAGGAGGTGGATAGTAAGAAAGATAACCATAGAGCATATAGATCAAATCAACAGCAGCACTCTGGTATTTAATTGAAATCTGTACTACCGGTACTTTGAAATACTGGAACTGTGACAGTCTAGCTTTGACTTATTACCAAAGTACTGGTATTTTTGACATCCCTGCTTATACTATTCATTTATTTGGTAAAAGAGACGTGTTTAATAAATTAGTATGCATAGTATAACCCTAGCTCTCTCCCTCTGTCTCATCGACAAGCTTGGATAAGCCAGGCAGCAGTAGCGTCCCATCCGCCATCAGCGCAGCATCCGCCCCCAGCAAAACATTGGGAAGGTGCCATCGAGTGGCCCGGGCCTTTCCCCCCAAAAAAAAAACCCCCCTTGTTGTTTTTTTTTTTAATGGGGAAAAGAAAAAAAAAAAAGAAAAAAAAAAAATTTAAAAAAAAACCACAGGGTCAGTGAATATGCTGATTTTATCTTCTGTATATGCTTTACATTCTGTATTGTAATTACAATAGTGCATATTGCTTTTTCTCCAAAATTAAATTCGTCATTATTTACTAGATCATGTTGTTTAAAAAAACTTTCTGACATAAAGAGACTTTTTTTGACAAGCTGTTGATATCTAAACGCAACACAAAAAAACCCCTCAGTCCCTTTAATGATATGGCTTACCAGAAAGAAAAGTAATTGGGTTTGGAAAAAAATGGTGATAAATGACTGAATTTTCATTTTTGGCTGAACTATTCCTTTAAAATTTGAGAGAGAAGGCCCTGCAGTGTGCCTCTAAATGATGAAGATGATATGCTATAAAAACAATTGAGACAAAGTACCTTGCATAAATCACCCTGAAGTTCTTTATTCATCATTTGTCCTTATTCTGAAATTCTTTATTCGTTCTTTGTTGCTATTTACTTGCCTCAACCAAACGTTTGATCAAAAGTTGTACAGGCTAATGTCAATGCAGCAGTACTATTGGGTATGAAGAGTGTTTATTAGTGGTAAAGAAATAAGATATATGAGTTCCAACTTCCAAGACTTGAAGAAAAACTTTTTTTGTTAATGTTTTGTTTTGTTTTCCACAGAAAAAGCCTCTCTCAGCCATCATTAAAGAAGTATGTGAGGGGTAAGTAACAAACATTTACATTCACAAACATTTTTTAATATGCATTCACACCTGCAAACTCATCACCTTTCAATGAAATTTGCCATTCTGACATTAAATAGTGGGAGGGAGGGTGTTATATGATGGGTATGTATGTATGTATGTATATAATGAATGTATATTTGATGGACATTTCTTTTTATTAAAGTTAAAAAAGTGATTTAGTCAAGAGCAGTGAGAGATTTTCTCTTTTGTTGTATGATTAACATGAATTACAGACAGCAGGAATATTAGACTGCTGTCACTTTAAGAGCTGCCCTGATCCAATATACTGTTACACATGTGTTTTGACACATACAAGTGTTTGATTTTAATTGTTCAAGGCCTATAAAATAACTGTTCAATAATCCCGCACTCTGAGCACTGTCTTCACATGCGCCTCTGATTGCTTTCTCTGATCTTTCGCTGTTTCAACGGCTTAAAATCACTTGTTTTTAAACCACAATTCTTAAAAACACATGCAAGCGATAGGTTTTTGTGACCATGTACCACAGCAACGTCACGCTGAGCATGTAACTGAGATAGAGACAATAGAGCTCCGGACATCACGTGACCCATTCTGTTTACACCACCATGCTGGCAGGCAGGGACAGCCGGGAGCAAATATGAAATGAATGGCGCCAGCATGAGTTTCAAGGCAACAGAGTTCACTGCTTACTTTAATTCAAAAGACATAGACCTGTACATAACTTAATAGATTAAGCATAACAGATCCCTATAATGCCCCCGTGGTGCTTTTAACGTGTAGCCTATCAATAAAGGAATGGATAGGTTTCCTGACCTGCAGTATCCTGATATATACAACTACCTCATAAACTTTCCCTCCTAATGTTACTCCGGAGACTATTTAAAAGCCTACAAAAGCCTGGAGGGGTACAAATAGATGCAATCTAATTTTTGGATGAATATTCAATCTGCTATGTCGTCACTGGAAGGGTAAATAAACTGTGTTGTTAGCTAACGTAATCGACTCTAGCTGTCCTTGTAGGTAGCCAGCATAGCTACATCACTGTGAGTACAGTAGACATCATAAATGTCATGAAATCTTACCCGTTTAATCCCAAATGTTGTGTTGGTTATCATGTTTTATTGCAGTGAACCATTTTAGTCGTCTATCGGGATCCTTAGGAATACGATAAAATTATTTCCCCTTTGCTTTATGGACCACTCATTATATATATATATATATATATATATATATATATATTTATATTATATATATATATTTTAGGGCTGCTTTTGGTGCTTGCACTTTTTTTATTGGTCACATTTTGTGTGTTTTTAGAATAAGATGACCACAGCGTGTGAGCTTACTAAATGTAAAATGGTTTTTTTTCTCTATTTTGCAATAGTAAAAACGGCTTCCCTTATTGATCACGTCTCACGTATGTTGCATGTTTTCTTGCGTGGCTGGATGTTGAACTCCAGAAAAAAATAATCAAGTTGTTTGCATTTGCCAAAACTGATTTGCTGAAGTCAAAACACGGATGGATTGCGTAGCCCGAGCGCCCGCTTTAATGTAAAGCGGGGCTATCAGCAGCAGAAGATCTGCAGCCTTCTTCAACAGTTAGTTCCGATTTTCTGTTTACTTAACGATACTGTGAGGGGGAAGAAACGGGACAAGGGAGGTCACGTACGGGACAAATCAATTAGGCCCAAAATACGGGACTTCCCGGCTAATACGGGACGGTTGGCAGCCCTAGCTTTCACCTGCCTGTTCTGGCATCCTGGCGCACAGCAGCTGTCCACCATGTTGAAATAGTAAGGTTTGTAAGGTCTAAATAGTCTGTTTTAAATTACTGTTGTACAACTGTCAATACCAATGCTCTAGCGCTCTCCCGATTGCCTGCCAAAATGGTGGCGTTTAGAGTGCGTGACGTCAACCTCCGGAGCTCTCTGTAGTCCAAAATCTCTACCAGTTGACAAATTTCTACTGGTTAATCGTGTCTACCGGTATATCGCCACCCCTAATTTTACCTCAGTCTGATAATTAAGTAATGTTTGTAAGTACAGCACTGCTTTGTTTACAGGGGTAGCCACTGTATTTCTGCTGTTCCATAAGTACCACCGTTTTGTTCAGACTAATTATATATAATATAAATGGTCATTTATTAGTTTGAATGTGAGGATTACCATTTTATAATGGTTTTTGTTCTGTCAAAACTATTTTTTCTTTTCTTTTGTATTTATTATTTTTTTTACAGTTTAGGATATTACCATTGATTACCATGAGCATTGTTGTTGTTTCAAAAGAATGTTGTTATCGTTAACCTTTATTCTAATATAAGAATCTCTAAAAATGATTTCAGCTGTTGATTCCAAGAAATTTACCCCATCACTTTTTTCACCCATGCTGTTTTTGTTACACAGCAACACACATCTCCGTATCTCTGATGATTGTCTGAATTTTCTCTCGTTAGGTGGAACTTGCCAAACCCTGAAACCTTTGCCCTGCAGAATGCTGACTCAACCAACTTCTACATCACTGAAAAGGTTAAATGCAAAATCTCAAAAAGAAGCTGTATTGCTAAGTTCAATAATTAAAAAAAATGCCTCATACCAGTGCATAACAATGCCTCTTTTCCTCTCTCTTTTTTTTTTTCACAGAATCGCAACAACATCAAAAACGGCTCCATTCTGCGGCTTACTACGTCAGCTGTGAGTAGCACATTTGAGTTTATATATGTATAAAGGTTTTATCAGCAGGTGGGACCTGCTTTTATCCTCTGAAGCCCTGCCCCGTCCAGCTGGGGCCTGTAATCCTTCAGATGTGAGGGGTGATAGGTTACATTACCAAAGCTTCCTAAAGTGTCAGCAGCTGAGAAACATTCTTACGTGACCTGTGAAGGCGTAAATGTGCCCAGCTGTCATTATTTTCTCTCTGCCGGTTACGGATTGGCTCTTTGTTATAAAAATGTATTGTCGTTTTGAAGCCGCATTATATTAAAATGAATATTTCATTCAGAAACTGCTGTTCATATGACCCATCTGAATTTGCGGCTTGGGAATGATGATATTTAAAGCTGATGTCTGTGACATTTGAAACCGTCCCCTCTAGCATAATGACAACAATGACTGTTTCTCTTCCTGTGATGTTCTGCACCAGCCGCCACTGATATTTAACATTCATCAGTGCTCGGTACAGTTTCAATAGGTTTCACAGAAGAAAGCAATTCTGTAGTGTTCATGATGAAGCATATATTTATAATGCTGTGTTCAGTTACATTTAGTGCAGTCAAAGTGCTTTTTTAAGGTGATCAAAGCAAGTTTAGTTTGAAGAGAAGAGAGATGGAAATCAGATTACAGTTGTTACAAAAAGTATTTGGAATTTTAAGTCACTCCATTAATTAATGTCATTGGTTTGATATTTTGCATATAATGCAGTTGTCATCTGTAAACAAATTATGCTTTTTTAAAATGTTTGTCATTTAAATCAGATAATTTAAAATAATGTAAGTCTTGTCGAATGTGGTCAGAAAAGATTATCCCTGATCACTGAAAACTAATTTTAATGCCACTTCTGCATTGCCCTTAACACAGTGATTGCAATTGAATAAAACTAAAACCATTAAAAAAATCTATATTTTATTTCAGTTAAAGATTTTTATTTTGTTTAGTAGTTGCTAAAGCAACGTTTTTCATTTTTCATTAAGTTTAGCTTGATGTACTAAAATAACTGAAATAAAAAGTAATAAAAAACATATTGTTTTTTATTAATATTTTAATTTTTGTTTATTATGCTATATAGACATTTAAAAAAAATAAAATACAAATGACAAAAAATTAACCAAAATAAAAATGTATGTAAAAATGAAGATATTAAAGTAAAAACTCGTACAAAATATGAACGAAAACCTAATCTTTCATCTTTTATTGTCATATAAGTGTGTTAAGTATCCAAATACTTTTTGGGGCCACTGCAAATGCAGAAATGTATAATACATAAACTAACTTTTCATTAATTTGAGTATAACTTGGAGAATAGTTTATATTTAGTCATCTGCATTGAAATGATTAAATTAAAAAAACAAAACATTAACTGACACAATGGCATGATTAATACTTTCTAATGAGGGAATGATTGTGGATTCAGCAAGGCAGTAATTTAGAGAAGTGCAGTTTCGCCTTCTTCCTTGAGTTGTGTGACTAAAAGTCCTGACCTCCTACATGACAATCTGTCACACTCTCATTTACACGCCTCTTCTGTGGCCATGGTAACAGGCCCAGATGGCCCAGCAGCTGCATGAGCGCATCCAGTCGTCCAGCATGGACATGAAGCTGGACGCTCTGAAGGATCTGGCCAACTCTTCACGAGACATCACCTTTGCTCAGGAGTTCATCAACCTCGACGGCATCTCGCTGCTCACACAGATGGTGGAGAGTGGCACAGAGTAAGTAACTGTTTGTTCCTCTGGCTGCTTTTCCTTCTATCTCTCTGTTACCATTACAGTGCTCTTGATATTCACTCATTTATGTGTCCTCTTAGCAGGGCTTAAGCTATTCAAACCTGAATAAAAACACAGCCAGTGACTTGCACTTGCCTATTCAGATTTCTCTGAAGGAGACTTCAAATCCCAATAAAATAAACTTGTAGATAAACATAATCTACCATTTGGTCAGTAAGATTTATTTATTGATTTTTTTCAAGAAATTGTTACTTTTATTCAGCAAACACATTTATAAGGTTACAAAATATTTCTATGTAAATAAATGCTGTTCTTTGGAACTTTTTATTCATCAAGAATGCTGAAAACAAATTATAGTTTCCGACAAATGTTTTCAACATTGGTAATAAGAAATGTAAGAAATGATTTCTGAAGGATCATGTGGCACTGAAGACTGGAGTAACTTCTTAACGGTAGTGTAGTTCTCAGAGAGAACAAAAACAACAACAACAATTTGGCATTGATAATACATAATGGCCTTTAAACGCAACCCAGCGACACACCTTCCTAAAAAAATAAAATAAAAAATCACTTGCCCTAAAACACAAAACACAATGTGCCATGTAACACAACACAATGTCTCTTTAATCACAACCCAACGTTGTGGCTTCAAACCAAACACAACAAAGTGTAAGGTCCTCAATCACAACACAAGTAACAATGTGCCCTCAAATACAAAACATGCTTTTAATCACATCAAAACACAACAGTGGGCACACAAACACAATGAAACACAGCTGTCCTTAAACTTAGATGTCCTTTAATGTCCTTAAACACAACATGCTCACAGAAACAACACCGTTTGTTGCACTTTGTTGTGTTGTTGTTTTGAGGCCAGTGTTATGCTGTATCTGACAGCATGTGCTGTTGTGTTTGATCACACTTTGTTGTTTTTGGAGACTCAGTGTTGTGTTGTGATTTAAAACATGATTGAGAGCGCATGTTGTGATTGAGGACACTTTGTAGTGTTTGCACCTTACAACTCAATCACATCAGAGATGCACCATCCAAATAAACTGCAAATATTTTATATCAGACAGGTCTATTAATAATAAATGAAGTGTATACAATTCACTCCCTCCTCCAGTCTCCTCTGTGATATAAAGCAGCCGTGTGGCTTGACCATCTCAGTTGAAGGTTAAAGCGGACATAGACTATCTGCTGAGCTGGTGCTTTTTCAACTCATATACGGACGGTCCCATGAGGAGGCCGAGCTCTGCCAGCAGACACAAACCGCCTTAGAGAGACAGAGTACAGAAACATATAGAGGGAGAAAACTGGGACTGGAAAAACTCACTGAGAGGCTGAGTCAAGGAATAATAATGCATTAAAGAAACACAAACGAGGCTAGGAGGAAACAGTATAGGGAAGAAATGATTTTAGGAAAGACAAGGTTGTCTATCAAACTGAATGTTTCCTCTCCAGCTGGTGAACTTCACAGACTTATGCCTTTGATTTCCGTTACATGCTAACCTAATTATGCCTGTTCTTTCTTCATTTGTCAAGGTCGTACTACTCCGATGGCTCTTTTCACACTTCACGTAGTTGTGGAAGAATATTTATCTGAATTGCCTAATACATTCATTTTCTTGCTTGAGCAGAAGTGATTTCCCTCTGGTGCTTTGCCGGTTGAGTGAAATTAGGCTGCCGTTGGGATGTTGGTTTTACTTCACTGAATCAATAGCTGCGTTTTTACTTATCGGAGCTCTGCGCCGCGAGCTGAGGTGTTTCAACATTTTGGTACACTGGAGAGCTGACCATGGAAATCATTTCTATGGGTATGTTTTATATAAAGCAGCTCTGTGTCAACAGCTCCTGACCTCAAAGAGCCTATGTGTGGGTTTCTATGCAGTCCTTTCATACCGTTAAGAATCCAAGTGGACACGCACATGCACACAAATACACACTGTCTCACATTCTTGCCATGAATTCCTGTTAGCCACTGACCAGGCGATGATTATTCAAAAGACTTGAGCATGACAGCACTCTTGAGTGTATGGATCAAGTACTCTGACATCATGGGGCATGAATGTTGCAGACTGTTAGTGGTGTAGTAGCTCTCTCTACTGGTCATGTGCTGCTGTAGCACTTTGTGAAAAAAGTGTAGCACTCAATGAAAAAAAAGTTTTTAAAATGTGATTGAATTTTGGTCATAATTGTAACCAGCATAGCTACATAATTGAAATTTGCACAGTTGATCGATAAGATCCAACTGGAACTTGAAAACACTCAAGTTTGTTGCTTCACATTAAGTGCTATTCATGATTTGCTTTATATTTTCAATAGGAGTCTTCTATTCCCAATAAACTACACTTGTAGATAGACATAAACTACTGTTCAAATTTTAAGGTCAGTAAGATTATTTTTTAAAATAAATTAATACTTTTAATCAGCAAGGACGTCTATAAGGTTACAAAATATTTCTATATAAATAAATGTTGCTATCTTGAACTTTCTATTAATCAGGAATCCTGAAAACAATGTATATCACAGTTTCCACAAAAATACAAAGATGCATAACGGTTTTCAACATTGATAATAAGAAATGCTTCTTGAACAGCAATTTAGCATTTTAGAATGATTTCTGAATACACCATGAATAAATGCATTAAATAACACAATATATTTATTAGTTTTTACGGTACTTTCTTATCCTTCACTTAATATAGCAGTACTTTGAAATCTGCGATTTTATAATCACTTACAGTATGTGTTCAGAAATTAGGCTTTGCTGTTTTTTTCCACAGTTGTACCACTTACATATGTACAAGTGTGCAAGCATATGAATGAGCAATATTATTAAAAAAATTATTTCTTGAACAGCAATCTGAAAAACACAGATTGGCAATCTTAGCAATCTAAAAACACATCTCTTCCATCTTTATTTGACCCTAACACTAGCACTCTCTATTCTAATTCTATTCTTAAAAAAACTTGCCCCTTTTAGACTTGCACTCTATTCATTTACTACCTGCTTGTTTTCTAAAAAAAAAAAAACTAACACTAGCTTCTCTATTATTTTTGTATTCTATCTATTTGTTTTTTTTTATTATACAATTAACAAAAGCAAAAATGCCTCTTACATTAGCTTGCTCTATTCTTTTTCTATTCAATCAGTTTTCTTTTTATATTATTTAAAAAAAAAACTTGCTACGTATACTGCATTAAGCTAACTGAGACTTGTTATAGCACTTGCATGTCATTGCTCTTTTGTTTATTTTGAATTGTTTCCATTGTCCCTCATTTGTAAGTCGTTTGGGATAAAAGCGTCTGCTAAATGACTAACTGTAAATGTAAAAAACAAAAAAAAAAGCCTTTTGACAAGTTGTCTACATGGGTTGTTGAATTTTTTTACATGTCATCTTCCAAGCGGAAAACCATCCTGATATAGTGACTATTTACCCAGCCATGTAAAAGTTTTTTCAGGCCCGTCTGCACTTTCTTGAGTGACAAATGCGTAAAATACATCACCAGCCCATTCAATCTGTAGACCCGGGGTCCCCCACACGCGGTCCTTGCTAGGGGCCGGTATTGTCTTGCAGAGTTTTGCTCCAACCCTAATTAAGCACACCTGAGCCAGCTAATCAAGGTCTTGTTTGGTATACTTGAAACTTCAAGGCAGATGTGTTGAGGCAAGTTGGAGCTAAACTCTACAGGACAGGAGCAGGCCCCCCAGACCGAGTGTTGTGACTCCCTGCTGTAGACCAAATACACTCTCAGAAAAAAAGTTACAAAAGCTGTCACTTGAACTCTGCTGTGCTATATTTTCAAAAAGGTACAAAAGCTGTCACTGCGGTGCTATATTTTCAAAAAGGTACACCTTTTGTCAGTGTTTTGGACTTGTTTTTTCTTGTGTTACCCCTGTCTTTGTTCCTGAACTATACTGCTATACTGAACTGCAGTGGAAATGCAAACCGTGCCGGGCCGAACCGTGTCGTGCCGTACTGAGCCGTACCGAGCCGAATCGTACCATGCAGTGGAAAGCGTCCCTGAGTTTAGCCCGGAGAGGGCTCCAGTCCCCGAGTTTAGACCAATGTGGGCTCCAGTCCCCGAGTTTAGCCCAAATAGGGCTCCAGTTCCCCCGATTTTTTATCCCAGGAGGGTTCCAGTCCCCGAGTTTCGGCCCAGAAAGGGGCTCCATCCCCCGGTTTAGCCATAGAAGGGTCCCGTCCCCCAAGTCTACACAGAAAGGGCTCATCCCCATTCACGCCCTGGAGGGCCACAGTTTCCCCGATTTAGCCTCAGAGGGCCGCTAAAGAGACATTTTCCACCCAATTATGTTTTGGGGAGGGTTAGTGGGTCCATCCGTTGAGGCCGAGTGCAGGCCATGGCTCCCCGAGCTCCCTGCTCTGCCATGGCCTCCTGAACTGTCCTCTCCGCCATGGCCTCCTGTGTCCCCTGATCCACCATGGTCCCCTGTGCTCTCCCTGATCCGCCATGGCTTCTTGGACGGCCTGTCCCGCCATGGCCCCCTTAGCTCCCTGATCCGCCCCTGGAGGCCTCACCGGTCCTCCACCATGTACCAGCCGTCAGGCGCCCACCCCGCCCCCTCCCCGTGATTGTTTCCGTGAGGGGAAGTTATGTCCGTGTTTTGGACTTGTTTTCTTTGTTACCCCTGTCTTTGTTCCTGGTTTTCCATATATGGTATTTTTCCTGTTCTATTTTAGTTTAATGATGATTCCTGGCACCTGTGGTGTGTGAATGATCCTGGGTATTAGTTCCTGTTTGTTCCTTCCTTGCTGTCGGGTCAATTCGTTGAGTTTGTGCGTTTGCTTCAGTTTCTATGTTGGAATCACCCGTGTTTCGTCAATAAAGACTATTTCTATTTCATGCCTCCTGCGTGCTACATGCATATACACATCGTGACACCTTTGTACCTTATTTACATTTATATATTAGTACCTAATTGGTACATATTTTTAGTTTTTGAAAATGTACCGGCCAAGTGAAAGCTTTTGTACCTTGTTTTTCTGAGAGTGTATGGTCCCAAATGTAACCTATGAGATTAAATAGGTTTTAAAAGTACAGTGCAAGTCATTGGTTCTGAAATGACACCGCAAACAGGCAGTGTGCCTCAGCTTTAATGACCAAACATGATGAGTCATATCTGTGTATTAAGCCCCATGTCTAAGCCCTGCTGACAGGACCATGAGAGGAAACAAGAGCCACGTTTGAGTCGTAAATGAATGCAATATAATACATGACGATTTGTAATGGATACTTTTGTTAATCCTTCACACTTGCTCATAACCACCACAGGGAGTAAAGCACATGTCGTGCATTAAATGCGTCTAAAGGCAGTGTGTGTGTGTGTGTTTGCAGTCTTCTCCCAGTGTTCTGCTTTGCATGCTTTGTGTCTCTCAGAAAGGGTTTTTAATGTTCAGCTATGTGTTTCTCTCAGCTCATGCCTCACTGGATGTTTAAGATGTTCTGTATTTTGCTTTAAACCTTAACAATGGGTTTTCCACAGATGTTCCTTATGTAATTGTCATAATGGGTTCAGAAAGGAATATTTGGACCCTGACTGTGTGTTTCTGTCTCCCTGACGTCAAAGTTTTTAAATCTTTTCAGACGGTATCAGAAACTGCAGAAGATTATGAAGCCCTGGTAAGCCCCTCCCCTCGAGCTGGATAACCCCCCTGTCACTTACCCTCTAATCTCCGGGCCGAGTCTCTGCATGATCGGGCTCTGGCCTCAGTGCTCAAAACCAATCAAAGCGATGGGAACACTTGGCAACTGCTGCAGTCACTACACCATTTTTCTGATGATTTTATGGTTTTATTGGGATATTATTTCCATGTAACCAAATCATCTTTCTTTCTTTTGCATGTGGTATTGGGCAACATTGGTGCTTTAGGGGGAACTTTGCACTAACCTTTGGGAAACTTTTTTTCTTCCATTTATCGACAAGATTATGTGCTCACATTACCATGATTGTAACCCCCGCCATTCCTCTTAAAATTGATCAAAACCCTGCTTGTTGCTTAAAGTCCTGTTGCCCAGGATCCCTCTAAAATGGTTGGTTGTCATAAACAACCAGTGACCTCAGCTAAACTCATGTCACATTTCATGTACATTACATTTACTCAACATTAAATATCCCTTTGTGAGATTTCATCATCTCTCAATGTCACCATGGTGATTATTTGTAGGGTTTTGCCCAATTCCAGCTGCAAATATTTCCTGCTCCCAGTGGTACATTTATGAGTTGCAACTAATGTCTTTTATTATGAGGTCTAACTTGCGCTGTATTAACTCCCTGCTACCCTCAAATACTCAACACTAAGCTAAATGCAGGCAACTTTATTATGTCTTTTCTGTTTCATATCTAGGGCTCTGCCTTTTATGTTCTTTAGAAAATGTTATTATTTGTATTTATGTTTTTGTAACTCGAGATGTCTTGGCCTGAAGTGTTGTTTGTATTTATTAAATTTAAAATTTTATTCCAAATTTTATTTTATTTTTTTTGCTCAAAAGCTGTGTTTTTTGTTATGTTGTAAGTTTTACCTTTCGTTCCACCTATATTTTAATGATGAGAATAATGAAAAGGCATGAACTGAGGTATTTGTGACGATAGGGGGTGGTGTTATTCATTTTAAAGCCAAAAATCTTAACCTAGAAAGCTGTCGCACATACTGAGGATTTGGAAATGAGATTTTATCTGATTTACTCAAAACTCTGGAGTAATTAGGTCTTAATACTTAAAGGAATATTTGAGTTTTAATACAAATTACCCTATTATCGACAGCATCAGTGACATGCTTGTATGATAGTAGCTTTGCCCAGTAGAGTTACTTTTTTCCCCCATCAAATTAAGGTACAAAATTATTTTCTGTGCAATCACAGCATGCTGTTTATTGAAATTAAACATCATTTACTTACTCCCATGTTGTTCCAAAATTGGATGACTTTTTTTGTGGAACATAAAAAAAAAGATATTTTACAGAATTGTGTTCACCACTTTTCTTATTGTTAGCTTAAACTAGTCTACAACTAATACAAATTTTGTTATTTGAAAGCTGTAATAAAATTACAGTTACAGTTGCAATTAAAGCAAATTAAATCTGTATAGAAATATTTAAAATACCAAAAACTAATAAAAATGCCCAAAGCACAAAAATAAAACAAAATATAAAAAAGCTATCTATTAATAAAATGTATTAATAAAATTAAAGCGTAAAAATAAAATATTACAAGTAAATAAATAGTGCTAAAATTGCACTTCTGCAATAACAATAAAACGTGCTTGACTTGATTCGACACTGTTCCACAAAAGATAGAAAGTCATACAGGTTTAGAGCAATATGAGGGATTAAATTATCACAATTCATTTTCATTTTTGGGTGTGATATGCCTTTAACTTGTATTTGACCTAAATATTCCTTTGAAGACTATAGCGTATTTTGTTGTATGTTCAGCCATCATAACTGTAATGTCCCAAAAACAAACTGCTGCATGATACCACTGATCATTTCTGCCAGTGTAATTCCACTGCTGCCAAACTCTCTGGCATTCACTGCTCTCCTGAACATCAGCTGGACTGACTCCATGTCCTCCTGTTCTTCAGCTGCACCAGTACTTGATTCTTCTCGCTCGCTATCGCTCTGTAAAGCTGAGGCTTAGCTGTTCTTTCAGTGCAGGTGAGTGGTAGAGACGTGGCTAGTGGCTGTTGTCTTGTCTTTTTTAGCTTTGGTGACCTGCTCTCCTTTACACTGACGGCCTTCGTGGAGCTCATGGACCATGGCATTGTCTCCTGGGACACCTTCTCTGTGGCCTTTATCAAGAAGGTGCGTCCACATGGGTATCAGTGGAAGTCTTTTCAGAAGTTGCCAGTTTCCATGAAATGGAAAAGGGTATCAAATAGATTGCTGCAGGGATGATGTGTTTTTGTAGGTGCACTTGAACTTTGACATCACACTGGTTCCCTCAGAATATAAGTTCTGTGACCAACACAATGTATGATTCTTACACATTTTTTTCATCTTGATAATCTTCAAAAATTAACACAGCCTTGATTTTTGAAGCCTAAAAACAAATGCCAGAAGTAAAAAGCTAGACTTAAGCTGCAAAAGAGCTACACCAGGGGCACAAGACTATAATGTCACTACCATTGAGTTCTGACATCTCTGTCTTTATTTAAAAGCATTTTCCCTGAAAGTTTGATGAAAGAGTGTGATTATGAACACAGAAATGCTTTAAAAGTGACTAGTAAGTAGATGATTTAACTATTCAGTTGTTCCCAACAACTTCTGTAGTCCCATTTAGCCACTTGTTAAAAAATGCAATCTTGAAAAGTATTAAACTGATATATTTTATGTTGTAGAATAAAGTATGGAAGTATCTTGAGCTTGTGTTAACCACAGACCTTTTTTCAGGCATTTAACCAAAAATTATTACATTTAAACAATTGTGACTTGGGACAAAGGAACAAAGTGCAGTTACATTATCCCTGCAGCACTCGTTACAAATGTATTTATTTTTATGGTATGTAAAGAGGAAAATGTTTTAAAAGCTTTTAACAATACATGCACATATAAATTACATACAGATGTTAAAGGGTTGTGACTAAGTTGATGCTTCTGAAGAAGAAAAAATGTTTGATCATTAAAAATGGGTATTTAAAAATCTCACAATACACTGAACTGCACTGTGTTCATATTCTATTTTGATGGCACTCTAGATTTTAAACATTCAGTGTCCAGATTTCTGTGTATGCTTTTTAACCAATCAAAGCCCCTCTCACTTCATCCTCAGATTGCCAGTTATGTGTGTAAATCTTCCATGGACACTGCTGTACTCCAGAGGTCTCTAGCCATCCTGGAATCAATGGTGCTCAACAGTCAAGATCTCTACCAGAAGGTGGCTCAAGAAATCACTATTGGCCAGCTCATCCCCCATCTGCAAGGGTATGGACAATTGATAGCTCTTTGCAATTGTAGTTATCAAATTGAGATTATTTAAAGGAAAAGTTGAGCCAAAAATAAAAAATGTCACTTATTTATCCATATGGCATTTTAAACTTCTATTGCTTTTTATTTTTTGTGGAACGCAACTTTAATGCATTTTGAAGAATGTCCATGCTGCTTTTCTCAATATAAAGAAAGCATATAGTGACTGTCAGAATCCAAAAATTACAAAAATGCACCACATTATTGGACCATATAGCCGATGCAGCCAAGTGTGAATATGTACTTCTGGGCATCAAGCTTTAGGTGCTTAACAAACCTTAGTAACTATATGCTTTTGTTGTAAATTATGACAATTTTTGGTGAGCTTTACCTTTAATTGCCACTCTTAGTTTTTGTTTTTTTCCTCTCTGGGAACAGGACGGATCGACATTCAACTACACCATCGCATGATTATGCGTTTGTTTCCTCAAAGCCCTGAGAGAAGATACAGGTACAGCACCACAGCTGGTCCCATTTGCTGTCCCCCCCCCCCCCCCCCCCCCTTTGTTTGTTGTTGGCTGGACTAATAATGACCCTGAGTGTCTCATCAGGCAAGACGTGAGAAAATGTCAACTGAATCACTTCCATGTTTGTCTAAATTTTTGTTCTAACAAGCTGTGACTGTCAATAGCATCACACAACATTTTAGGCATTCAGGCAATTCTGTCCATTCATGCAGCATTTTAGTATTAGTGGGAACATAAAAATGACTTGATGCTGGAAACTTAGGGCTTAGAATGCAGATCAAGAAGTCCACTTTGTGAAAAGTAATGCAAATATGTCACTTAATTTGGCATAATTTAGTATTTTGTACCTGTATGAGTGTCTATTTGTGTCTTTGTAAGCAAGCAATGTGTGAGTTTTTTAGCTCAGGTAATTTCCTTTCAGCCTCCACCCATATTTAATGCCTGTTATTCGTGATAGCCAATTGAGTGGAGTGGGTTAGACAGCAATCTTTAAACGAGTGGTCACATTCACCGTTATTCTGCAAATTTTACTAGGCAAAATCCAGTCATTTTAATAGGAATCCGTGCAATTACGACTATCACATAAGAGCAGAATGCGGATTTCGTAACAGGTTTAAGTTCGCACAAATTTTCTGTGTTGTCCAAGAGAGAGCTTCCAAGGGAACTGTGTCTTATACATTGCTGACTTATTTTGTCTGCAAAGTTTCTCTGAAATAACATGGATGTAGTTTTGATAAACTTAAGTGAAGGGAAAATATAAAACTAGCTCGTATTATAAGCAAAATTAGCCATATTGCTAACTCCCCTTAGACTTAGCCACTGAATTATATCACCCCTCATTCCTTCAACCATGTGCCGCTCTACAAAGATATGTCAGAAAACCCGACGCCAGCAGAACCTGAACATGCGAAATGAATGACAGACAGTGAGTCGGACAGAGTCTCCAAGTGTTCCGATTGGCTAACACATGCTAGCTGTTTACAGAGCCCAGGGCTGTGTGGTTTCTCAGGGCACCTATTTTTGTGATATCTGTCAGATAGTTGGACATTTTATTGCGTGGTATTAAAAAATTGCTTACAACAGCTTTAAAGGGATAGTTCACCTAAAAATACTCACCCAGCAATACACCTGAAATGTTCCCAAGTCCAGAGACGTAGCAAGGAGATCTGTAAATTAATCCATGTGACATCAGGGGTTCAACTGTCATTTTACGAAGCTACGAGAATACTTTTTTCGGGTGCAAAAAACTAAACAAAACGACTTTATTCAACAATTCGTCTCCTCCGCATCACCCTGTAGCGCCATTTTGGAGAGTATCCGCTGGACGTAAACCGCGTATGCTGTTATGTGTCAGCTGTCATGCCGGATCTGTTTCCTACGTTGTTATGATTTGATCTGAACGAAAACAGTGTATCCATGTGACGCAGCTGACACAGAACTGCATACGTTGTTTACGTATGTGATATTCTCCAAAATGGTGCTATAGGGTGATGCGGAGGAGACGATTATTGTTGAATAAAGTCGTTTTTTTTCTCTTTTGCACACAAAAAGTATTCTCGTAGCTTCGTAAAATTACGGTAAAATTACTGATGTGTCATGGATTATTTTACAGATCTCCTTGCTACGTCTCTGGACTTGGGACCATTTCAGTTGTGTTGCTGTCTATGGGAGGGTCAGAGAGCTCTCAGGTTCCATCAAAAATATCTTAATTTGTGTTCCGTAGATGAACGAAGGCCTTACGGGTGTAGAATGACATGAGGGTGAACTACCTCTTTAAGTAGAGAGAGTGACTTCAGAGTCCACAGGTGGGCTTTTGTAACTGCCTATACTAAATGTCGATTTTAACAGGTTTCTTCAGGTCTGTTTTGCTGACCTCTCATTTCTGTTCTACTAACAAAATGCCTCTGCTTTCTCTCGCTTCTTTTCTCTTCTCTTTTTCGGTCTCATTCTCTCATTATTTCTTCCCCTCGCTGTGCTCGTAATGGTAGTTTGATGAGGACAATGTGAACATCCTTGATTGTCCTCTTACAGTAAGTGCTCTCTAGTTGAGGTAAAGCCTCTGTAGGTGATTTAACTGCTATTTGACTGAGATATTTCATATGTTTGTAGAGCTACACCTTTTGAAGAGGTTATTGAATATGTGTGTGTGAGTCTGTGAGAACTAAGGTGACTCAGTGTTTTGTTTGATTGTAGGAGATGGCTCACATTCTAGCACAGAAGCAGCTGCGCTCAATCATCCTCAGTGTAAGTGCACAGTATACATATTACGAAAATAGTATGAGTAGTATGGCAGTTTGCCAGTCTGAACATAAACATCTCTCTCTGGTATTGCTCTCATGTAATTGATGCAGAAAATATCAGAAATTATCATTTTCTTCAAGTCCCGGGAAAGTAGTAGGTAGTAGTAGTAGTGTTGTTATTTGCATAGCTTCTTTCATACATAAAATGCAGGTCAAAGTGTTGAATATAAAACAAAAGAGATGTTTTAGAAAAGGAAAGTAATCTCTCCACAGCAGTGCAATGTTCTCCATCTGTCTAAAATTCTCTTTCTTGTTTTTCAGAATGTGATCAGGAGTAACAAACCCATAAATGATGAAATGGCCCACCAGTTATATGTACTACAAGTTTTGACCTTTAACCTTTTGGAGGACCGCATGATGACAAAGATGGATCCTCAAGACCAGGTAAACCTCTGTCTACAGCTGTAATAACTGTTCAACTGTTCGGTCCTACTTATTATACAGCTGCTTGGCCAATAAATTAATGGACATTAAATATTGATTTCAGTTTAATTATTTTATTGGCCACACTTTATTTTAAGGTCCAATCGCTTTAACAAACCTTAACTATGACTTTTGCCTAAAAACACCTTCTAATTTGCTGCTTATTAATAGTAAGGTATTTGTTAAGTTTAGGTATTGGGTAGGGTTAAGGGATCTAAAATATGGTCACGCAGAATAAGACATTTATATGTGCTTTATAAGTATTAATAAAGAGCCAATATGTTAATAATAAGCATGCTCATAAGAGACTAGTTAATAGTGAGAATTGGTCCCTATACTAAAGTGTTACCATTTTATTACTTTGAGAAAGAAAGAGTGATATGAGAAACATGTAGCTATTGTTGGCCTATTGTTTTGATTGAGAGATCAGAAACAAGCTGTGTAATAATAAGGTTTTGTACCTATGTTTGTATAGGCTCAGAGGGACATCATCTTCGAGCTGCGCAGGATCGCTTTTGACGTTGAGTGTGAGTCTAACAACAGTGGCAGCTTTGAGAAGCGCAAGTCCATGTACACCAGAGACTACAAAAAGCTGGGCTTCATCGTAAGTTTTCATACAAGACATTGCAATACATACACACCCACACCCACATCTCTAATCTATATATATATATATATTAATATATATATATATATAATATATATATAATATATATATATATAATATAGCGGCTTGCCACTCATCGTTTGCTTCCTAATCATAACATACCATACATAATATTTGTTTGCTATGCTAGTACGGGCGCATATGCAAACGTGACGCTGACGCATCCAACGAGAGAAAATTTAAGTGAAAATGAATGGCAGTATATGCAGCTTTTTTTGTTGAAAGGCAGTTTTCTTATTTTACAAAAGCTTTAACAGTTTTGAAATGATTTTTTGACGTCCTATCTGTATGACAAACCACGGTGGTATACCCATAAATTACAGAGTAACCGTTGGGAAAACCATTCAGATGATCCCGAATGCCTCACAACTCACATACAAGCAATGTTTGCTACCTTGACAATGCAGTCTGTTTATTATCATAATAAAATACAGTTAAAGAAACATAAAGTTACACTGCTCAATTTAAATAGTCTGTAGTACAGTCTGTGCCATTCAGTGTGACCAGCACGCGTGCCTCACTGCTGATATAGCCTATATGTGAAGGACGATGTTTTACGTCGATAATGCGAGTGAAGAACAAAGCCTATAGTTTACATAATAAATAATAGGTTAGCATCCAGATACTTCGCAAATATGGAAACATTTGGATTTGTGCAGAATGAGAGAGGTAGGCTTCTGTTTCGCTTTTAAATTAATTAGTTTTGGCTTGATGCTTATCCTTTAGGCCTAAAACAATTCAGGGGGATTTGTTGTGGAGAAAGGGAACTAAAATAGCCTAATTGTTTGTAATTTTGCTTTTATTTACCATTATTTTAACCTACATTATTTCTGAATGTAATAATAAAATGCAACGTACAGCCTACTAATTTAGGCTGTTTTTTTCCTCTCAAAATTAACGCTTATAGGAGTAGCGTTTTTTTTTTATCTATGCTGAAACATTTTTAAATATCTTGAAAAAATAATTATTTAATGTTTTTATTGCGTTGGCAGTTTTTTATTTTATTTAATACATTTGGTCTTTGGTAAATCTAGAAAAGGTGATTCTGTATTGATATGACTAAGTGAGATCATTCAAGACTCTTCATGATTTTTTTTCTTTTTGAGTAAATTAAACACTGTACTTTATTATTATTATTATTATTAAAGAAAAAGTTTTTAAAATAACGTTATTAACCAGTATTTTTTCTACTCAAACCGGTTTCACAGAGGGAGGCAGGAACAGAAACGTTCAAATACCGATTCTGCTCGGAGTGAACCAATCTTTTTTTTGTCTCTCTCGCTTTTAAGCACTGCTTTATGCAATTTACCAATATCGGTATCAGAATCGGCAAACAGTTGTTTGTTAAAATCGTATCGTATCGGCCCAAAAAAAATCCTTTTATCGGTGCATCCCTAGTATGTATGTATGTGTGTGTGTGTATATACAGTATATATACAGTGTGTGTGTATATATATATATATACAGTATATATATACAGTGGTGCAAAAAAGTATTTAGTCAGCCACCAATTGTGCAAGTTCTCTCACTTAAAAAGATGAGAGGCCTGTAATTTTCATCATAGGGATACCGCAACTATGAAGACAAAAATGAGAAAAAAAAATCCAGAAATCACATTGTAGGATTTTTAAAGAATTAATTGGTAAATTCCTCGGTAAAATAAGTATTTGGTCACCTACAAACAAGCAAGATTTCTGGCTCTCACAGACCTGTAACTTCTTCTTTAAGAGGCTCCTCTGTCCTCCACTTGTTACTTGTATTAATGGTATCTGTTTGAACTCGTTATCAGTATATTAGACACCTGTCCACAACCTCAAACAGGTCACACTCCAAACTCCACCATGGCCAAAACCAAAGAGCTCTCAAAGGACACCAGAAACAAAATTGTAAACCTGCACCAGGCTGGGAAGACTGAATCTGCAATAGGTAAGCAGCTTGGTGTGAAGAAATCAATTGTGGGAGCAATTATTAGAAAATGGATGACATACAAGACCACTGATAATCTCCCTCGATCTGGGGCTCCACGCAAGATCTCACCCCGTGGGGTCAAAATGATCACAAGAACTGTGAGCAAAAATCCCAGAACCACACGTGGGGACCTAGTGAATGACCTGCAGAGTGCTGGGACCAAAGTAACAAAGGCTACATCAGTAACACACTGCGCCGCCAGGAACTCAAATCCTGCAGTGCCAGAAGTGTCCCCCTGCTTAAGCCAGTACATATCCAGGCCCATCTGAAGTTTGCTAGAGAGCATTTGGATGATCCGGAAGAGGATTGGGAGAATGTCATATGGTCAGATTAAAGCACGCCCAAAATAGAATGTTTGGTAAAAGCCACTTGTCGGTTTTGGAGGAGAAAGAATGCTGAGTTGCATCCAAAGAACACTATACCTACTGTGAAGCATGGGGGTGGAAACATCATGCTTTGGGCTGTTTTTCTGCAAAGGGACCAGGACGACTGATCGTGTAAACGAAAGAATGAATGGGGCTATGTTTCGTGAGATTTTGAGTGAAAACCTCCTCCATCAGCAAGGGCATTGAAGATGAAAGTGGCTGGGTCTTTCAGCATGACAGTGATTCCAAACACACCGCCCGGGCAATGAAGTATTGGCTTCGTAAGAAGCATTTCAAGGTATTGGAGTGGCCTAGCCAGTCTCCAGATTTTAACCCCATAGAAAATCTTTGGAGGGATTTGAAAATCCGTGTTGCCCAGTGACAGCCCAAAAACATTACTGCTCTAGATGAGATCTGCATGGAGGAATGGGACAAAAAACCAGCAACAGTGTGTGAAAACCTTGAAGACTTACAGAAAACGTTTGACCTCTGTCATTGCCAACAAAGGGTATATAACAAAGTATTGAGATGAATTTTTGTTATTGACCAAATACTTATTTTACAGAGGAATTTTCCAATTAATTCTTTAAAAATCCTACACTGTGATTTTCTGGATTTTTTTTGTCTCATTTTGTCTCTCATAGTTGAGGAAACACTCTGATGAAAAATACAGGCCTCTCTCATCTTTTTAGGTGGGAGAACTTGCACAATTGGTGGCTGACCAAATACTTTTTTTCCCCACTGTATGATTATCATGGGGCGGACTTAGTGATTTGTGGGCCCTAAGCAAATATCAGGTAAGGGGACCTAACTCAATAACTATATGCTCTTCTATGCCTAACCCTTATTTTGCTCGCTCGCTCTCTTTCATAGGTTATAGCTATAACTATTTTTTTATTATAACTATTACCCCTTCACAACTTAAGTAAATAATTTGTCAACCTAATGCTGTTCTAAAGCCATATTACCTTACTTTTTTCGGATCACAAAAGAAGACATTATAAAAAAATGCTTGCACTTGTCCATTTAATGAACTGTAACCTTCTTTAATCTTTTTACAAAAAGGATTCAAATGTCATAAAAATTATCCCATGCAACTCGTTCCATATTCCAAGTATTCTTAAGGCATAAGGTCGGGTTTGCCGAGAAACAAATCGAAAATGTAATTTATATAGAGAAAATCTCCAGTCATTGCATTCGTGCATTTATACGAGTGTGCAGCAGTTCACACCGGCGTGCCTAAAGCACACAAGAGAGTCATTTTGAAGCATCAAGACAAATAAAATTATGACTTGAAACACAATAATTTCTTTACTGAGGTGAATATATCTGTTCTGAGGCAGTCAAAACAGCTTAGAATGCACGCAAAGAGCACTCTGTCTATAATCAATAAAAGCTGTCACTCACTTCAGTTCATTGCGATCTCACAACGTTCTGTTAATAGCTTTCGACACGGCACAATGAATCTCTTATTTACATCATATCTACACGTTGTTATAATGACAGGATTCGCGAGCTTGCAGAACTCCGCACATGACAAAAACTCGCCGTTGTGAGCGGTGAGTGAACATTTGACGCTCAAACACAAATACATACTGGTGGATTTGGCAAAGGATGTTCGCCAAGTTCAATGGTGCCCCGGATCCCCCGGGGACCTAAGCTATATTAATATAGTAGTCTGTCAATCGATTAAATTTTTGATCTGATTCATCCGCATCCCTTTTTCTTTATTAATCTCCGATTAATCGCACACTTCATGAAAGTAAGGATAGACCATTTATCTTGTTTCAATGTTTATTTATTGTCATAATTTGCTATATCCAGCAAAATAAACCAAAAGATTTAAGGGTGATTCTCACATATCTGTCATGTTGTTCAGACTAAAATAATGTTTGACTATATTTTGAATATGTGCTATGAATACATAATCAAATTAAAAAATCATATTTTTCTTCAAGCTTTTTTTCCAAGATCATTAGATGACCTTACAAAAAAGACACTTAGAACCTCTCTATATATATATATATTAGTGCAGCCAAATAGGGGTGTAAACGGTATGCCGTATCGTGTACGGATCGGTTCATGGGCAAATTCCAAATGGAAGTGATCAATCCTATCCCCTTGGAGTGGGGATTTTGGAGTGAGCAGGGCACGTGCGTGCCATTATGTAGTCGTTTGGAATACACTGGCAAAGGGAGCGGTGTAATTTTCCTCATTATAATCAGCTGGAATGTTCCCGTGACAACGCAGCAGGTGTCCATCCCTCTTTAGCACCCCGCTGAATATCAAATATTATCAAAAGGCTGAAAAATATTTTTAAAAGTGTTGTGATTTAATAAATATATTTTTAATAAATTTTACTAAATATCAAATGTAATTAATAATAAATTAATTTGTAAATGAGCCTGCTATACGATTTACCTGGTATCAGAAAATATAAAGGTAGCAGGAAAGAGAAAGGAGAGGCCGAGGCAGGTGTGAAGAGGAGTAGAGGCAGGAAAGGCCTGTGTGCAGGAGCATATTGTGGTCAGTAGCCTGAAGGGGACAAGACTGAAGTTGTCGTGCTCCTAAGCCCCTGTGAGCTTCTGAGGTTCACGAAGACCCCTTTCATAGTGCCGTGTGCTGTCTGAAGATAAGACCTTCCCTAAATTCCTCCTGCGGTGTTAACAGCTCCTCAGATTGCACACACACTCACTCGTTTTCCCATGCCAACAATGTCAAATGACAGGTAGCTCTGAGGGTCTAGACACCATTTTCACTGCGTTTTAGGAGAAGTGTGGAGTTTGTTTCTCCCTGTGATTTGCTGTTAGGAAGCAGTGCAGAATGTGTGAAGACAGCAGTGTTGCTAATGAGGGCTGTGTTCCAACTCTCTCAGGGCATTGTCACATTGATGGATGGGAAATTGGTCTCCAGTGCCCGTGCCACAGACGTGTCTTTAAGTACTGTGCTCTGCCAGTGGACTCCGGTGGTGTTCAGAATGGAATATTAGCGTTTTGCCTACTCTGTACTATGCAGTATATACTGTATGCTACAGTATGTTCTATATAATATACTGTACATACACTACCCTCAAAGATTGGAGTATATGAGATCTTTGCTACAAAAGAGTTCTAAATTCGTGCTTTTGGATTTGTATTCATCAAAGAATCCTGAAAAAAAAAACGTTGTGGCGGTTTCCACAAAATATAAGACACAACTGTTTTTTAACATTTCTATAATAAGTATTCTTTAAGCTCCAAATCAGCATATTTAATGATTTCTGAAGGATCATCCTGGAATAAATGCAATTTAAAATACGTTAAAATAGAAAACATTTTTTTTATTGTAATAATATTTCACCTTTACTGATGTTACTGTAATTTTTTTTTACCAAACAAAATGCAATCTTTTAGTGAACATAGTGTTGCAGTATTTTTTTTTGACATAAGTGTAGTGAACATGGTAGCATTCACCGTTGCACTTTGGCATTCTGAGTTTCGAGTCCCAACTCACAGACCTTTCCTGTTTCCTGATCCCATTCCCCTCTCTCTGTCCCACTTTGTTTCCTGTCCACTCACCGTCCTACCAGAATAAAGGCATAAAACACCAAAAAAGGGTATGTATTCAAAACTGCAAATGTACAAAGTTAGTTTGCCCTACCAAACATACCCTCTAGCTCTGTTTTTCTCTTTGTTTCTTTGTCTCGTAATAAACCATGTTTTTACTCTGTGTGGTTCCTCTATTCAGCACCCCAGACACCCCAGAGCAAGAACTTTCAAACCCAGTTTAATTGGCAACTCTAAATCCAGTCAGACAGCCACCGAGCCCTCCTCCTCAAAGGCAACCGTCCCACATTTTCTGAAATGTGTAGATTAGTTTGAAGTAGACGGTCGAGTAGAGGGAGCCGATATCACAGTCCTAGCATTTGCAGAAAGCTTGCTGGGCCTTTGTCATCCATCGGGGATATGCAGGCTTGTTTCTGAATCACAGACTCTTTCAGCAGTTTGTGCAGTGGAACCAATTTGACGTCTTATCTCGACTTGGCTGCTCTGAATGCAATACGAGACTCTTGGCGTGATTACGATGCGAGTCATGGAGTCACGGCTGGAGTGTGTGTTTACTCTCGATCATGCTTGTGTTTGTGTAGAATCACGTGAATCCTGCAGTGGACTTCACTCAGATTCCTCCTGGGATGCTGGCTCTGGACAACATGCTCTATTTTGCCAGACACCATCAGGATGCTTATATCAGGGTAAGATGCGCTCACATTACGTTGGTGTGGAAATGAGAAAATGCTTTTTATTTATAATCTGTTTTATATATGGTCTGACTAGTGCTCAGTTAACACCTCTAAAGCCAAGTGTTACTCTAATTTTTACTCACCCTCATGTCGTTCCAAACCTGCAAGACCTTCGTTCATCTTCAGAAGACATATTAAGATATTTTTGATGAAATCCGAGAGCTTTCTGATCCTGTATAGACAGCAATGCAACTGAAATGTTTAAGGCCCAGAAAGGTAACAAGGACATCATTAAAATAGTCCATATAACATCAGTGGTTCAACCGTAATTTAACAAAGCTACAAGAATACTTTTTGTGATGATGCGGGCTTACGGATTTGGACACGCGTGAGGGTGAGTAAATAATGACATTT
Organism: Sinocyclocheilus anophthalmus; assembly: GCA_018155175.1. NCBI lineage: Eukaryota > Metazoa > Chordata > Actinopteri > Cypriniformes > Cyprinidae > Sinocyclocheilus > Sinocyclocheilus anophthalmus. Next base: position 404,412 of record JADLZN010005975.1, on the reverse strand, counting down.
TCATTTTTGGGTGAACTATCCCTTTAGATGGGTTGTATTAAAGATAACATGAAATGAAATTCAACCTATCATTTTGTAAATGCATGTTATAGATTGCATATGTTTTGCAGTTTGTGCAAGAGTGCTGGAACGGAGTAAATCTTAATGGGAGATTTGATTTTGTGTCTGGTTTCTCTGCTATTACTGCTTTAAAAACACTTTTCTTATTCTCCTCCAAAATGCGTCATCTACCCCTCTATTCATACTCATAGACTGAGTAAGGAAAGTGGAGTGGTGTTGAATGAGGACAATTCTTGTCTCCTTGCATAACTCCTTAACTGTACTATTCCACTTCACTGCCCTCCACAGCTGCGTTCTGTGACTCTTCAGCCCATCGCTGCTCTCAAGCGATACCCTGATAAACACTAAAATACACTCAGTGCTCAGTATACACTCCAGAACCCTTACATTTAGCAGTGTAAAGACACTTTTTTTGAGTCCCCTCATCACAAGTTCCAGCAACAACCCCTCCTAACCTGAAATATAGCTTCCAACCCTGCTTGGCGTTATTTTTTGTTATTTCTAGCAATAAAAAGTAAATAAACATCAAAATTAGAGATTGTTCACCTAAAAATGAAAATTATTTACTCATGTCATTCCAGTCACTTAGATTCTTCTGCAAATACAAAGAAGATATTTGTTAATAATGGTTTTGTCCCATAACCCTTAAATTCAATGGGTCCAAACCAACGTCTTCAAAATTCTGTCATGTTGTTTCATACTAAAATAACTTTTTTTGACTATATTTTGAATATGGCTATAAAAAATAATCAAATTAAAAATATATAAACTACCTATAAGAAGATTCACAAGTTGAAATTAACTGGGGTTGCAAATTAGCCTAAGTTAAGCGATTACTCAGTAGATTATACTTTGTGGTTATGGATGAATGCAATTTTTCATAAATTACATATTTTTTGACATCTTATATTTCATTAAATGGATTGCATAAAACTGAATAATTGATTAATTTAAGGAGTTAAATAAGTGTGGTTATTTGACTTTTTTCGGGGCCTTTAAAGCTGCAGTCCTTAACGCTTTTTTAGTTCACAATTTTACAAAATTAATCTAATAAGCTATCCAATCAAAGCATCATGAATCAATTTTCCAAACCTTGTTTTTGGCTTGTCCTGAATCACTAAGGTACACCTATAATATGTTTTTATATTCAGACTATTTCAGACTGGTGCTGGTGGAATCATATTTTTTCAAATTAAAATATGGAAAAATCACATAGATATTGTATATTATTTTTTTTATTGAAATATAGAAAAATCACGTAGTAACGGGGTTACACACAAACATTAAAAGTAGGTAATGTAAAGTGTTTTTTTTCTATAAAGCATTATGCTTTAATAGATTTAGTGCTATTAAATGTACACATTTTAACACATTTAATTCTGTCTGTATATTACAGATTGTACTGGAGAACAGCAGTCGTGAGGATAAACATGAATGTCCATTCGGGCGCAGTAGTATCGAACTGACAAAGATGCTGTGTGAAATTCTCAAAGTTGGAGAACTTCGTAAGTGTCATCATTTTAAAACTTATTATTTTAAAAAAAACTTTTTTTTTTCTTTTATTTACCATTTACTTGTGTCAGATGTCTCCATTGAGTTTCATTATTTAAAGAATCTTTTTGGTCTGTCTTTCTTTTTGTCTTTGTCTTTCTTCCACACATGTTGAGAGTGAACAGTTGCCAGCAGTGAAGATAAAAGGCAACATTAGACTTTATAATTGTAGAGGAGTTCATGAATTAATGAAGTAAAGAGCCTAATGTTTGCCCTCTTCCGCCTCTGCAGTGTCTGAGCTTTTATGACTTTCTTTTATGTCTCAAGTTGAGGAGACTGCAACAACCAGTGTTGTCTGACGTGAGCTAATGCATAAGGATTGAGACCAGTCTGACTCAAATTCAAAGCAGGATGCTTGGTTAGGTTGTTTCGACCTTGCACATAAGGGAAAGAGGAATGGAAAGTGGCAGAGAGAGACGGATGATATATGGAGGTGAGCAGGACAGAGAGGTGTGGGATCGATCTCAATGGGCGGCACAGTGAGGTTGTTCTACAGTGGTGTGAAAAGTGTTGGCCCCCTTCTATTTTTGCATGTTTGTCACACTTAAAAGATTCAGATCATCTAACAAATTTTTATATTACACAAAGATAATGCAAGTAATACAAAATGCAGTTTTTAAATGATGATTTCTTTTATTAAGGGAAAAAAGTTGTCCAAATCTACGTGGCCCTACGTGAAAAATGAAATGCCCCCTCCTGTTAAATCATGAAAGATCTGCAATTAACCACATTATTTTAGAAAGCTGAGTTAAGTTTCACTAGCCACACCCAGGCCTGATTACCTGTTGAATCAAGAAATCACTTAAACAGAACCTGTCTGACGAAGTGAAGCATGCTTAAAGAGCAACACATCATGCCGCGATCTAAAGAAATTCAAGAACAGATGAGAATCAAAACAGTTGACATGTATCAGTCTGGAATGGATTATAAAGCCATTTCTAAGGCTTTGGGACTCCATCGAACCACGGTTTGTTATCCACAAATTGAGAAAACTTGGAACAATGGTGACCCCTTCCCAGCAGTTGCCGGCCAACCAAAATTACTCCAAAAGCACAACGACGACTCATCCAAGAGGACATAAAAAAACCCAGAACAACATCTAAAGAAACTGCAGGCCTCACTTGCCTCAGTTAAGGTCAGTGTTTATGATTCAACAATAAGAAAGAGACTTTGCAAAAACGGCATCCATGGGAGAGTTGCAAGGCAAAAGCCACTGCTGACCAAAAAGAACACAAAGGCTCGTCTCTCATTTGCCAAAAAATATCTTGAATATCCCCAAGACTTTTGGGCAAATATTCTGTGGACTGATGAGACAAAAGTTGAACTTTTTGGAAGGTGTTTGTCCCGTTACATCTGCCGTAAAACCAACACAGCATTTCATACAAGACATCATACCAACAGTCAACTGTGGGTAGTGTCATGATCTGGGGCTTCTTTGCAGCTTCAGGACCTGGACAACTTGCCATAATTGACAGAACCATGAATTCTGCACTCTATCAGTAAATCCTGAAGGAGAATGTCCGGCCGTCGGTTTGTGATCTCAAGCTCAAGCGCACTTGGTTTATGCCGCAGGAGAATGGTCCCAAACACACCAGCAAGTCCACCTTTGAATGGCTCAAGACAAACTAAAGGTTTGGAGTGGCCAAATCAAAGTCCAGAATTAAATCCGATTGAGATGCTGTGGCATGAACAGTCCATTCATGCTCAAAAACCCTCCAATGTGGCTGATTTAAAACAATTCTGCAAAGAAGAGTGGGCCAAAATTCATCCACAGTGATGTGAAAGATTCATTGCCAGTTATTGCAAACGCTTGATTGCAGTTGTTGCTGCAAAGGTTGGCACAACCAGTTATTAGATTTAGGGGCAATTACTTTTTCACATTGCCAGGCAGGTTTGGACAGCTTTTTTTTTCCCTTAATAAAATAAATAATAATTTAAATACTGCATTTTGTATTTACTTGCATTATCTTTGTGTAATATTGAAATTTGTTTGATGATCTGAATTTTTTTAAGTGTGACAAATATGCAAAAATTTTAAAAAACAGGAAGGGGGCAAAAACATTTTCACACCACTGTAGTCTGACTGTGAAGCACATTATGGATTGACCATAAGTTTAAGGAAAAACATTTATACTAGATTTCTTTATGAAGAAAAAGTCATGGTTGTTTGCCTGTGCTAACTTTGTTATATTTGGTTTCCCATTAGATAGTATGTACGTAGATGGACACATTCGACCGCTCCATACCGTCCGACGTTTCGCCCTCTGGATCGGCTCACAATTTTCACACACAGTAAAAATCCAATGAGTTTTTCGCAAGATACACAACATTGTGCATCCCTCTGGTTTGTTGTTGTTGTTTTTTTTGTGCATAAAAAGTATTCTCGTAGCTTTATAACATTACAGTTGAACCACTGATGTCACATGGATTATTTTAACGATGTCCTTACTAATTTTCTGGGCCTTGAACGTGGTAGTTGTGTAGTTGAAAGCTCTCGGATTTCATCAAAAATTACTTTATTTGTGTTCCAAAGACGAACAAAGGCCTTGCAAGTTTAGAACAACAATAGTCATATACTATTAAATAAGAGTTTCTGCACCCACCTCCGAAATTTCTACGAGATCTGAGATTCTCTTATCCTACTCTGGAGTTCTGAGGAATCAGGATTCAGTCACGCACCATTTAATGTGGCACAGTTGAAGTGATTCATCACGTTTATTAAGCACAATATCGGGAGAGTAATGAGCAGCCAGCAAAGCATTTTATTGTTTAAAAATTCCATTTGGTATTCTGATTCAAGTTAGCAGAGAAGAGGTTATTAGCACAACACTTGACAGCTTTTGGGTGTTATTGAACGGCAAGTATATTCTCAGTGGAGATTGCTCCACCATCCTGTCATCGGAAACTTAATTAAATGAACTTGCTGAGAAAGCTTAATGTAATTCCTCATTTAAAAGTAAAGTGTGCGTTTTAAAGCCAGGGCTGAGGTTGGACACTTTTTTTTTTTTTTTTTTAACTAGGAGAAGAACACTTTTTGCCATTTAGCAGATATTTTGTGAGGGCAAGGCAAATTATTGTATTAGCACATTCTATACAATGTACTTCAAATGCTTTAAACGTAAGAATCACAACAATAAAACAAAGAATTTAAAAACTTTGAAAAAAAAAAATTGATTTAAGAGGTTTTAAAATGAATTTAAGAAGACGATTTTACATATAATATAGTGCAATCAGTTCTGACATCGCACAGTGCTCATTCAATAAACGCACAGCTAAACAGATGAGTTTTGAGTCTGGATTTAAATAAGGCTAATGTTTTAGCACATCTGATCTCTTCTGGAAGCTGGTTCCAACTGCGGGCGGCATAATATCTAAAAGTGGACTCCCCTTGTTTTGTGTGAACCCTTGGTATTTCTAAATGACTCGATCCTAGTGATCTGAGTGGTCTGTTGTTTATATTCAGTGAGCATATCTGCAATGTATTTAGGTCCTAGCCCATTGAATGATTTATAAACGAGTAAAAGTACTTTCAAATCAATCCTAAATGTAGGATTGACTCTAGATTTGAGTTGACGTGGATGCGAAGGATGTAGAATGGCTTGTTTTGATGTTTGCAACCCTTAAAAGTGGGGACGTCTTCTCAATTGGTATCTTCTTCAAATAGACAGACATGGCCTAGAGATCTCTCAGACTGTATGAATGCCAGATTGTGCGCTCACCAATCCAGGAGTAGACCTGTCACACCTGTGAAAGCTCTGGAGACCGCAGCAGTGTTGCAGATGATTGCTCATTTTATGTTAATTAGAGATTCCCAAAACTTGTTTTAGCTTTTAGGCCATAATTTCCCTTCAATTATGCTGATACGGTACCCTGTTGCAGGCAAACAATTCTAGCTGAACCATCTCTCATTACCCAGTCAAATTGCCCTTACCGGTGATAGATTTTTAATGGCATATCCCACATCACATTTAAATATGTTTTATCTAGCTCTGGCACAAGAGTTTCTGTTCGACCGCTACTTCCGTCAGCAGTCATTAATTATTTGAGGAATCCAGGTGTCCCTGCTTCACCTCCTCTCAGAGAAGCTCTGAAAGTTTTATAGCTGTCCATGTTTTTCCCTGCAAAAGCTTTAATGGAATCTGCGGTGGTCAGGCGCCATGCAATGACTTCCTATTTCAGTCTATAAAAAGGAATATCTAATATTTATGAGGAGAATCAAAATGGCTACAGGCTGAAATGTCCTTGCTTATGGATTTGTGGTGTTATTGCACTTTTACAGGGGGAGCAGAGTGGTGCGTTTCCACCTTATGTCTGAACTTACATATTAATGATGGCTCAGTACTGTGTAGTTTTGGGCCAGCTACAGAGTTGAAATAATCATGGTAAGCACATGTGCATTACAGAGGTGTCTGTGAAAAAAAGAGCATATAATCTGGAAACCAGTGCATTCGTTGACTTTGTGAATAAACATCTTGAAAAGATCCAATTTACATACCATCTAAAGGCTGATTTATACTTCTGCGTCGGACCTACGCCGTAGCTTACGCATTGACGCACACCCATACGCCGTAGCCTGATGTGCACCTCTCCAAAAATCTAACAGCGCGTCAATTCTACGCAGACCGCAAGCGCTGTGATTGGTCTGCAAGAACCCCTCCCTCCATATGGACTTGAGTTTTTTGTGTTTATGTGCACTTTAATATATTTTAATGTTACACCTTCTTATATAAAATAAAATAAAACAAAGCAAAGAACAAGTATCTTATCATTTATTTTACTACATAGCATTATACATAAGTAGTTGTCCGCAACAAACAATGTTGATCTGCCGTGGTACAAGTCCTTGTGCAGATTGAACGAATGCCATCATCTCCTGTTCCGTTGTTGTCTCCTTTTTGTAGTTTTAAATAATGAATTAATGATTTTATATTTATTTGACGCCATCACGGCTATAATGCTTCTCCGACGAGCCGCTTCTTCTTCGGCTTTTGCCGTGGTACTGCGGGTTACACCAGTAACATGCCGTGGACACTGCTGACTAGCGGTTTGCATGTGTACTGCACGTTGACGCGGACAACGACGCAGAAGTATAAATGAAAACTGACCATAGCCCTCCGGCGTAGGTCCGACGCCGAGTTAAATGACATCCTTTCACACGGGGCGTCAGCGTTAACGCTTGACGGAGGGCGTTTCTGAAGCTTGGTGCTGACGTGACCGTCATAGTGACAACAGCCAATAACATTAGTCTTCTGGTGTTGCATGAACGCGATTGGCTAGCGTCTGCGCTAGGGTATTTGAGTAAGGCGATCTGATTGGCTGACGCCTAAAGTTGAGAAATGTTCAACTTCTGCCACGAGCAAAGCCAGTGACGCGACACCGACAGACCCACAATTCAGTTCGGCAACGCTTGACGTCACTCCATTCAAAGTAAATAGGCTTGTTTGAGATGCGCCTCGCATCGCCTGAAATGAAGGCGAGAGTAGGCGGCTGCAGTGAGGGGAGGAGTGAAATAAGCTCAGTCAAGAAGGACAGTTCTGCCCTCTCGAAGTGAACAGATACCAACGAGATCAAAGACAGATATCGCGTTATTCACACTCACGTGCTTTGTTGCTTATAAACATGATATAATTTCAGTTCTGATGCTTTTATATGAAAGTAAATATTATGAACAAGACACTCAAAGTGCTTGCAATTTAATTCCATACGAAAGGTATGTTTATCATCCATTTTTACTTTAATACAAATATGTATTTTAGATTTTTATAGAAATATTACAACAATCACATATCTCACACAGAGGTCGCACTGTCATAGTGTTTGGGAACATCCATGCATAATTTAAACACATAATCACATGGAACCAGATAAAAAATTAAACATTTTAGAAGAGAACGCAGCGCCACAGTTGTCTGAACCAATGAGCATTAATATGTGTCGTCAGTCAGTCATTTCCCATCATGCTTTTGATCAGCGCAGTCGGTGGAGAGCAACTGAGCTCGACTGCACAATCTGACACAGCCGCCTCGCCGTCGCGAGAGTTTTTTGCCACACGTCAGCGTGACATCAGAGCAAGTCGGAAGTAACTCGGACACTTTTCTAACCGGCATGCATCTCGCGCAGGTTTTGCTCATCTCAAACAAGCCTATTGAGAGGCGTTGATGCTGACGCTGCCCAAAAAAAACAGTTAGAAACAGTTTGTGGTGCTTAATATTTTTGTGGAAACTGTGATACTTTTTCTAGGATTCTATGATGAATATAAAGTTAAAAACAACACATTGATTTGAAAACTAACTTTGAAACATTATAAATGTCTTTAACGTCACAATTGGTCAATTTAAGGCAGCTTTGCTGAATAAAAGTCCTTTCTTAAAAAAACAAATCCACTGACCCCTAACGTTTGAATGCTAGTTTGTATAAAAATTTTGATAAATTAAGAGATATTCAGTGAACAATTGTGTAAAAATGTTTAATAATATTAATTTTAAACAATCCAGGGATGAATTGACTGCCAATTCTGGCCTTGTTTTGTTTTATAATTTGTAAAACTACCACAGTGAGCATGTCACAGTCAGATCACTTCAATGTCCATGGAGTTTGATTTCATTAATAAACCCATGAGCATCAGTGATCTTCAGCTCCACACAGATGATGCTGTGGGTTAACAGCATCAGGAATAGGCTTGTCTGTAACTGTCCGGATTATCTCACACCTCTCAGATGATGTTTTTGACATCCCTGCTGCTCTATCATGAGCTCCCTACTGAGATATGGCACACTTTTAAGACGGGCACAGGGCGCCATGCCTGGGCAAGCCTGTGTAAATGCCTGAGGGATCAATGTTGAGTCTGTGGATGAAACCAGAATACTCTTCTGTTTGCTCTAGTTCTTACTGAAATGCTGTGGAAAAAAAATACAATGAGTAAAAAGTGTTCCTTTCTGCATATTGACATAGAGCTCCCACATGTCTTGTTATCCATTGAAGTGTATTTGTTTAGTGGGAAATGTTCTCCTAGGAACATCTTCTGTTCAGTACTTGCTGAGGCTCTTTTTCTCCTCCGTACAGAAGTTAGTGGATATGGATGTCGGTATTGACAGGCTGCACTATTGAAGTACCTCAGTTTCGCTTCAGCTGTGGGTAAGAAGACCACTCATGGCACAATGCACAAATGCTGACAAAAATACACACTGTGCGAGCAATTACATGGAGAGGACGATGGACGCTAAAGAGCCAAGTTGAGTTAAATGGAAATTTACACTGCCTTTCAAGTGATCCCTGCGGATGATTCAGATTATAAGGTTCCATTAGCAGCTCAAAAAGAGGTTCAAAAGAACCACTAACATGTAGTATTTTGTCTAGTTAAAGTCGAGAATAGTTGAAGTTGAAAATAGCAGGTTAAAAAGGTATCTTGAACCATTTTCAGGCTGAGGACCACTTTGTGAATAGATGGGGCATAGAAGCCCTGTTGTATTGAGTACTGCATTTTAAGCCTGGTCTATAATACACATTATTATAGGCCAGGCATAAAATGCATATCAGTACCATATCAGTGAATTTGCCTTCTTTGTTTTGATGTATACATTGTAAAGCCATTAAAATATCATTAGAATGTAGTAAGTAATGTTTATTTATTTCTATAGCACCTTTAAAGAGCAAGTGTCACAAAGCGCTTTACAACTAAATTTGTAAAATGAAGAATAAAAATAGAGATGACAATTAAAAGAACAAATTAGACAAAGGCAAGTTTGAACAAGTGAGTTTTCAGCTGCTTTTTAAAAATGTCCATAGAGTCCACAGATCTCAGTTTCAGAGGAAGAGCATTCCACAACTTGGGAGCAACTACTTCAAAGGCACAGTCTCCTTTTGTCTTCAATCTAGTATGTGAAACAACTAGCAGGATCTGATTTGAGGATCTCGGATTCCTACTAGAGTTATAGGGTTTCAGCATCTCTTTTATATACATGGGGGCTTGACCATGCAACGCTCTAAACACCATCACAAGTATTTTAAAATGAATTCTAAATTTGATAGGGAGCCATTGTAAAGAAATTAAAATTGGGGTTACGTGAGAACTATTTGATGACTTGGTTAAAAGCTTAGCAGCAGCATTTTGAGCCACTTATAGACATTTGAGGGATGAAATACTAAGATGGGTAAAAAGAGAGTTGCAATAATCAAGGCGGGAGGAAATAAAAGCATGTATAATCATCTCCATCTCCACTGTTGACACAAAAGGCCTCAATTTTGCGATGTTTCTCAACTGATAAAAACAGTTACGAACCAAATAATTCACATGTTGATCAAGACTGAAAGCTTGTCCCATATGAACACCTAAATTACGAAGGTTAGATTTAACAGAATGAGATAAAGAACCAAGACTTTCCATCACTTTTGGGAGAACACCAGCAGGAGCCGAGATACGTACTTCTGTCTTTTCAGGATTTAACTGTAAATAATTATTTGCCATCCAGACTTTAATAGAGTTTATACAATTTAAAAGAGTAGACAATTTTGTAATTGCATGTGACTTAAAATAAATATATAGTTATCATCATAGAATATCATCTGCATAGCAATGATAGCGAATGCCTTCAAAATTACTTATCAGTTGCACCAGAGGCAGCAAATACTAAGCAAAAAGCAATGGGGCCAAAGCGGAACCCTGGGGAACCACCACAGGACACAGGTGCTGTTGATGAGGTATAATTTTGAACTCTTACTGAGAAAGACCTGTCTGATAAGTATGATGAAAACCAACTCAAGGCTGTTCCAGAGATACCAACCTGCTGTCTAAGCCTCTCAACTAATATACAGTGATCAACTGTATCAAAAGTAGCAGTGAGATCCAATAAAACCAGTACAGAGCATTCTCCTGCATCACCTTGCATTAACAAATCGTTTAAAACTCTTAAGAAGAGCAGTTTCAGTTGAGTGCATACAACAAAAGCCAGATTGGAATTTATCAAACATATTATAACCATCTAAAACCGCTGAGAGCTGATTTACAACAACTTTTTCCAGGACCTTAGCCATAAAAAGTAACTTAGAAATAGGTCTATAATTTTGGGGTAAAGATGGATCAAGATTTGTTTTCTTTAGAATAGGTTAAATCACAGCTTGTTTAAAGTAAACTGGAACTTGACCTGATGTTAATGAATTATTAATTATAGATAACACACAGGGACCAATCATGTCAATAACATTTTTAAACAAGGCAGTGGGTACCGCATCCAGGGAACTAGAATAATTGTTCATAGAACTAAATAAACTTAGTGAGATCATCAATTGTTATTTTCACTTATCCCACGAAAAAAAGGAGTAAACTGTTGCACTCATCAAGTGAAGAGATTTGAACCGCAGGTGATGGAGGAGAGACAATGTCATGTATAGTGTCAAACTAAATTTTGGGATTATGTCTGCTGCTGGATATTACATAAGAAGTCATGCTGGCCATCCTTAACCTTACCCTAATGCAGATAGTGAACTACTATTCCGATTGATTTCACACAGACACTCTGTTTTTTACACAATAGCGTTTTAAAAAGCGATACTATCAGTTGAGCCCGGGTTGCATTTAGCCGACAAGCTGCTCTTGATTTCACAGGACAACTTCAATCCAAGCCTGAAAGGCAGTGTCCATTAAAAGATTGTACTTGAACATCAACGCTCTATTTGACATATTAATGGAAGAATTATCCAAGATATTTTTTCTGCATAAGGTTATTCAGGATGTGAGAAATTATTCACTCGACCTACAGGATGGGTGAATCTAAATATTGAGAAAAAATAAGTCGAATGAAATGCAATTAGGAATTGAATTAACCATCTCTTCGACAAAGCAGAACCAATAGTTAAAACCACAACATTAAACCATCTAAAGTATGCCCCTAATATATTGTAGAGACCGGTAACATATTGGCTGAGAATTAAAAAGACGAAGATTTAGAGAAGTACTATTTTAGAAATCAGTTGCAATTTATCAGAACACATCATAGATGTTGAAGTCACCCACAATCACAATTTTAGTGAGTTTAAAGAATCAGAAAATAAAAATCAACTTCATCATCTAAGAAGGTTCTCCACAAACGTACTGGAAGACATGACGAGAATAGAGAATTGATGTTGTCAGCATAGACAGGGACACTCATTTACCCCAGATGGCCGATATACAGAGGTTGATCTCATCTGAAGCGAACAACGCCGTTTTTCCGATGCTCCCTTGCTTTCCCAGGGGGGAGTGGACCGAAGCCTCAGTTCACCTGAAACCCGCCCTTCTCCCGTTTCCCCCCGATGTCCCTTCATGACCTTCAGTCAAAAGACCAGCTTAGTGGACTGAATGGACAATAATTTTTGTGGACATCAGCCCATATGGGGGAATATTTTTAGATCTACCATTGATGATCTTAGAAGTAGACGAGTTTGGCTATCATCATACACCTGAGCAGTGAGTCCGTCATTAAGAAGCAAACGAAAAAACTAAAGTGCACAGTACAGGTAGAACAAACAACGCGGTAGACCGACAGTGGCAGCGGCAAACCAACACATCGCACTTTCCACAGTGAGGTCCTCCTCTGTCCCTGTTTGAAGTATATTTCACAATTACAATTGACAAATTTACATTTGACATTAAGGCGACATTTACACTTTTTTTTCGTTTTAAAATGCATAACTTTTGCTACAGTTACGCCTGTCATTTACACTACTCCGGCATTTTCGACCCTCGAAAATGAATACTTTCGAAAACGCTGCAGACCCCTTTTTAGTTAGAAAACTCTGGGTTTGCGTTTCAGTGTAAACGGACCAAAAAGGAAACGATGGCGTGGCTGCCCACATTCGCTCTGCGTATCCTTGACAATAACATTATGCTCATTGTTGTACCCGCATGAATGGCTCATGTTACATTGTGTCCGTTTGTGAGTGGTGGATGGAGATCGTTTCTGAACTGCGTGCACACACCATGTAGACTAGGATCGTTTTCATTTTAAAATGCCGTTTTAAAACAAAAACGCACTAGTGTAAACAGGGCCTAATTTTAATACATTTTAATGAGGATGAGACGATGAAACTTTTCTTTAGCTTCTTAAATTTGATTAAAGTTAACTTAAAGATCTAAGCTTGTCCAAAAATAAAGTTATATCACCTTTTTTATTACCATTGCGTTGCTCCAAACCAGTTGTCCATACAGTGAAAATTAATGGGATTCAAAACAACATTGAGCCCTATTTTCTTTAATTGTATGGACAAAATCAAAACATAGATATAACATATATATCTTCAAAATATCTTCTTTTGTTTTCCACAGAAGAAATAAAGTCTGTACGAGTTAACTTGTCCATGTAGAATACAGCAAAGTTTGTCCATTTTGGGGATGATAATTGAAGTTAATTTCTGAACACTGTACGAAATGTCAGACTGTTGGAAGGTCTTTTCAGGAACAGAAAGTGACATGGAATGAAAAAAAAAGGGCTAACAAAAATGAAAAAAGGAACCGCTGTGCCATTGGTGATGGTACAAGTTTTTTGCTCATCGCAAAATAGATGATGAGTAGGATCTGCATCATCCTCACTCACATTCAAACACACACACACACACACATCACATCACACTGGACAACCGAAGGTTCGAGGGGTCCAGTAGAATATCTGCTGTGCTTATATTACACAGCAACATAGATTTTGTGTTGTGTGATTAAATAGATACAATCCAGTTTATTTACAAAGGAAATTAATAGTCTGTGTATATAAGGGTGTGTATGATATTTTGTAGATTGACATGCATTTATGGGAGTTAGTGGACTGACGTGTTTATTATAGTTGACCTCTGTATTATAGTTGGTGGATTCAAGTATGTTTATGATAGCTTGTGGCAGGTTTTGAGTTTGAGTATGAGACAAATGAACAGATTGGCAGCTGTCTTATCTGCCATGTATCATCAGTTGCTTACATCATGTTGGCAGACCTGCCTCAAGTAATATTTCTCCATGATCGCTCTGTTGAACATTTGTTTGAAGATGATTTAAAATATTCACCAAAAATGAAAATCCATGTAATTACAATTACAATGAATTCCATGTAATTTCTTTTTTGGATGCATTTCTCCTTTAAGACCAATTGTAATATGGCTTTCCATATTTTTGGGACTTGATTTCCCTCTGGAGATGTCACACGGTGTACTTGTGTAATGGCCATGATTATTTCATTCTCCTTGTCTTGACGGGTGTTCCCTCTGCATTGAAGAGCCAGGGTGGTATCCATCACTGTAAATTCATAACTTCATCACAGTTCTTGCCTCGAAGATGACCTCTCACAGCTGTCATCTTGCCTTGACGTCTCATTGTTCTCTGTGTGATGTTTGAATGTCATCCTTGGGGCTTCCAGGCTTGTACTCGCTCGTTTAGTTTGTTGTTTTCCTTCCCTAAGATGCATCTGTTTGTCTTCTTGTCTTCTGTAATTATCTGTCAGGAAGTCACACGATCATGTCAGAATTGGAGAGATGCAGGGGTGGCCAATGCATCTGTCAGTGTTACAGTCCTATGACCTCCCCACAGATGCACCAGGATATGGACATATGGGTCAAATTCCTGGGCAGATTCCTAGTATGTGAGAAGATCACGTCGTCTTTAAAGACCACCCAGACAAGTCTTTGCAAAGCCTGTACTCTGGAGGATCAGTTGTGTGATCCAGATTCTCAAAGATGAACCATTGTTCAATCATCAAGTTGCTCAGAGTTCAGTCTACCTCATGCAACTTGTATGAAGTGGCTGCATGTGTCTTCCACAGCAGACAGTTCAGACCGAATGGTTTATCGTCTGTTGTGGATGATTCACTTCTGCACTTTGTGGCTCGTCATTTGCCTTGAGGCATCAGCAGATGGCCACTCCATTACATCATTTCTCTATAAACAATACATGAGTGAATGATATCGAATCAATATCATAAAGAGTTTGTCACAGTTAGACTTCCATGTGTTGGTCCTCATTTCACATCCTGTGTGGATTGCTGTGATAATTTTGGCTTCTAAAACTACTTTTGTCAGTTGTAAAATCAATGATTGGCAGGCCTATTATGCTCTGAAAACAAGTGTTAAAGGATGTGTTATCATAGAATTCTATGTGAGGAATCATAACTCATCCTGTATTGAATGCTAGTATGATGCTGATTCATGGCAGACTCAGAGGGGGAGTATGGGAGGTCAGACATGACTGCGCTTGGTTTTTGCGCCTTGCAACAGGTTTTTTAATGTGTATCTGACAACCCTTCTGCTTGCCCAGCTAACCAGTTGACATGTTGAATTGTATGCTATTTACACTGTGCTATGGTTGTTAGCCGGAGGGCATAAAGCCCATGTTAATATTCACACCATGCACATAATATCTCTGCCTCCTCAGTTATGTGTCAGTCATGGGAAACTGACTAAAATGATGTAATGATGTTATATGATGTAATCGTACTTGTGAATGTGGACATAATGGATAGGAGGTCTATAATAACTGCACAAATACTCCCATACATCTCAAGGGCTGTTGCTCTGCAGGTGTAGCATCCATGGAAATATGTCACTGAATTCTGCCATTTTTGCTCATGCAAACTTTTTGAGCTAATCACCTGAGTTGCAAATAACTAATAACTTTGAAGCTGCAGAAAGTAAAATTAAAATAAAGGAAGGATTGTGCACAGCTTTGAAGATAAAAGGTCAGGAAGATCTTTGAGGATCCTTTAGTTTCAATACGAGAGAACATTCTGGTTTAATGAGATTCTGCATTCAGCATGACTGCCAGCTAGAGTTGTGGAGTTGCGTCAGACTGTTAATACCGTTCAAACCTGTGAGCTCAGGGCTTAGGTGAGAGCCAAAGTGACTCTGACATTTCATTCCTCAGCATGCGGGAGCTGATAGTGCTGCCCTCCCCTTCAGCACACCCTTGAACTCCTCTGACTTCTGAAGGAGAAGGAAACTATTACAATGAATCAGTTGGAGCCATCCCAAAGGACCAGGCCCTGTGACTAGGGCGGTCTGGTGGATTGAGTCTAAGATTGACTGGTCCACTTGACGTCACACTCAATGAAAGCCCCATTGCCCCTCCAGGCATCATTCATTATGCTGTGAAGTTTCAATTTCTATCTAGCCAATGCAATTACTGGCCAACTGCAGGGGCTTTGACGGTACTCTGAAGCTTCAAACAGTGGCTCTCATTCAAAGCAACCATTCCACTCGAGTAGTGTTTGTATTAAAGCAGCATAGCTGACACACACATAGGTGCTTGCTGCTGCGGGGCCTCAGGGTGAAAGCCCGGGTTTCATTTTCACCTTGACTGCTCCTGTTTATGAACACAATAATGGCACCTTCCGTTTTTATAGCGCTCTCCCAGACTTTAATTTCCCACGCAGCCATTCTGATTTGATTCAAGCTTTTTTTATAAAGCACTAATCTCGCATAGATCATCACAGAGCTCTCATTCCATAATCCTGCTTTGGTAATATCCCAGGGGGGAAAATCTTTGAGGATCATTTATGAAGTGGCGAGATGAAGAGAGAGTCTATCTCTTATCATTCGTATGAGGGTAATCAACATCTCATCCATCTATATGCCATCTCTATGTACGTAGAATTTTATGTGCTTGTAAGCCTAGTAAAAGGCTAATAGGAGTCAAGATCAAACCCTCCTAGACCCAGGCCACTATCATACCTGCTATGACTCAGACCAATACCCCTTGACGCTTGTCAGTCAAAGAGCCATTTTAATGAACTGAAAAAGAGAAATGCTGAATATATTGACTGTAAAGTGAGACCCAAATCCATTTACATGTATTAATTTAGAAGATGTTTTATTCAAAGCGACTTTGACATGAGGGATACAACAAAGCAATTTCCTTGTGGGGGAAAAATTGAGATGAGAAGTTCTAGAACTGCTCAGAAAAGTAAAAAATGGGACACCATGAGACAAAAGAAAGAGAATAAAGTGAGTTTCTCTACAAGTAAGAAAGTTTCAAGAGTAACAATTGTAAGTCAAATTTTCACAGAAGAATATTTTTTGGAGAAAGACTTGGAATTCAGCTGTTGTGTTTAGAAGATCCAGACCTGAGACCGTATATAAGGCCTACAGTAGACAGGAAGCTGACATTAAAGAACTAGCAGCGATGAAAGCCAAATATGGTATCGCCTGCATGCGGGCCACATGAACACACCTCAAAGACTACAGCCAATGTCCAACTAGCATGTATGTTCTACACATGCATGAAAGACAAAAGTTGTCTCCATACCAGCAGATGGCAGTAATCTGGATTCATTGGTTAAAAAAGAGAAACCAGAAGAGCTAGGACTGCAAATATAAAAAAGTAAACAAAGTGTCATTGCTGAGCATTTTCACGTCTATCTTGATCCTGATAGATGGGTTTGTATATAATTTCAAGCTGCAAATGTCATTGGCATTGTCAGCCCTGGGTCTTGGTTGTAACCTGACTTCTGTCACTTTTGTTTTTGTTCTTGTGCACTGGTTCTCTAAAACTGAGCAGCTGAACATGCTCCATTATCCAAACATGCTCAATTATCCAAAGACACCTCAAAAACTAGGCCGACAGATGCTCAGTGACAGCCCATTATAAAACCCAGACCAGACTGAGACGTAATGAGAACCCGAAAAAGGGCCACCTTTATGTGATCTTAGGAGGTCTCCAGACCAAGACCACATGTAACACAAACTAGTACAGCATGATGATATTCATTTTTGGTGGGGAACAGAGAGAATCACTTAAGGCTCTTGAGAATTTCAAAAGTGTTTTTTTTATTTTTTTTATTTCTGAATTAAGACCAGTGACTGGCTGGCAGGGGAATGCAGTGAAAGAAAACACAGCTATAAAAATGCCATTTTAAACCAACTGTTCACATTCACTTCAAATGTGTAGGTGTCCTGAGAGCCAAGCGCGTGCTTCTCTTGCTTGAGAATAATCGTCTGCTCTGCCAAGAGGTTCTTTCAGAGAGATGCATCGTGAGGTAGCACCATTCGTTCCCAGCCATATCTGATGTGTCAGTGCATGAGAAGCCCACGTGAGGGCTGAAGCTGGCAACTAAAGCAGACACGTGAGCCTCCTTAAAAGTTCATGCTCAAAGTCCCTGTTGGAGAGTCAGAAGTTCTCTTGAGACTCACATGCTGATCAACATTAATAAAGGGTGTAGTTGAGTCATGAGATACGGGTATTGCTGCTTTACCTGATAAATCAACTTTCTTCAGGTGGATTGATGTGCAGCATTTGACAATATAAATCACTTTGTCTCATTTGTTTGTTCACAGCCAGCGAAAACTGCCATGACTTCCACCCGATGTTTTTCACCCACGACCGCTCATTTGAGGAGTTCTTTTGCATTTGTATCCAACTACTCAACAAAACCTGGAAAGAGATGAGAGCCACTTCTGAAGACTTCAATAAGGTAAGAGCAACCCTTTTGATTGAGACCCCGCACCTCTGTTTAACTCAACATCGGCCACCCTTTACCTTACTTTGTTTTGCTCGTTCACTTTCTCTTGAGTGTTCTGTGTTATTCTCTCATCTTCCCCTCACATCTTCCTGGTCAACCAATATGGGTTTTTGATTTGCCGATGCTAGGGTTTCATGATACCAAAATTTTATCAGTCAATACACCAGTATCCTTAAAATTGTATACCAGTTTCAGAACCATAGCATTATCTAGTATGCTAGTGAACACAGCCCTAAAATTTGACATTACTCAGACATTTACTCGGAGCTGAAAATAGAAAATGTTCTAATGCCGTGGCAGGTCTCTCACCAGATTTTGAAATAGTTTATCAGCCAATCAAGCTTAGTTATTAGACAACTGGTCTATCACTACTTCACACTACTTGGAAAGGCAGGGCTCACTGAAGTTAGTGCTGGTGAAAATTATAGTTCCATACTCTTGACAGAGGCAAACTTTTTTTCTGGTAAAAGAGGTGGATGAGATTTCCTAGGCTGTTGTTTGTGTAATTATGATAATCACACAGCAAACTTGTCCCCAAGTTGTAGCACAGGATAAAATACCATCTCATGTAAAGCTGTATATTTGAGCTTAATTAAGATTCATGGACATGAAAACTCATTTTTAAAATATCTCCCTGGAGCATGTCTCTCTGGACACTGTGATTAAATTCATCATCCTTTGTTTTCTTATGAGCAGCACATCTGAGAAAACCTGCTCGTTTTTGCCCCTCGTCTGTATTCCTGCCTCATTATAAATAGGCTTGCTGAAAATAGAGATAAAACTGCTGTTTAATCTGGTGATCACTGATCAGAACTCCCAATTCTTTCTTTCTGACAGTTGTCTTAACAGTGTGCACACATGGAAGTAGTCTTTGTCTTAAACTTTACTTGAGGGATGAAAAGTTGCCATCAGTATTGATTTGTTTCAGGTTCTTTTGATGGTAGCAAGAAGGTTGAGATGGTGAAATGCACAAATCAAAACTTTAGTCCTATCAAGCTCTTGTTTCATATAATGCTTTGTGTATTAGTGATTCTTGCCTCTATTGCCTTGGAGCAAAATTTGGGAAAATACAAAGCAGTGGATCTCTAAATAACAATCCACATAACCATCAATTCTGACATGCATGGAGTAATAAGACTATCACTATCTTATCAATGGAACATCATCAGTAGAACGACTGTAATTCATTCAGTCATGAATTAATTACAGTTCTTCTTCACAGAAGAAAAAATTAGTGCAACACCTAAATCTCGACATCCATTGTATTTACTTGTCGTGTGTGGACACAATCCTGAATGAAGAAGATTAGACCCACCTTTTTGTGGGAGCTTAATACAGACTTAAAGAGTAATAACTCTGTTTCATTGCTCAGATGTCACCTTCCCAAGCTGATTTAACTTTAGCTTTGTATAGTATCTTACAATTTTAAGAGACAGTTGTTAATTACATGTTGGTCTTGTATCCTTCCAGAATAAATAAATAACTCTTTAAGCCTTTAATGCTATAGAATACACATTTCTAGGAAAGGATAAACTTTATAATACCTCCTCACTCCAGTTTCTAAAAGAATAAATAATGATTCCAGCCAGTTTTCTCAGAGGAGGCAAGCACAGTAGTGCTTTCCCCTAAAAAATTGTAGGAGGCAGCATCTTTTTTGCATTCCTTGAGCTCATTCTTGTTGAGCTCTTAATAAAGCATGGCTTGAAGCTAGTTTAACGTTATAAACTTCGGCGTTCCGAGTTCGAATCCCGGCTCGCGGACCTTTCCCGATCCCATCCCCTCTCTCTCTCTCCCCCACTTCACTTCCTGTCTAAATTACTGTCGTGTCCTAATAAAAGGCAATAAACGCCAAAAAAATTGTATGCAAACATGTAAATTGCACATAATGCAGTTTTTTTAATTAAATCCTAAATTATAACATTTCTATTTGTTACTGAAATATATTCATTTACACAGTGGCTGTCATAACTTGTTTCATAGCAGATTTATTTAAACATACATTAAATAAATAAATAATTAAGACATCACTAACAGGTAAAGTAAAATATAATGACTATACAGTATGTCTAATATTTCCCGAAATGCTCTTCTCTAGACTTTTCTTCTCTAGTACTTTCTTCTCTAGACTTTCCTTTCTCGACATTTCTCTAAGTGAACTATGGAGCTGGGACACTGTGACTTGCCTGAGGTAAATGAAAAATGCTATGGTGTTTTGAAAGACGGATTGAGCGAGATGTTCATTAGTGTTTATTTGCTTGTTAAAACTAGTAGTAAAGAGAAAGGGATGATCGCGCTCACTTGCGCTCCACGATGCAGTATGAAATGAGCGTTATACATGATCGTCACGCCACATCAAAGCGTGTCAAACGGCAATTTATTGTTTGAATTCCTAAAATAAGGGCATTATTGCAAGAAAAAGTATAAGATCTTATTAATCTTATAAGTCTAGCAAAACGAAAAACAATATATAAACTGGCAGCAGTTTTTTTGCCCCCCCCCCTAAATTTCCACTCGTGCAGTGGTTTTAAAAAACCATGCGGTATTTGTACATACACCAGGTACCGAAAACGTGAAGGACCCATACCGAACATTTTGGAAGAATAGGTGTACCGTACACCCCTAATATAGAGACACACATGAACTTAATGTGGATTAGGGCACCCTGTTCTGTAGATCCACTGCACCTCAGCATCCTCTGCATCTTCTCACAATACTCACACTAACACAGCGGGCCAGCATGGTGGTACCCTTGGGAAATCTGATCAAAGAAGGCTGTGGAAAATAAATCTGCCATTGTTAAATCTTTGAGCTTTATTAAATTCACATAAATCTAACCTTTAATTGGAGAATAAGAATTTAAAATGGGGGGGGGGAAATATCATTATGAAAAATGTTTTTCTCAAATACACGTTGGACAAAATTATTGGCACCCCTAGAAATTCTTATGAGTAAAATATATCTGAAATACATTCCCATTCATATTCACAATTTTGAGCACACCAGGGTAATTATGAACATGAAACTATCCAGCCATGGCTTCTTGTTTCACAGGAATATAAATAGGAGGGAAAACAAAGGCCGAATTCCAAATAATTCTTCCATCACAATGAGAAAAAACTTAGGTGCTGGGCGGTATACCGGTTCATACCTAATACCGGTGTTTATTTTTGTTATGAATTTTTAAAATACCGCAATACGTAAGTATTAAGTATTATGTTTAAGTATGTCGCTTAAACAATGTTCAGAACGCAACACTGTTTGAAAGGGGTCACTTTTCACTGTTACACTGTGGTGAGGGAACAGCTGTATGAGTTACGAAGTGTGAAAGTTCCAAAACTGAAGCTGTAGAACTAATAGAACGTGATGAAGAAGAACTCATCCACAATATCCACATTGACTGCCACAAATATCCACCGCCCCCCCATCAGCACTAGATTGAGCAACTTTCAGACCCTTTTAGCAGCTTTTTTCCATAGAATATTCATACTGACAAACCTAGCGACTTTTTTGGATAAACCTTAGCTATGGTTCAGTTGGAAGATTTCGCCAGTGCTTATCCCACGAATGCGAGGTCTGACTTTCCCGTAGAAGTGTCACCTCTCTCAGCGTCTGTTCTGTGCAGCGAGCGGCAGAGAAGCAGCGAATTCAGTTGGCCGCACCGCAGCCGACTAGTCAATAAATGAGTACAAAACAGCGTTTCATAGCACCTGTCGCTTACTGATTGTTTGGGATTATAAATATGAGTGTAGTTCATCTGTTAATAACACATGCACTTTTTTGTTTGTTGTTTATTTAAGATTGTTACTCAGAAGCAGGCAGTGCGCTGCATGAAACAAAAAAGTAATATAGCCAAAACAACCACATAGCCGCTCTTTAGTGTAGATGCATGTTGATTTTATCAGACGATTCTTAAATGAGAGGATATCCTGGGTAACGTATAACAAGGGGGTCGTGTTGTCCACATTTAGTGTGGTATTTTTTTTTGACAATATTCACTCATCATGACAGTAAATTAGGGCATTCTAAGTCAATATACTGCGGTATTTCCTCTCTCAATCAGTAGAAAATTTGGTTAACACCCGGTCATGCATGAAAAGAAAATACCGTCATGTTCCGTGAAACTGGTATAATTTTGAAAAATACCGTGATATAAATTTTTGGTCATAATGCCCAGCACTAAGAAAAACCAAAGAATATATTTCTGATGTGCAGCAAAAAATAATTGAGCTTCACAAATCAGAAAGTGGCTTTAAGAAAAGAGCTAGAGCAGTGAAAATCCCCATTTCCCCATTTCCACCATCAGGGCAATCAACAGAAAATGTTATGAATCTGTCTGGAAGAGGATGTGTGTCTATATCATCCTAATACACAGTGAGGAGAAGAGTTTGTGTGGCCAAAGAATCTTCAAGGATCACAGCTGGAGAATTGCAGAGATAAGTTGAGTCTTGGGGTCAGAAAGCCTAAAAAAATATCAAACAGCAACCTACATCACCACATGTTGTTTGGGAGGGCTTTAAGAAAAAAATAAAGAAAAGAAAATGCTTTCACCAAAAAACAATCCCCAGCATATTCTGTTGTCAGATACGACTGGAACTTCAAACGGGACTTGCTTCTATGGTCAGATGTAACTAAAACATTAGCTATTAGCAACAAACACTCAAGATGGGTTTGCTGCACA
Organism: Sinocyclocheilus anophthalmus; assembly: GCA_018155175.1. NCBI lineage: Eukaryota > Metazoa > Chordata > Actinopteri > Cypriniformes > Cyprinidae > Sinocyclocheilus > Sinocyclocheilus anophthalmus. Next base: position 381,657 of record JADLZN010005975.1, on the reverse strand, counting down.
CAGGGATAAAAAAGTACCCCATGTGTACAATGAATTATACTACTGTATTTTTGATGTTGGGGGCCTATATTTCTGCTGGAGGTCCTGGACATCTTGTTTAGACGCATGGCATCATTATCAAATAGCCTACCAACAGATAAAAAAATCAAAAAGTGACTCACTCTGTTAGAAATCTTATAATGGGCCATGTTTGGATCTTCCATCTGGACAATAATCTAAAAACAAACCTTAAAAACAACACAAAAATGGGTCACTGGGCACAAAACCAAGCTTCTGCTATGGCCATTCCAGTTCCTAACCTGCACTTTAGAAAAATGACGGGTGGTGAACGAGAGGATTAGTTGTGGAGGCGGGGCCATCTGGAGTGGGACTCTGTAGATGATTCTGGATGAAGGATTGATGGGTCTCTGATCTTTGTTCAGGTGTTCTCTAACCTTCATCAGGCAGTATCAGGAGGAAAAAATCCTTTACTATTTTGGCAAATGGAGGTTTCAAAAAGTTTTGAATAAAAAGGTACCGTTAATTGTGTCCAGTGTGTATTAGAGAAAAACATTTATTTCATAATGATATTTCCCCCCATTTTAAATTTGTATTCTCCAATGAAAGGTTAGATTTTTGTGAATTTTTTAAATAAAAGATCAAAAGGATTAATAATGCAGATTTATTTTCATAGCCGCCTTTGATCATATTTTCCAAGGGTACCAACAATTTCTTTTACGCACCTGCTATTTTTTCTCCTCCCCCACTGTCTCTCTCTCTCTCTCTCTCTTCATGATAGGCCTGTCACATCCTGTAAATATTGTCTGTCCATCTGTGTGTGTATGTGTGTGTGTGTGAGGTGTGGAGTCGAGAAGTGGGAGGCAGGTCTGCTCTCGACGATGCTCCTGGGGCAAAAAGAAATCTGACAGGCAGTGGTTTGCCTGTTTCCATAGCAACCACATTCTAATTACTCCTGCTCCCGCTTCGTCATGACAGCATAGAACAGCTATTGTGTGCATGTGTGTTTTGGTTCATAAACAGCTGTCTTCTCCACCCAATCATCTCTGACGAAGACAGCTATGACACCTGACTTAAAATGGCCACTTCGGTGCATCCAAGTGCAGTAGTAGTGATGTAGTGACTCTGTTTAAGCTAGCATAAACCTGACCCCTCCCCCTTCCAATCTTTTCCTCTTCAGACACCCTCCCTTGTATACAAACCATGTGATCCATATTGCTGGAATGCCATTGGCTGAAGCAACCGTGGCGTCTGGCCAATCAGGTTTAAGCGCTGAAATGGACATAAACTGAGCTGCTTGGAGATGCTTTCAGATTTTAGAGTGCTAATAGGCATGAACGGCCAGACGAAAGCAACCCTTGTCTAAAGCTTGGTCCGTTTTCATCTGCACACACACACACACACACACACACAAAGCAACCCGGGACCATCTGTCACCACTTTTTGTCATCCTTCTGGCCATCCGATTGTCCCTGCACTTGGTCAGGGTTCATCTCTGCTACACTGGGTTGGACCAACGTGGAGCCGCGCTCCCAAACATGGAGGTGACAATGGCATGTGAGTATTGCTGAAGAGACCGTGTCGGATGCATGGAGGAATGAAAATGATGAAGGGGCGTTTGCAAATTTGCCTGGATTTTGTCGGGAAACGAGAGATGAAACAGGTGCACAGATGGGACAGGCTTTGTGCGAAGCTGCTTGTAGTAATCAGGTTAGAGGCAGATTTCAGCTAACGATTAAAGAGGAAGCGATCCAGAGCGAGCGCTCCAACCTGCGCTCTCCTCCGTAGCCCAGCCCCTCCTTGGGTTCTTATTATGAATTAGCGCTTTAATGTGTCGTTTCTCCATTAGTCGTTTCTCCGTTGCACATTGACCTCCAGCCGCTCTCGTTGATGTGTGGCTGTTTAAGTTAGCATTATTTGTGCATGCATCCCACGTGTAGGAAGATCAACACTGTCTGTTTGGCTTTTTTTGTTGCTGTTCTTACAGGGAAAGCTTGTATTGAGGTTAATCTCTTTTGTATACGGCCTTGTCCTTTGTGCTTTCTTTGTTGGTTCAGTATTCACTGGATTGACCCTTTGTAGACGATCAAAAAGACAATAAATATCTCCCCTCACTTTTGAATTCTGCGATGGGCTGTCAGCTAGCGCCTAACGTTGATTGATTACGGTAATATCACAGGCAGCTTTTTTTTCAAAGCATAAATCTGCAAGATCTCATAAAGTGAATGATGTCTGGAGGTTTTGGTTGGTCGTGCTCAGCACTACTTCCCCTTGCAAAGCAAGATTTTTTAAAATAGAATTTTCTTTCCTTTCTTCATTCTTTCCTTTCCTTTTTTTCTTTATGCTCTTCTTCTTTCCATATTCCCTTTCCTTTATCCATTATTCCTATCCTTCTTTATTCCCTCTTTCCCTTGTTTTTTCCTTCCCCCTTTTCCTTTCTTTCTTTCTGCCCTTCTTCATTGCTTCCTTCACTTCTTTCCCTTCTTTCCTTACTTCCCTCCTTTCCTTTCCTCCTTGTTTTCCCTTCCATGCTTACATTTATTCTTCCTATCCTTCTTCATTCCATTCTTTCCTTTCCTTCAGTTCTTTTTCTCTGTGTTTTTCTTTCTCATACAAAACCAGCACTACTCTACGCTATGAGTTGAGTCTCCTAAGACCTTAAGTGACCTTAATGCATTGCACGCTTTCAGCATGCTTCATGCTGGCCCTTGGTGAAAGAGTTACTTCTGTCTGCTCCTTTCAACGGTGTGGATATGTGGCTGGATCCCAAGAGAACTGAGTGCCACCTGCTGAGTTCTCCAGGACCTGGGAAATTTTTAGGATGTTCAAGGACCTGTTATGAAATGTTTCCTTGTCAGAGAGCATGGGCATGTCTAGACTTTGTGCAATTGGCTTTCTCTGCATCTGTGTGGTCATTCTCTGTACTGTGACAACAATTGGAGGTTACGCACTTATGATACAACCTAAAACAGGAGCCTGACAGATGTCATCACTCTACAGATGACTGCAGGTTGTATGGTCATGCAGAGATGCTTAATATCCTGTTACACCAGTAGGTGCCAGGCCATGCCTCCCAACACCTCAGCAAGCATCCAGCAACCTGCTCCACAACCCAATGTATCCCTAGCCAGGTCAGAACGAGCGGAAGGGATTCGATGGACCTACCTGCCTTTGGTTTCACATTAAATTTGCTCCATCTTTTTAGTTTTCATCATCCTTTCATCTCTGAGCAGAGTCTAACCAGAGCATCCTATTGGCATGCATATGCATACACAGGTGTTTTATCCTTGTCTACTCCACTTGTTATTCATAGGCTTACCCCCAGCATTTATGAAAAAAATTACTCCAGACTGTACTGCATCTAAATTCATCACATGGTCTTTGCGGTCAGTGTTTCCAGCAAATTATTTTTCCGTTAATGATATCTATTTGTTTTCTTTGAAGTAATGCCCATTTCTTTGATGTAAATCAAACTGTTATGAAAATCGTTAAGGGGGAGGAAATGGCATAATTAGCATGTCAATTGTGGAATGGATAAATGTCCCTTTTCCTTTTTGTGCCTGATTGCCCCATTGGGTCCACAGACAGTGCAGTGCAATATATGCTTTCAGGCTTCTATTGTAAATTTGTTTTCTGTTCCTTTCCATTTGAGATTTTATCATCTAAACACTATTTGGGTGATGGACAGGTTGTAAATGATGATTATCAACTCTTGCAGCTGTAGTAAAGATTTGAGTGTTGATGTGACTTCCTAGGCTAATTAAACAGCTTTGACTTAGAAGAACTGTGTCAATAGGAAGGTTTTGAGTTTGATCCTAACACCATGTCCTAAGCAGACGTGACACTGCGACACACGATAAAAGGTATATTTTCCATGTTAATCAGAGTTTTTGTCATAACCAGCCACAATTGAGATACACAACAAGCAATGGAATTCTGTTTTAGACACTTTCTATTTCTGCAGTGTCATGGCTGGAACAATAACATACACACTTTGGCAATGATAATAGGTACTTACTATGAACATTATTGGGTTTTTAAAAGGGTCCGATGTTTGAATATCATGTTGCATGACCTTTCTAGCCATACTGAAAGTGACTGTGAATAATTTAAGTTAAAATAAACATGAATGTTGAACTGAACTGAACTCACAAGTGTGTGAACAGACAAGTGTATTCCATGTCAAAGATTGCATCAGACACACAGTATGTATATGTAATAATGTTCAATTTGCTTAATATTTATGAATTAGTTGATGTACTTCTCCATTTTTGAGTGACTATGGTTTTTGATTGATTTTGTTGCATCTTGTAGCCATGTTGTATTTGATATGGACAAACATATTGCAATCTTACCACATTGCATCAGGTTAGGATTGGTTTAGTGTAGAGTTGGATCTCAAGATTTGGCAAGTCTGCCGAGACAATGATGTGGCTGTTGCCACTGTTCGCTTTAGCAATGCATGCAGAATGTTTGTAAGGCTGTTCCTGTTTATATTATGCATCAAATTGCATACAAAATGTCAGGATTATAAATAAAGATCATCCTTTTCTAAGCTTTGTTTACAGCAAAGCTGCTCATAAACTTATATGTGATTCATCTTCTTAAATCAATAAAAAACTCTTCTGATGCGACTAAATAATGGCCTTTGCATAATTACAGGTAGGAAATAAATACGACTATTAATTATGTGCTGGTGTGAAAAACAGAGAGGCATAAATGTGAATTTATGATGGATAGCTGTGTGACGTTGTAATTAAAATAAGACAGGAGTGATAAATCTCGCTGCCCTGATTAGGGGAAGAGTTTTGATTGGCTGTCTGGACGAGGGAGGTGAACAAACTGCTGTAGCTGCAAAAAGGTGCTGGTAAACCAACTAGTGGACCACTACATGCTGCGATGTAATGGCTTTTTTTTTTTTTTTTGCAGTGTGTCTGTGCACACTTAGGCCAGATAGACATCTTTGGGCATTACACATTTTTTACGTCTTGATACATAAGTATTGCAATCCATAAGCATTGCGTTAAGATGCAAGGTAAGGTTAAAAATAGTTCACCTTTAACAAAATACATGACTTTTTATGTTGGGTTAGTTCATTTTGTTTCTGTCTGTTGATGGTTGTTTTTTCACATTTGAATGTGCATGGGTTTCAAAACACTGATTATGATCTGACTGAAAAAAAAAAAAGACAGGAAAACCTTAATTGTACACTGAAAAAAATGTTTCATTCATCCAATTAAAAAAATTTAGGGTAATGATTCACATCTATATTTTTTTAACTTGAGCCAATGAAAAATAAATAACTTGCCCTAAACAATATTTTCTATGTCTATGAAAATTATTTTATAAAACCTGGCACGAAGTATATTTTTCTTGTTGAAGAAAGTCAATTAATTTAAATTCTATTTTTGATCCAAACAAAAAAATATAGATTTAATCAAAACAAAAATAGATGTGAATCATTACCCTAATTTTTTTTTATTGGATGAATGAAAAATGTTTCGGTAATTCCAAGTGAAATCTATATCAGTTGTTTTATTTTTCCAATTTTTTAAACTAGAAAAATTAAGTAAAAAAGCAAACAAATAAAGGAACATTCATGCAATTTTCTGTTTTATTTTAATTCGAGTCCAAATGTTAATTTAAAAACACAACAAAACATGAATTTTTTATCTGGAAACATTTCCATTACATTTTAACATAAAAAACATTTTAACATAAAACAGTTCATCTCAGAATCACAACAAACGGCATCAAAACTATATGGTTTTATTCCACTCTGAGTTCACAATATTGGCAGTTCTGAATTTTAGGTGCTAACTCACCTTTTCCGAGGTTGAGCATTACCTGCCGAATAAAATATAAAGTGCTTTTCATACACAGTCCAGGTGCAGAGCATAAATCAGTCTGAAAAAATAGACATAGAAGGCCTGAGATCGGTCAGTTCATCCATTACAAAAATGTTCTTCCAAGATGATTCCCACTCTAGATGGGTTAGATATGGACTTGCTTGATCAACGCTGAGGATTCTTACTGGAGTCTGTCTTGTCAGCTGCATCCTAACAGAGGAAGAAACAGATCGACAAAGACATTATCAAGTCAGTTAGATAATGCTGTTGTCAAATACTCAAGATCATATGCTGCGTTCACACCATGTTCTACTTAGAGCTGTTCATGTCCTTGGGCCGGGAACTGTGCGTTTCTATGGCAACACTATTGATGCCTAAATTAATCTGCTGCAGTCAGGTACAGTCATGTGGTACAAGTAGAAGCTCTCAGAAAATTCCCAGATTACAGATGGTAATTATGAGTTTTACAAGGACATGAATTCTTTTTCCAAGTTGGAATCTTGTAATTATGGCAAATACAACATGGGATGAATGCACTTATACATACCTGGTTTACTGTAAAAAGAGCTGGCCTTTGGGTGATGTCAGGCTTGTCGTTGACAACTTTTCTGTGAAGAGCAAACATTAAAGTTAGTCTTTATAAGGGCATCTGACTTAAGGGTTTACATTTAATTGTGCAGTGCGCCAGTCAATAAAGTGATCCTCCTCAGAACAGGTCTCAGTTAACCCACATGACATACAGCTGATCTGGAGTTTTGCTGTGAGGTGGCATAAGTGTACATTTTAGTGCATAAAGTAATTTAAATGTATGTACATGCCTGATGTGAACAACGACATTGTTTCGTTCTTGTATAACTTCCATGTCTGAACATAGAGACAGGGTTTCACAGACAGGGTTTAGCTTAAGCCAGGACTAGGCCTTGGTTAAATTAGGATATTTAAATAACTTTTATAAAAATGCCTTAAGAACTTTACTGGTGTGCATCTTGAGACACAAAAAATGGCACTGACATATTTTAAGATGTGTCAGTACATGATATTTTCAGTTAAGACGGCTTGAACATGCATTTTAGTCCGAGACTGGCCTGTGAATCTGGGGGATAATGTTTATATAATGTTAGCTGTGCTCTCTTTTCACAGATATGAGAGCCATACTTACACTTCCAAAGCATCTCTTCCATTTCTTCTTCCTTCCAAAACAAGATAGTCATTAAGAGGGCTCTGAACCTAGATAGAACAGAAGTATATTCATCCGTTTTTGTATTTATACCGTTAATTAATTTATACTTACTCTTTCAAACAGCCATGTCTATTAAACGTGGTCGTTAAATTATTGCACTCACCATATTAGCACCACCATCGTCTCTCCTCCGCTGCAATCCTGTATGAGTAAAATGAACTTACACTCCTCATAAACAACATCGAGTGAAAAAGAAAAAGGAAAAGATGAAAATATTCTCAGTTGAACTCGCTGGTCCGGGGTTCAAGCGCGGTTTTGTCCGCTGCAGGTGCGTGAGAAAACTAGCTAACATTAGCTAATGGATGAGAAATGTCCCGTCGTTTAGACAAACAACAATTTTCGCCGATCACAAACAGTCTCTCGAGGAAAAGAAAGAGCGAAAAAGGTTAATCTAACCTTGATATTTTACATTCGTCAAAACAAATATGTCTTAGTTGAGCTCTTAATGAAAAATATTTAGATTTATCAATGTTTTTAACTAAAAAAATATTACTTAAAAATAAAACACATAATGGTAAATTTAATTGAAAGACAAATTATTAATTGGATGAAGTACTGCTTGAAAAACTTTTTTCAGTGCATGTATCACTATTTGTCTTACTGACTCAAGTGACAGTCTAGTTTACAGTTGGTTTGTTTGTCTGTTTCTCGTCAACGTTTGGCTTGTGTACCACAGCCGTTTGCCTGGAATTGGTTAGGGATACACCGAAATGAAAATTCTTGGCCGAAGCCGAACAAAATGAAACACTGGGCCGAATACCAAACACGGTTTTTCGAGTTTTTTTCCCCCATGTATTTTGCCCAAAAAAAAAATTCACCATTGCATAAATTAAAAAGCCAAAAAGTGCTTTTTACTTTTTTGTCTTGCTTTTCAAAGAAAAAATCTATTAAAAACAAATTTAAAAATATTTAACACTGAACATTTTTTAACATTCTAGCAGACATTATACCAACAAAGCACAATTTAACTTAAAATAAAAGTTAGTAAAATAATATTTTTTTGGCCATCAGACCCCCTTCTTGAATCAGTTATGTATTTTTTTTACTGTACAAATAAAAGCAGCCTTGCTGAGAAGAGACTTCTTTTAAAACATTACAAAATATTACAGATCCCAATTTGAACAACACTGTGTGTGTGTGTATAATAAATGTATTAAACAGAGCTGGGGTAATTATTATTATCATTATTATTGTCTTTTTATTTATTTTTTTCAGAACAGCAGTAAAATTACAATACTAACATTTATGAATGTTGATGGAGTTCTTGCTTTTTCTCAACTTATTTTGGCGGAAACGCGCAGGAAGACATCAATGCTTATTTTGGTTGACAACAGATTTATAAATGAGTCTCATTACGAATACGTTGAGTAACGTTAGGGATGGGCGATACCACTTATTTTGTTTTTGATACGATACCGATATTTTTCAAGGCAGTATCGTCGATATCGATTCGATACTAATGAACTAAACCTTTACATTATGAAATGTATTAAATTATTAAATTACGAAGAGTAAAATGGGTAATGATAAGCAATTAACTTTATGTTTAAAACGCATTTTAACATTCAAAACGCCTTTGAAACATTGCAAACTATTAGGTGATATTTTTGTTGTACCACTGGTTTCAATATGTTTTTTTGTTACCACATGCATTAAAATCTTAAAATATAGCAGTTGAACTATGGTTCACTTAGTAAAAACAATGTTAATTTTCATAAGGACTGCCAGTGCATTTATGGATTTATTTTGCCATTAAAAGGCAAACATTTTTATTCTGACAGTGTATGATTTCTTTTAACATTACAGAATGGAACATGATCGATATTATCTTTCAACGTTCAATTAAATAACTGTAATTCACAAACTATGTAGGCTACAATTTCAGTTTGTTAAATTATTGTGAAATAACTCTGTCCTTCTATCCTCTGATAAGCATTGTTCAGGGCTACCATTCCCAAAAGCTTTAAAGGGGTCATATGATGCGATTCCAATTTTTCTTTTCTCTTTGGAGTGTTACAAGACAAAATACTATAGAACTCATATACTCAGTGCTGTGATGTTGTTTTCTGCGCGGAAAGACAAAACATCTCCGACAGAAATGCTGCCGAGTTCTAATTTATGACGTATGACACCAAATTCAAATGATTTGCAAGGGTCACTTGGTCGTGTCCAGTTGTAGACACTTTTTAGCAGCATTAGGCTGATGCTGCTGCTTGCGCGACAGGGACGCGTCGCATCGGTGTAAACCGTGGGCGAATCAATGGCTTTATTGCACCCTTGAAGGGCACTTCGGGAAGGGGACGCCATTTGTAGGACGTTCCAACGAAAGTGAACAGCGGAATCCTGCACGAAGAGCCCTTCCAGAAGTCCGTTAGCAAAGGGAACATGCGATGGTCACTTCACGGAAGTGATTTCTGTTTGTGATCATGTGATCTTCTTTCGACACAACCGTAAATAGAATAGGCTAATTAAATTTGTCTTTATTTTAATGTAATGCAAAATATTTTTCGTCAGAAATATTATTTAAGTTGGTAGTATAAGCAAGTTTAAGTTTAGTTTGAAAAAGCTTAATAGTAAATAAGACACAATTAGACAATATTTGAATAAAATAATAATAATGAGAAGAAATATATATTTGCAGCAACTGGTGGTTGTCAAGGTAACATTTGGTCAGTCATTCCCTTCACCAAGGGAGTTCCAAATACTCATAGGAGACAGTAATTCCCTACACCCTTCAAAGAACACACTTCAAGGGCTCTGCCCTTCGAAGGGAGTAGGGCATAGAATAAACTTCCGTTTGGAATTCGCCCACGGTGTCACTCTATGCTGGTTGCTATTTGATAGCGTCACATCATTGTTTGATACAGTTTATTCAGTCTTTTCTCTTATTCGGCCAAATTTTTTTTTATTTTTTACTATTTTCGGCCGAATAATTTCGGTTGCCGAACATTCAGTGCATCCCTAGAATTGGTTGGACCCCAAAGGACAAATTAGTTTGAAGCTTTAATCAGCCAGAAAATCCTTTTATAATTTATATTTCCAGCTGTGCAGCTGCCAGTTTATCGGATATAAAATTATAAAGGAATATAAATATATTTTACAGCACTTGTCTGTAAGGGCCCTAAAATCTGGATTTGTTTACGTTTTTTCTCAGTATAATCCAATATGGCAGTATACAAAAATCGTGCCATGTTTTTTGCCATTTTATATTATATACTATATTGCTTGGTGTCATAGCACAACTCTATTCATGGCCTTTAATGGTACTGGCACGATCCCACAAGCCCACTCACTTTCCAAAGATATTTCAGGAACACTTTAATATTAAGATTAATCCCTCATTTGTTGTGCTTGAGGGAAGCAATAGATTTGTCCAATGGCGTTGTAGCTTTGACGTCCAAAAGCATTAAATTAATACAGATGCCTTAATAACAGCGCTGATGTATTAATATAAATCAAAATATATAGTCCAATTCGGAATAACAGTCTTAGTCTTAAGAGCGCTTTCAATTTTTCAACTCACAAGCGCACAAACATGTACAAATACACACACATTCATTCTTTCCCACTGTATGTCACTCTGTATTATCTGCAGGCTGACACACAGTGGGCGAGTGTGTTCTGTGCATTTAGATGCTCGGAAGAGGAGAGGCGAGAGAAAGACAATAAGGATGCCGGGCCAGTTGAAGACTCGCACACTTCTTAGTGAGGCTGACACACTTAGTGCATTTGTCTAAAAAAAGGTAAATTTCAGCTTTTCAGCTTTCACAAATATCACCGCCCACCACTTCAGTAGCTGAAATTCCACTGTTCCCCCATAACACCTCATCCTCACGAATAAAAGGTCTGCTTCTATTTCAGCCACCACGACTTGATTTAAAGAGGCTGATAAAAGGAAGTGAGAGAGCGCCTTGGATTAATTAATTCTGAACCGTGAAAAATCGGCAAATGTGCTCAGAAAATTGCTTCCCCCGCCATAAGGGATTGTTTCAAGTGGAGAGACGTTCGCTTCTTCGTCCCCCACCTGCAGCTGTCAAAACCCCCTCCCCTTTAAACGCTACTGTGCTGTTTGAATGGAGCCATCGCGGTTTATTCCTCCAGTAATCACTCCTCTCATTCTTCAAGCACGTATCAGCCAAGTGATTTGGGAGGGGGCCCTGACCTTGGCCCAGTCTTATCACTAATTAAACCTCATCTAATCCTGCTGCGGGAGCCAGCGGCACCTGCTTCTCTGGGTGCCTGGGATGCGTGAATAGCAACTAGACTCGGTTCCAGCTTCCCAACTCATCCGTCACTGTGCTCCCCAGCTAATCATAGCATATGATCTGTAGCCCAAGGCTTGGTGCGTACACCAACCCTCTGTTTGTGATTTCGAGCTGTGCGTTATTCAGGCATCACCGGGAAAGCTGTGGCTCTACGGCAGCTGGGCGTTTCTGTATCCGAGGATGAAGGAAAGCTGTCTGCTTTTGCTGCATATGGGTAAATTTTTGTGTCATAGTCCATTGCTGGCTGTCACTTCTGTTCGTTTGCATTTGATTCTTCGTCAAACAGCAATCCCCAAGTCGGCTGTCGTGACTCTGCGTGGCTAGCCTCCTCATATCTCCACATAAAGAGCTTCTTCACAGCAACTTCTATGTGTTCTTTAGTAGTGAAACCAATGCCTATGAAACAAACAAAACTTCAAGACTTGCCTACTTCAGACATTATAATGTTTTTACATAAAAAATGTTAACGTGTTAACTGTATGTACCCTGTAGTCACTGGATCAGCCCCAAGTGATGCACTTGATGTGGAATTGTGTTCGAGCACATCTGTAATATCCCAGGTCCTGTTAGTTATTTTATAAATCCGAAGGGTTTGGTTGAACTATGCTGAGATTCAAAGAAAACTTGAGCCTGAAAACTGATTTTAGATTAATCAAAGTTCAAACCAAGACTCTTTGTTACATTGTTGGCAATTACTGTTTTGCCTGTTGTAGGACAGTAATTAAAGAAGCATTAGGGAGTCTCATTTAAGATGCACGTACAGTAGTGTCTTAGGTAGGTATTAACTGATCTTTGTTCAAAGATGTATTGTATCGACAGTTTTAGAAGCTTCTCATTTGGAGTTTAATAAGCGTGTGACTGGCTGCCCAGGTGCTTGACAGTAATGTTATTATGCACAATCTATTATAAATGATTTATTACGAAAGAGATTGCTAATAACATTAATGTATTGAATTATCTTCCCAGTTTATGTGTGTGTGCATTTTGGTGGCAATGCACATTAATTGTACAGTATACCCAAGCTCTCTTTATATATAATATATATATAGATAAATATTGTGATTTTTATATTTTCTTTCATTGCGGCATCACTCTTTTCTTTGGTCAGGCTTAACGTATTTCCACATTTATTCTGAAAACTTTTTTCTCCGTGAATGTAGCCTGTACATTACCAGTCAAACTGTCTACAAGACTAAGTGTAAGGTTTTTTAAAACTAAGATCATAACAAAGTTTGTGCTTTTATGTCAATTATACTCACCTTGTGCTGTCATAATGGCGAACTGTTTCAGTCAAAGGTCTGATGAACTCTGTGTGTATGTGCTACAGGTGATGCAGGTGGTGAAGGAACAGATCACTCGTGCTCTCACGATCAAGCCTAACTCTCTGGATCAGTTTAAAAGTCGTCTGCAAAATTTGAGCTACACTGAGATCCTCAAATTGCGCCAATCTGAGAGGATGAACCAGGAGGATTTCCAATCCCGGCCCATCCTGTGAGTCACTGGAAACTCTTCAATTATTTGAAGCACTTAGTTTTGGTCCATGTGTACTGCACCTGCGTCCCACTCATGATTGAAAACAAGCCTTTAAATGCAATTTCCACTGAAAATGGCAATGAAGATAACATTAGTTCATCATAACTCATTAAACTAAGAGGAGACTCCATTAAATAAATTACCCACTGCATTACAGGAGTGTCATTTGAGGTGGAATGTACAATCTCACGGAACATTCTGTAACATCCACATGTAATATAACAGTCAAATGGAAGTGTCCGTGTTGAACTTCCAGAGTTTGTGAACTGAAATGTTGAAAATATCACTCATGATTTCATGTTCTATCTATTGTTCAGTCTATTCACTATAACAGGAATATCAATTTGTCAGCTTGGTTTTTGACAGTATACACAAGGTTCCCACACTTTTTCACTAATTATTTTCCATTTAGTATTGTTCACAGGTATGTTTTAAAATAATGTTGGAAACACAAAGATCAGTTTTTGTAATCCCTGGCAAAATTAAATGTAAAAAAATATAAAAACCAGATAAGAAAATCTGTTTTCACAGAATGTGAACAAACATTCGATTTTCTCATGAATTACTTAATAACTAAACAACATTAGAGAGGCCTTTAAATGCTAATTCATATTCCAAAATTCGGTTTTAGATCTAAAGCAGCACAGTAAATTTGACAGTAGCTTTAGCAAAACAACAAGATAAAAGGAAGTTTGTCTGGCCCTTACTGACTTGTAGTACAAAGAAATGTCTAAAGACCAAGTCTGTATGTGATTTTATGAATTGTTTTTGAGTCTTTCTTTGTGTAAACTGCCAGTAAAGTGGGGTACTTTAAGCTGCATTTGTGTGATCCTCTGATGTTTCTCCAGGGAGCTTAGGGAGAAAATCCAGCCAGAGATCATGGAGTTGATCAAACAGCAACGCCTCAATCGTTTGTGTGAGGGCACCTGCTTCAGGAAGATCAGCAGCCGAAGGAGACAGGGTAAGAAACACACACACTTGAACATAAGGGTGAGAACGTTATTTTTGTTCTTTTTTAAAACCATTTTTATATTTTTGGCACCAAAGATTCAGAGCTGCCTCTTTCTTGTTAATCCAAGTTTCAGTCCTAACCAGCAGCTATGAATAACACTACATTTTGTCAATTGCTTGATTTCTGTTTCTGCATGTCGATAGCCCCGGACACACAAAACAAAATCACTGAGATACAATCCCACACCTGCATACTATTAAACTCTGTCAAGCCTGAGAGAGATTGTTTGTGGCGGTAGAAAAACATAGAATATTGCATGACAAATCCCTCAAGGATCCCTACGGAACCAGCATAGAAATGAATGAAAATACAAGCATGCAAACAATGTAAATTTGTGCTCATTGTTCTGAACATGTTTATGTGGTGTAACAGCATTGTCACCTTCAGTTTCCTCTTAAAATGTGCTTGTCGGTGGAATTTTGTCTGGTTAGTGCATAGTAAAAACATTTTCCCCTTCAAAATGAATGCACTTTCAGCTGAACTGTTTCAAACGCATCAGCTCTATGCAAGTATTTAGTTAACTGGAGCCTAGCATAGCTTTCTTGTGCTCATCTTAAGTTTGTGAACTGATTCATTTAATGGGGTTATTCAGTTGTGGCTTTTATTGGTGACCTCTACTGCACTCTTAAAAATAAAGGTTCTTTATTGGCATCAATGGTTCGACAAAGAACCTTTACCGTCCATGGAACCTTTTCATTTCACAAAAGGTTCTTTACAGTGGTAAAAGGTTCTTGAGATTATTAAAACGTTCTTCACACTGAGAAAAAAAATGTTCTTTTAAGAACTGTTCACTCGAAGGTTCTTTGGGGAACCAAAACTGGTTCTTCTATGGCATCGCTGTGAAAACCCCTTTTGGAACCTTTATTTTTAAGAATGTGGGCTTCTTCTCATTTACAGAATTTTGATTGGAGCTCTTTATTAGTCAAATTTTTTTCATTTGCATTTCAGTAATCTCTTAGTATAGTAACATAATAAAATGCCTCACATGATAGCTTTTATCTTACTTAAACGCAGTCTGAAATTTATACGTCCTATGAATATTTTTATGAGTGCTATTATTAAACCGACAGCATGATTTAGCAAGTGTGAAAAATAGCCTTGTCTGTTGCTGAGAGAGCGGAAGTATGAAGCCAATTTCAAACAAGCGCTGAGTGGTGGGAGTTATAAAGCTTATGCCGCAGATTGGAGAGTTGAAAGATCGTCAAATGTAATGTCGCTTTTTACGCGGGCTGGCTGAAGAGGAGGGCTGTCTGCTGAGCTCAGAGGGAGGCTTTATCAGTTAGCCTGGATAATTTAACACTCTTCACACTTCTACAGGATTAGATGATTCTGAGACTAGACACCTTGTCTGTCTTTTGCTATCCATCTGCCTGCCTCTCGCTTTTTTCTTTTCTCTCTCTTAGGGTCCCCACTTTCTCACTGAATCTCTTATTCTTGCTTTTTCTCTTTTTTTATTCATTTGAGATTTTTCACACTTTGCCTGTTTCATTGCCATCATTTTCTTTTATTATGAAATTTTTTTGCTCACAATCAACTATTCTGTTATCTTCCAAAGGCTAGTGGCACTAAATATGACTTGCATGGCACCCTCTCATAATTTAAATTGTGTAATAAATTCTGTAAGTTCAGCATTGTACAGCAAAATGAAACTGAATACCAAGAGTGCAGACAGAGAACCTCTTGTAAACAGTTGGGAATGTTCAGATGTTGAAATTTTCTACTTCCAAACTCAAAGTATTCCAGTTATGCTGCATTCCAGGAAACTCAGAATTCCACTTGGTAAAATAACCAAATGGAATGGCACTTGACCTCAAGCATCATAGTGGTGGTTATTTTCAAGTAGGAGGTGAGAAATTCCAAGTTGCCTATACTGTAGGATTGGATTATTATGGTTGCTTCATGTGGTTGGTGATTCCTGTGGGGAATTTCCTTCAATAATCAATGAATTATAGAAACTATATCTAAACCTGTATCTCCAGTAAGCCTACCAATAGTTCAGTGACTCATTCTTTTCAGTGTGTATGTTCCATATGAAATAGCACTGAATATTTATCTTTGCCCATGTCCACATTTGTGGTATCCTGCATTATATTGTATATCAGGTTTTTTTGTAGCAGAGATACAGGTTCCGTATTTCATTCATTGTTATAGTAACTAGGGTTGGGAATCGAAAATCAATTCCAATTCCAGAATTGGATACTTAAGGTCAGGAACCGGATACTGTTGTAAAATTAAAATTAAAATTTTTCAATTACACTTATCAATTCCTGTGTGTGTCTTTTTTTTCCTTTTGTTGTTAGTGGTGAAAAGGGGCTGTTAAAAAAAATTTTGTCTTCAAAAACACTGATTCATCCAGTAATGAAACAAGTCAATCTTGAGTGAGTCATTAAATCATTCAATTAATAAATTCCAAGTGATTTTGTTTAGGTGTATAATGGTTTATTTTCTTCAGAATTGGAAGTGAACTACAACCTCCATTTAAAAAATAAAAATAAAAAAGTCTCAATTTATCCAGAGTCATGCAGCTCTATTTTGCACACAAACAGCTTTTAAACAAGTCCAGTTTTTATTTTGTCCATGCACAACTAACCTTTTCAGCAAGCTTTTAAGGAGTGCTCTCAGGCGACTGAAAGAAGCGCACCTGTGGCTGTTCACTGTGACAGGTGCTACATTGACATTTGTATTCCCTATTTTTCCCCCATAGCAGAGCTCTCTCCTTTTGGTGTACAAATTGAGCGGTCCAGTTCCTACCTTGAATCTTAAGTATTGCAGAGGTTGCCTGAGGCTGAGCTTTCCGAATAATGTTCAAATTTAATCCTCCTTTGCCATTCATTCTCTAAAACATTTTAGACTTTTGTTCTCTTTTTTTTAAGACAGCGAACAATCCTGCTTCTGGAAGACCACCTACCTTCAGAATCTAGCTTCAACCCTGATTCAAAACACCTGAACTAGCTAATCATGGTCTTCAGAATTACAGGTTTAGATTTGGAGCCGACTGGAGCTAAACTCTGAGAGATTTAGTTAAATAGTTTTTATCCTTGCTCATGACTCTGCTTCCATACAGTGTCCATCTTAAGGTTATTGAGATTTTAAGTTCTTAGTCCTAGATTCAGGTTTAAGTGCATGTATGACAGAGCATTGGAGCACAGGCATCTCTTAAATAAAAATGACATCCACATCGTTCCCTCTTTCTCTTGACTTGCGCATATCATCAATTAGAATAGAAAGTCAGCAAAGCCATCTACAAAGGAAGCCCCTTTTTCATCATGCATGTGGCACTGCATGCATATTAAACCATTCTGCACATATCTGTTCTGCCTATTGAGCTGGCTTGTTAATAAGCTGAAGGTATAGAAAGTGTGCAGTGATCAAGCTGTTTACTGCACACTCCTTATCTCTTTGGGTTTGTGTATATGCAGCCTGTGAAGTGCCACCCTGCAGGACACTCTTTCATCCCACAATGTTTTTTAGTCTGCCAAACTGCTATTCCCAGTAATTAGGATTTGGATTCAGGCACCAGGGTCGAGTGCCAGCCATGGCCTTCTAGGCTATATGTGATCAGTCCTGGCAGTGTCTACTTTCGGTGTGGCACAGGAAGTGTCAGGAAGGGATTGGGAGACAATTTGCCAGTTACGGCTTTGCCCAGTCTGCAAGGAAAAGACAAAGAATATTAAGCGTTGTACTAGAACGAAAGGCAACTTGTTAGCTTTAGATTGCTGAAGACTGACCCACTGTTATGCTTCTTTACAGACAAGTTCTGGTACTGTCGACTGTCGCCCAATCATAAAGTTCTCCACTATGGGGATCTGGAGGAAAGCCCTCAGGGAGAGGTACCACATGATTCCCTACAGGACAAACGTGAGTACAGTCTGAATTCTGACCACGGTGTGGTGGCTTCACTTTATCAAGATGGGATTGAGACAGCCACACCCTGTCTTATTAATTTTTCTTTGCTCCCTGTGACAGTTCCTGTAGCTGATATTAAAGCTGTTGTCACTGGTAAAGACTGTCCACACATGAAGGAAAAGGGAGCTCTGAAGCAGAACAAGGTGAGTCCTTTTGTGTGTGCTTGATGACAGAGAGCAAAAAATGCTCTTGAATATCAAAAGATCAAATTTTCCTTTGATGCACTGGCATGTGGCTTGGTGACAAAGGATGCATTAGTTATGCCTTGTAGCTCTGTGCGTAATGATACATCAGTTCACTTCAGTTTCAAAATCACCCTTTCTTCTTCCCACAGAACAAAGCAGGCAATGTCAAATTTATGCCACAACTGTAAAAAACGACTTCCTTTTGAAGAAATTGATGGATAGGATATCAAGTATAACTGGAACCTTCTGGCATAGCCAAAAGGTTGTTGGATCCCCCTAGTCCTGATGACACAGACTCTAAAAAATAATAATGTGCATCAACATTGTTTCTTTGTCTTTTCTTTAAGCAAGAATTATCTTAATAGGAATTTGACTTGGAAAATCATTTCTCTCATCAACTGCAGAAGAAGAGACTGTACGGTTTCTATTGTCTCGATTGTCTCTAGCCTCATCTCTGTGCAGAATAATGGGAAGATGCTGTGGGCAGAATGTGAGGGGTCAGAAATGTTTGTCTGCTCTCATTTTGGATGTGCTGTCATCCAATGATCCTTTAAGCCATTTGGATGATCCAATTTCATCCTGTTTTTTTAGGTTAGTTGACCCAAATAAGACAAATTAGAGATGATGTGAGGGCAGATTTTGTAAAGGCTGAGAAGCACTGCACCAGTAATGCCTGTGGTAAACTCAATGTTTGCCACAAAATACATCCTTTTCTTTGCTTTGTTATCATCTTATTTACCATCCTAGACAGGTCTCTAGACAGGTCAGGTGGTCTGAAAAGATTTAGGTTTTAGACATTTCAAATGTGCCACAGAGACTAGAATTAGTTTGTTGGCCAATTGAACCTCTTCTTACTTGAATTGGTGACTTTTTGCTTGCATGTCCATAATTTTGAAAAGGCGTTGTTACAGAGAATTGCACTGGAACTTTGCAGGGGACAGCTATCCCATATAAAATTTTCAGTGTTGTTGTCAATGAGATTGAAGTAATTTGTTACTTCAAGCATTGATGCACTTCCTGTGCTGATCGTCCTACTGCTGTCTCTTGGTGCCCGGCAGGAGAGGCCCGTATACATACTACATCACACACACACACACACACACAACACACACACCAGATTGGACCATCTGTTGTTGTAATATGTTCGGAGAAGTAGAGGAGACGAAGATTCTACAAAAGAGCAATAGGAGGCACACAAACACAGCGCCCCATTTAGCATTTGACCGGATCGGTTGGTCAATTCTCCTTCCTTCTTAGGAGTTGCTGGAGCTGGCTTTCTCTGTCCTCTACGAATCTGATGAGTATCTAAACTTCATTGCCCCTGACAAGCATGAGGTGAGCAAATGGCAACCACAAGCTGCAAAGTTGTAGCTGTTGTCTCTCTTTGGTGTGATTCGGACTTTGTGCATACTGTGGTTTAATGTCATGTTTTCTGGCCAATTTTCAGTACTGCGTGTGGACAGATGGGCTGAATGCACTGCTGGGGAAGGAGATGACCAGTGAGTTCACTCGCTCAGACATGGACACTCTTCTCAACATGGAGATGAAGCTCCGCCTCCTGGACCTGGAGAACATCCAAATCCCTGAAGTTCCTCCCCCGATCCCCAAAGAGCCAAGCAATTATGACTTTGTTTATGACTGCAACTAATCTCCTTTCACTGGACTGACTGATTTTTCCTAAATGCATACTGGAAGAAGGACTTTTACTAAAAGTTACAGAAAAGAAAAAACAGACATCTCTTTCCTGCTAAAACTTGGCTCTCTAGTGCACCTCATCACAATGGATTTGCTGAACTTAATGGACTTGGCTTGCACGGCCTATGAACCATCTGGTGTGGTTGAAGAATGGTCCTCAGGTCCTAAACCACTCTAGTCCCGTCGCAGTCATTTCCTGACATCTCTTCGAATGGTTACATTCCTTAAACAGCCCACCTGCTCTGGCTTAAAAATGGTTATGTGTCAAGATTCTTTGTCCCATCATGATTTCTGGCTGTTTGGAGTGGGATGCTCCCTGTAGAGTGTGCAAGAAGTGTAGGGGATTGTGGCATGTAGCACTCAATGTAGTATGTTTCTCACTCCAACAAGCGGCAGCTATATTGCTAGCAAAGTCCAAGTTTGTTCTTAATGATTTCTCCAAGTATCCCATTCATGCCTCTTCTACTGTAGACTGTTAAATAGGCAGCTTCATGCAAGAGGTTGCCACTTTTGTCTTAAACCATACCTGCTTTGCGCATACATTGTTATTCTTGTCTGACTGTAACGCAGGCGTGTAGATATAGCTCTTTCCTTCACTTGACATCAACCAGACTCATGGCAGACTGCTGTAACATTCCAAAGCAATATTGAGCTTCTGTTTTTGTAAGCTGGTATAAACTTTTGTGATATTCGTGATTGCTGCCAAGTAGTCAGTATTATACATTTTGTGTGTTTATTAAGGAATTTAATTTTCAGGGCCGTCAAATTTCATTTGAACTTTCATTATTAATTTAAGATTGTGGGAATTATGTTTTATGATTTTTTTTTCACCCCTCATGTTTGTTATAGGTTTAAGAATGCATCATCCTGCTGTTTACATTAAAGATTGATTCCAGTTCAGTTTTTTGTTTCATCATTTCTTTGTGGTCTTTACATTACCTAATAATCTTTTGGTGTCCAATCCTGCTCCAAAACACCTGCCTGGAAGTTTACACTTATCCTGAAGACCTTGATTAGCTGGTTTAAAATATTCTTTATGATCTTGTGGGAACAACAGTCAAAGAGTAGTGGTATCCAGAAGATGTGTCTACCCTTTTTCTTCTATTACACAACTAAGAAAGCGGATTGCTACCCACAAACAAAAAACACTGGCCATTGCAGCCTTCTGGCTTAAATGATTGACTCTGAGCTGACTCAGGGCGTCCCAGGGTGTTCTTTACAGCTCTGTGTGGTAATAACAGAGCCAGGGTGGCAATAATCTGCAGTCTGCTGGTGTGTGTAATTCTAGCATTTATAGTGCCTCCTGAAACACCTGATGGCTGTTTCAACCTCAACAATTCACCTACAGGTTTGTGTTAACATGCAATTCAGGTTACAAGCATATGTTGTCTTTGAACATCTAGAAAGGTTTAATTCTTGAATCTGAGTTTTTTTTAATCTTAGCGATTCACAGTCTTACCCCTTAGCAATTGCATTTTAAACTAGCCGTTACTTATTAAAGCTAGAGCATATAAAACCTTTGTATTTCACATCCTTCAAACAATTATTTTCTCTTACAGAGGGTGCATGCTTGACAAAGCACAGCAAATATATTTGCTCTCGCTGTTGCAGGTCATTGAGTAGAAATGATGCAGCAAGATGATTCCACATAATGCAGACGTTATCCCACATGAATTTATTTTGAATCCTACATTCCTAAGAGTGCTGAAAATAATAAGTTTGTTTCATTGGCTTCAGAGAGACAGCATTGTTCAAATGTTCACTGTTTTTGAAAGAAAAAGATACTGTTGTTTACAAAGTAGCATTTCACTCAAAACATGTTAATGCTACTTCACAAAGTGTTTAATTAAAAAAAAAAACTTTATTCACACTTTTACACTTGCATATCATCTGTTCAATTTTGGTTTTAAAAATGGCATCATGAATGTGTGCATTACTTCCATATATTTAACCAGGACAGAGGGAGACGTGGAAGGTTTGGATGAACACCTGTGCAAGTGGACAACTAAATTTTGTCATCTTGTTAATTAAAAGGTCCTCATTCGACGGTTTTATTTGAAAGTCTGTCACGCAGCAGGTTCTGCAATACTAAAGATACGTCTCTGGAATGCTGGTGTTGTAGACAGAAAAAAAAAAGTTACTAACATTGACAAAGAAAGGAATATCATGGATGGATGATCTTAGATGGAAATGTCTTGTAAGAAGGGGGTTGAAACTGAACCTAGATAACTTAAAATGCCTGCTTGTGTATTTAACTTGATAGACTAATTTACAATAAAAAAAAAGAATGCCAGGACTGGCAATGGGCAGTGAACTATCATGGCAATTTAGCCTATAGACCTATTTAAAGTAGATGTCACAGTTATGTCACTTGCAGCTGCGCGCGCATGGTTGCAGAAAAACACTGGGAACAAGTGGAGATAAATGGGTAAAATCCATGGAATAAAAGAAAAATATATTTTTGTGCCTTTTGATGTCAAGCTCGGACTGCAAATCATTTTTATAGAATACTGTCATCAAAGACACCATTTGAAGCTAAACGCAGACGTTTAAATGGACATACTATGGATAAAAACTGTTATGATTACTCTACTTTTAAAGCATAAATTCGATTTAAACAATAGGTCTACATAATAGTCACATAAATGCTGTTATAGGGGGACGTATGTATTAGCCCTAAAGTTTGACAGCACGAAATAGTATTTAAACCTTACTATTAACATTTTTAAATAACATTTATTTATTTTATCTCACAATTCTGACTTTTTTCTCGCAAATGCAAGTTTATATTTTCCTAATTCTGACTTTATAACTCGACTTAACTCAAAAATAGTGAGTTTATCAAATCTGAGGGAAAAAGCCCAGAAGAGCCGAGGGGAAAAGAGCGAAGGAAGACAAGAGTTGTTTTTCATAATTAGAATTGTTGAGATATAATCTCGGAATTGCAGAGATAAAGGCAGAATTTGAAATATAAAATCAAAGTGACTTTTTTTATCTTTTATTCCAGGCTCCATAGACTGCCCGCCTGAAAACGGTGATTTTCTTTCAAGTAAATTCGTTCCCCGCACTTTTTCGGGCAAGTGTTTTCGCATAGAGGTTTTCAAGAGCCGGTGGGAATAAATATAGATTTAAATTCAAAGAGACAGGATAGTCTGTGCATGATCTGATGTTTTACTCGGACCAAGAATAAGGCGAGATGAACATCGCAGAGGCTAAACACTCCTGTGGAAGTCCTGTGAGGAAATTCCTAATATGAACAAAAGCGTCCAGCTATCGCTGTATGAAAACAGTTGTTTTCACAGAAAAACAGAAACGTTTGGAAACATGAAGACATTAAACATACGATTGCGACAATATGGTTTATTTGTGTTTGTCAAGTCATCTCCAGGTAATAAATCAAGTATATGAACAATACAGTGCTAACTGACAGCATTTATTACAGTATAAAAACTATTCTGCCATATGTGATAAAAAAATTGTTTGTAGTATATAAACAAATCATTAATATTGGTTATTGTCCAGCAGTTATCTGATTTCTAAGCCAATTAAAAGCTAAAAATGAGAGAAAAATGAAAGTTGACTTTACACTACCAGTCAAACGTTTTTGAACAGTAAGATTTTTTAATGTTTTTTAAAGAAGTCTCTTCTGTTCACCAAGCCTGCATTTATTTGATCCAAAGTACGGCAAAACAGTACAATTTTGAAATATTATTACAATTTAAAAACTGTTTTCTATTTGAATATATTTTTTAATGTAATTTATAGTGATTTCAAAGCAACATTTTTGGCATCATTACTCCAGTCACACTATCCTTAAGAAATCATTTTGATAGTCTGATTAATAAACATTGAATAATCTAATAATAATGAAAAAAGGTTCTTTAAGCAGCAAATCAGCAACGAATGATTTCTGAAGAATCGTGTGAAATGAAGACTGGAGAATGATGCTGAAAATTCAGCTTTGTACACAGCACTCATTTAAAAATATATTCAAATAGAAAGCAGTCATTTAAAATAAAAATATTTCACAAACATACTGCTTTTGCTGTACTGGATCAATAATATGCAGCGTGGTGAGAGAGAAGAGACTTTATTTATAAAACATTTAAAAATTAACTGTTCAAAAACTGTTGAGGGAGGTTATATAGATACAGAAATGTTATATTGTAATTTTAATATATATATTATTATATATCTAATATATAGATATATATTATGTATATTATTATATATATAGTAAAACATATAACATTCTGATCCCCCTCACTTCGGAAATGATGGCTACGCCCGATTTACACACATAAATCATCAAAAGGATGTGTGGCCCCGTACGGGGATCGGACCAGCGACCCGTTATTAGCAACCAAGCCCTAACAACTGAGCTAACCGGACCCTGACGAGCCGCCTCCCTGGCGGAGAGGATGAATTACTAGAAGTAGACGAAATTTGATGTAACTTAACACTGAACGCCTTATAGACAGAACAAGGAACGACTGCAGTTGAAGTGAATAAGGGCTGATACCTTTTATTTTTATTTTTATAAGGGCTGATACTGTTCACAGTGACTTTACAATCGCCTCTAAATTAATGGCTCTATGACTTTGTAAAAAAAGGGGGCATCCAAAAATGAAAATTAACGTTACTTACTGGCCCCAAAGCCCATCTGACTTTGTCTTTGATGGATAAAGATTAATAATAACCAGTGTTGGGGAAAGTTACTTTTAAAAAATAATGCATTACAATATTGCGTTACTCCATAAAAAAAGTAACTAATTACGGGACTTAGTTATTTTTTATGGAAAGTAATGTGTTATATTACTTTCGCATTACTTTTTAAATATAAGCAGGGCTTGATTGTTTTTAATATAAGAAGTTCTATTTATAGCAAATATAAAAGCCCTTTCACACCAAAATGTGTAATGAATAAACCTCAGGCTGAAGCAAAAGTAAATTCACGTCTGTACAGTAGAACGCAGGAGAAGAAGCACTCTTCAGCAATAAAAAAAACAAAGCACAATTGTTAGTTTATCTAAAGTCATTTTTGCTTATTAGTATGGTTGAACTGGATCATCAAAGGTAAGCAGCAAGTATTGGTTAATAAAATGGGATTAGATACATTTGGGTTATTTAACATTTAATTATTGCGGTTGCGTATATTCTGAGTTTGCATTCACGTTTGAATTCATTGCGATTTCATATAAAATCGGTTTTGTGAGGGGGATGATTAGCACATTCACATTTAGTCTAGAACTACATAAACATATGTTCACACAGCGGACACAACGCCTCTGTAATCCGATTCTCCAATTGGGACAGGAGAGCTGTCAGTCAATAAATGGGAAAACAAAGTAACTGGCATTACTTTTTTGAAAAAGTAACTCAGATATTCTCTTGTAAATTAAAAAGTAATGTGTTACTTTTCTAGTTACTTGACAAAAGTAATCCGATTACGTAACTCGCGTTACTTGTAATGAGTTACCCCCAACACTGATAATAAATGTCTTTCCAAAATGTAATTTTTATGCTATTCCAATAAGTGGTGACAAGACTCAGAGAAAAATCACCAATAAAAGCAATATTAAAGTAGTAAAGGTCCACATGACTCGTACACTATATTACAAGTCTTCTGAAATCACAGATCAAACAGATCGAAATAAGTCGTTGTTTATTGATGGTCATGCTCTGAGGGAAGTGTTAGCGCTGTTTGTGAACGAACGGCTCGTGTCTTTTCACCGAGTCAGTTGATCCGAAACCAACCCGAGGAATGAATTAGGGGCTGTTTACACCTGGTCACTTCATGCGTTTTGTCTGATCAGATAGCTATCCGATCGTGAAAAGACCAGGTGGAAATGCCCTCCGAAACGCATTCGAGACGGATGTAAATCCGATCGCTCAAACCACTTCAGGAGGTGGTCTGGGCCGCATTCCAGACGAAACTGGGCAAGTGTGAATGCATCTGGTTGTTGAAACCACATATGCAAATTTTACTCCTCCCAAAATGTTAAAATAATAAACGTGTGGCCAAGGGTAAATGGAAAGGTTTTAACAAATCCTATCAGCGAAAACGCATGAAATGACCAGGTGTAAAGGGCACTACGGTTCGGAGTCACTACAATAAAAGCTCACTCCATACTTACATAAAGCTAATGTACTACTACTAATTTTGCAACATTTTTGAGGATTAACGTCAATAACTCACTGTCATCTAAAAGACATTATTTAAAATATCTTCTTTTGCATTTCTTACAGGTTTGGCACAACATGAGGGTGAATAAATGATGACAAAATTTTCATTTTTAGGTGAACCAGTCGTTGCTCATATCATATAAATAAGACTGTTTCCCAGAGGGCCTTATTTTATAAATCCAAGACGTCTAATATCTTAAAATGAATCTTCACGCTCATGTTTTTGCACAAGATCTCCCTTCAGACTGTAGCCTACTGGGCTTTTGTTTCAAAGCCTGTGTTAAAATTCAGAGATCAGGGAACTGCTGAGGGTAGAAAAATAGACCCACAACCCTCCTGACACAAAAGGCAGATTTTGGCAGTTTGCGTCAACAAGCATTTTGAGGAAAGATCAAGAACAAACTGAGGAAAAACAGGTAGTCTGAGAAGGAATAGCTAGCTTTTCTAATTCTTTGCATAGTCCACAAGGCATCTGAACTGTTTTTTCTTTATGTTAATGCTGTACTTGGAATGATGATTAAAATCACAATTTATTAATATAGATTTATACACTTATACTATGCTGAGTATAATAGAAGATGGATCTACAGACTGAACTGAAGCGTCCTGCTGAGAGCAATTTTGCTTCTCTCCTTTTAGTCCTTAAGTCCAGTACTGGGACTTATGCTATTCTAGTCCCATGATGTCATTTGTTTTCTCTGTTTTGGCTGAGATTTGGTTGAATGGGTCTTCCGTGCTCCCGTGGTCCTTAGCACAAGCCCATACAATACTAACAGCAGGGGCCAGAACAAAGGCTGCTATATTTAACTCAGCAGAAAGTGCTGCATCAGGCTGTATATGTGTAGGCCATGGTGTGTCTTGCGGCAACTCTGAATTCAGTTCAATGATGTGTGAGAAGGAAATCCAGCTCACATGAGGACAAAACTGAGAATGTGCTGGAAAAGTTTATGATAATCAAATGTGCTGAGACAGCAGTAGCTCCAGGGCATGTGCTAAGGGGAACTGAAAAAAATTGAAAAGTCAATTTGGGAGAACTCGGATCCTGGGGGTCTGCAGATGCCAGTTATCCACAGAATAAGCCGGAGGCCGTTATGGCTGATGAAATAGAAGATTTTTCTCTTCTACAAAGAGAAGGACACAGAGGTCTTTGAATACAGATTGAGAAGTATCCATAGAGGATTTTAAAACACACCAAATTGGCTCTTGGATAGTAGGAATATACTGCCACCTGCAGGTTATGGTAAGTATCACTTCATGAGGATGCTAGACAAACAGCAACAACAGTAGATGTAAAAAATAAATAAATAAAATAGAAATTGTATTATAAATCTATTGGCATTTACTTTCAGATACCATTTCCAGTTATACTGTGTCATGGTTTTGTGCAATGTATCAGAGGCACTGGAGAAATGAAACGTATCATAATTCACAGAAGAATCGTCATTTATTAAAAAGTTAATTACATATTTAATGTATACACATTTGTTTTCTGTTTTGATTTTTAACATTATATTGCCTATGGAAGCTAAGCAAATTTAGTAAACATCACTTGATAAACTTCATAATTATCTTTAAATTATTTGTTCAGTGTGACTGAATTCAAGTCAAATCTTGATACATTCCTCTACTTAACATCAAAACATCATAAGTATGCATTTGCAAGAGAAGTAGAAAAAACAAGAATATGTGATACAAAAGTTGATCGTATCACACACAAGAATCTCAGCAAAAAAATATTTCACCTTCTTAATGCCCTGAGCTGTATTCATTTATGCAAGGCTCTCATTAAGCCAATGTCACCCGCTGACCTGCTTTAAACGAAGCAGTGCTCTGAGACTTGCCTTCCTTTGAGGCTCCATAAGACTCATATCTGCATAACAGAAGGAGAAACCCAACACAAATATGTGATTTAGCAATGCAGTGGTGTGACTGTGGTTGCACTATATTTCAGGTGATTTATGTGAATGAAGCACAGAAACGTGTATGTGAAATGTGTAACTCACAGTTCAGTGTATCTTCTCCAGTCTTCTCTGCTGACAGATGCTCGAGTGTTAGCCAAAGCAGAGATCAGGTGAGTTTGGCATATGACAGAGCCAGGCTTACTGGGGCCAGTCTGCACCAGAGATGATTCATCCTATAAACACAGAAGAACAGCAGATCTCATCTACGGAGCAGGAACAGTGACTATACACTGCTACACACTCTAACACAGTACATGCATGTTTTGGAAAACTAGAGGGGTATATCAATGGGTGGATGAATACATGTACAGATGAATAGGAGGAAAAACTTGAGGCATATAGCAATAGATGGATGGGGTTGGAAGGACAGGTGGATGGAAAACCTAGATTTATATAATGATGGATGGATAGATGGATGGATGAAAAAATAATGGGGATTACTATATAGCAATGGATGGGCATGGTATATAGCAGTATAGATGGATAACTTAGAGAGAATAGCACTGGATGGATGAACGGAAAGGAGAAAATTGGACAGCATATATCATTGGATGGATAGATGAATGAGTGTACGCATGCTTGTCTCGAGCTGGCATGGGTGTAGCATGTATTAGATGGAAATGGAGGGTGTAGGCAGGTTTTAGATGGAGGGATGTATACCGGTGTGGGTGCTTGCATGTTAGATGGAATGGCTGGGTGTAGTGGATAGATGGAGGGAGGATCGGTGTTAGGGTGTTAGCAGTATAGATGACTGGATGGGTGTATGGGTTTATGCATAGAATAGATGGATGGATGGATAGTGTATGGGTGTATGCATGTATCGTGGATGGGTGTATGCAGTCTTAGAGGGATGGATGGATAGCGGTTGGGTGTATTCATTGTATAGAGGGAGGAGGCTGGGTGATGGGTGTTGAATGTATGTGGATGGGTAGTTATGCCCTGCTATAGATGGTGGATGGATGGGTGTATGCAGGTATAGAGGATGGTGTATGGGAGCACGGTCTAGATGGCTGATGGATGACGGTAGGGGTGTATAGACAGTATAGAATGGAGGATGGAAGAACATAGCAAGGATGGCAAAACTGGAGTGATGGATGGATGGATGGAATATAGCAATGGGAAAACTGGATATAACAGCAGATGGAGGAAAAAAATAGATGTATACTAGATGTATATACTGTAACGGCAGATGGATGAAAAGACTAGATAGATGTAACAATGGATAGATAGGAAATTTGATATATAAAAAATGGATGGATGAATGATGGGTGAGAAAGGTATCTGACCGGGTTTCTGCGGTAACTGTTCTTTACAGTGTTGACTTCTGCTCTGAGGCGTTCTGAATGTTCATGTGTCAGCTCCTGAAAGCCGTCCTGCAGACAGGACATAAAAACTGGGGCATGACAGGAGTTTGGATCCTTCACTGATGCCCCTGTCAGGTCAGGGCCGGTTGAATTGGCTCCAGACAGGCACTGAGAATTCTGGGAGCAGAGCAAACAGAACGTGACAGTCTCATAAGCAGCTCAAAAAGTGCTAAATCATCTAATAAATTACATTAAGACGACATCTGAAATAGTATAGCATTGATTTATACATAATTGTAAATAATAATCCATTATAAGTCCATTTGGAAATTTAGTGTCCCACCAATTCAGACAGAGACTGGTTGTCTAGTTCAGACTCAAAGGAGCTTCCAAAGTAAAGGCGCCAGATGTTTTGGCGTGGGTCGTCAGGTGGGAGTTCACTGGGGTCCAGCAGAACCATAGAGTGCTCCAGCCCTGCGTCCCCCTCCCCAGCCGAGTCATCTGACCCACTGCTGTGGTTCAGGAAGATCAGGGAGGAGAGGCTGACATCACTGTCTGACCCAGAGCCCAGATCCTATAAAACACAGACAGAGTCTGCTTCACAAGCAAGCTAAAAATGTACCACTGATGTACTAAGCTGAAAATTCAGCTTTGCCATCACAGAAATTAAATCGTAGAAACATTATATTCAAATACGAGAAAAGGTATTTAAATTGCTAATTAGATGTCACAATATTACTTTCTGTATTTTTGATGCAATAAATACAGCCTGATGTTTCTTTCAAATCAAACAATGCTTGGAACATAGTATATATGTTGACCGTTGGCCGCTGATCTTTAGATATGGCCATCGGCCACTGAAAAATCCATATAGGTTAGCTACTAATCTTGGGGTTAGGGTTTTATCTGTATGTGTGCATGTTGTTTGTGTGTAACACACATGGAGAATGTTGGGCCCCAGGCTGCTGTGGATCGCCTCTAGCTGAGCGTTATAGAGAAGGGCCTTTAGGTCAGCTCCAGTGAACAGCTCTGTTGCCACAGCAATCTGCTCCAAGTCCACATCTGCAGCCAGTGGCACAGAATGAGTCAAAGCCTTCAGGATCTCCAGCCGGGCCTCCTGAAGGACAGATATAAATCAGTAAATTGATACTGTAAGTGTTACAGGTAGACAGGCTTTAAAGAGATAGTTCACCCAAAACTGAAAGTTACCCAATGATTTACTCACCCTCAAGCCATCCTGGGTGTATATGGCTTTCTTCTTTCAGATTAATACAATCGGAGTTATATTAAAAAAACATCCTGGCTCTTCCAAATTTTACAATGGGAGTGGATGGTAGCCCAAAACTTGAAGTCCAAAAAATTGCACCCATCCATTACAAAAGAAGTCCACATGGCCTCGGGGGGTAAATAAAGGCCTCTGAAGCGGCGCGAGGTGGGTGTATAAGAATGAAAAAGTGTATTAAAATGTATAACCTTAAATCTCTCAGTGGAAGCATCCCACAAGCTGTCGGTCAAGCATTCATGAGAGAGTGGTGTTCCAGCGGATGATGTAGGACGTAGGCAAACACAGTAACGAACGCAGAAGTGACGAACGTGGAAGCGCAAAGGAGAGAGCGGAACATAACACCGGTCACGAATTAGTAGTACAAAAACGAGGATTTGTAAAGAAAAATAATGGAGGATTTTGATATAAGCCAAGAGAAGACTGGTTCCTTTGTGTAAACAAAACCTGTTTCTGCAAGTAGCTATTAATTTCACGAGTTACGCAGCTACGTCATCCTACGGGACAACCACTCTCTCGTGAACGGGATGACAGGTGCGGAGTTAGAGAGTAAGGTTATAAAGTGAATAGGATAGTTTTTTAACAAACGCTTGCTTCGCTTAAGAAGGCCCTTTATTAACCCCCGGGGCCGGTGTAGGACTATTTGTACGGAGTGGTCACTTTTTAGACTTCAAATTGGGTACCATCCACTCTCATTAGAAGCTCTAGAGAGCCAGGACATTTTTTATATAATTCCAATTGTATTCGTCTGAAAGAAGAATGTCTTTTACATCTAGGATGGCTTGAGGGTAAGTAAATCATGGGGTAATTTTTTCATTTTTGGGTGAACTAACCTTTAAGGAAGTATGCCAGACACCACGCCGTGACCCGAATCAGGAGGAGAGGCAAGTAGAGAAGATTGTCCAGTCTCCCGGGTCTCAAAGAGAGGATCAACAGGTAAGGAGGCTGGTGGAGGCCAAACACAACACCCTAAAAATAAGAAATAATATTAGTGATTTCCAGATATCTCACCAAATACAACATGCAATTATTTAAAGATCAAAACGCACACCAGAAAATGGCTTGCTGTACGGTCTCAGTCTGAGCTTTTAAGGAAGGTTGGCAAGAACAATTTGTGTTTAATTTAGATTAGGATGTTAGTAATTATAGCAAAGTTAACAAAACCTTTAGGGAATCTTGCCTACTGATATTAGTAGTGATGTGCTATAAGCAATAACCACCAGCTAATTAAAAGCTAACAAACTATGAAAACTTCTCACCTTGTTGGCGAATAGAACAATACATGTGACTGAACTATTGGAGTAGTAACACAAGGTCTCACGCAGTGTCAACATAGTCAGTGGTGTGAACATAGCTGTTATCCTGCAATATTTGTGCCTAACTGCAATATATATACATGTTTGTAATAGTACTTACATTTTATACACAAGTATACAGATGCTACCGTCCCAAAAAACTGGGAGTCGTGACACTTTTGTCATATATTAAAAACTCTTTATTCTGCAAAGACGCATTAAATAGATTCCAAAAGGACAGATTTGGTTTGTAACATTACAAAAGAGTCTTTAAATTCCAAATATAAATGTAGTCTTTGAAGTTTGATTATTCACCAGAAAAGTCCTGAAAAAGGATTCCAAATTTCACAAAAAATATGTGACCTGAGATGGCTTAGGGGCTGACTGGAAAAAAAAAAGAAATCATTTTGAAAAGCTTTGCCATCACAGGAAATTAAATTTACATTTAACTATAAAATAAAGCTATTTTAAAGATAATAATATAGTTACACAATCGAAAACGGTTGACATTTTAGCAAATAAAGCCTCGTTGTTAGCGAATTGCTCCTCCCAATACATCAACCTTCCCCGCCACTCTGCTGTTGATGGGGCCCCACACCGTCCATGGCTGTGTTCCCTTTACCATTTCGTCCTTAGCAGCGTTTTCCCCAGCGCACTCCCCTGGGCCCCCTTCCAGCCGTCCCCAATTCACCCGCGCCCCCCTCTCTCCAGTTGGGAACGACTGCCCCCGTTCCGTGCCTCCTTCCGGGCACTCTTAGGACCCAGCGGTGCCTATACTCTTCTGCTCCCCCACCCACGCCCCGCCCACATATAGCACACACAACCCCAAGACCAACAAATAGATAGACTAGAACAAGAACCAAAATGAGAAGCTCCGTGTTCGTTGTTTTTTTAAATACAAAATAAACCTCACACCCCGAAGATAAATTATCGCTCCCGTAGAATTACTGCATAGAAGTGTTCGCGTTAGAGGGTCAAGTAAGGTGGAACAGATGTGTTTTTAGTCAACAACTAAAAAAAAAAAAAACTATTTGTTATATGTCAACAACCCACTTGCACACAGATTAACAAACTGAGACCATGAAGCAGGTCAAGACGGAAGAACCTCTAGCTGTTGCTGTAAAACTCAAGTATACGTGCAAGCATTTGATTACCTGTCAGTCCTTCCACTCCATCCAGCTGAGTAAGTAGCTGATTAACCACACGGTCAGTGACCCCTGTGTTGTCATGACCCCTTCGAGGGGCCAGAGAGTCAAACTCATCAAAGAACAGTATGCAAGGTTTAGCTTGTTGAGCCCTGCAGCGACACAGACACACATTCAGTGATGACTCTAGTGAAGTGCTGCTATATATATCATACAAAAGAGACTGTGCCTTTGGACAGACCTCTGAAACACATCTCTAACCGCCTGCTCACTGGCACCAATATACTTGCTGAGGAGTTCAGGACCCTGGAGAAACACATATGGCATCACAATACATAAATAGAAATAACTATAAATGATATATTTATACATTATTTTGATATCAGTATACACACATTCCCTTACCTTGATGCTGATGAAGTTCATGCCGCTCTCTTTGGCAACAGCTCCAGCCAGTAGCGTCTTGCCTGTGCCAGGAGCTCCATAGAGCAGCACACCAGAGCACTGACGCAAGGGCAGACTGGAGAAGAGCAGCGGGTACTAGACACAACAGACCGTTACTTCCAACACAGTTTTTGACTCATTAATTTCCTTGACTTTTCCAGTTAATATGATAACTGTTCTTGCACATATATTGGATTTATTTTAGTTTGGGAAAGCTAGTCTTCTACTAAAATGGACATATTGCGCACAGGGGCAGCTGTACCTTAGCTGGCAGCAGTATGATGTCCATCAAGAGCTGACGTGCCTGATGAAGTCCCCCGATACGCTCCATGCCGGCCCCACTGGGAGTCTGCAGCTGAGCCCCCCAGAAGGAGGGTGGGGTGAAGCCCTGAAGGGCCTGTCTGAAGTCCTTATAGTTCAGATCTGTGAAAGCAGGAAGCTTAGATTTCAGCAAAACAGCTGAATCCTAGAAAGATATAAAACTAGATTAAGCACTCGCCTTCAGAGCTGCCATTGTTCCTGCTGTGTAGAGTGTTGGCATGGATGGCCCTCTCGAGCAGCAGGTTCAGGTCTTGTGGCATGAATCCTTCTGTTTCTCTGGCAACACTGTCTAGGTCAAGAGTAGTTTGACAGGCCTGGAAGTTCTTTTTGGCTATTAAAGACCTTAGAATCTCAACCCTCTGAGCCTATATAGAGAAACCATCATATTACAGTCGCTATTTTCTGCGGGGAAATAAAACACCAAGCAAGAATAAAACTAGTCTTGTGTAGTCAGACTTTTGAACATAGGCATAGTCTGGTCAACACTGCAACTTATTCTGGCAAGAATTTAATAACAGAAACATCACAAACAAAGGAAATCTACTAGCAAAACCAGTAACATTCTGTACTTCAAAAAAACACACATTTTAAATGACCACATAAAACACACACACACACGTACGCAATTGCATTTTTTACCCAAACCATGCAGCCCCTAGATTGCAGTTTCATAAACCCACCTGATCTGCTGTTTGGATCTTGCAGAAACTTTGGAAGAAGTGTGAACCCTGCACCGCAGTCAGAGTCTGATGAAGGGCATGGTCACTCTGTGCTGTGACCATCAGAGCTACGAGACTGGAGCGCACCACCATCTCATCCACCAAATCCCTCAGACCTGAGGAGAACATGCAGAGCGAAGGTGTCAATCAGATGGTTGCTCACAGAGATACCTGATGTAGAGTCAGACATGTCTGTTATGATGACTTACTCTGTGCGATGTGCTGCCGCAGTACTGCCTCTGGCCCATGCTCATGCTCAGGTGAGGTTGCGGCACCAGTCACGTGATCCAGGTCATCCAGCAGGACCACTGAGGGCTGTCTCCAGACCGCCTGCTCAAAAACCTCTTCCAGCCTCTGTCTGATTGTGTCTGCTCTCTTACCTAGGAATTTCATTCATACCATGAAGAAATTTGATGTAAATAAAAGACTAAATGCTTGCATGTTAAATTAGAATGCACCGCAAAACTGGTCAATCTAATTTTCTTGCCTACCTTTCAGTGTCTTGCAGTACACAACTTGAACATGGGCATCCAGCTGTTCACTGGCCTTTCGACACAGTGCTCTGGAGAGAGAAGATTTACCACTGCCCTGTGGAGAAATGCAGGAAATTTATCAGAGATAACTTGTACTATTTATTTATTCATTCTTTACTTTCATAATATTTGATTGTTATCTTATTGCCAAAAATAGTTACAATGTAAAGTTATCAAGTGCTTGGGAGCTGTTGCTACATTCCATTCAACTCCAAGTCCAACTTTCAAACTTCTGACTTAAAACAGCACTTGAAGTCAAACAAAAAAATTAATATATTTTGAATATTAAACTGTGTGGACACATATACATCTAGGGGTGTATCACGCTCAGCTAGATGCGTGTTAAATACATCAATGAATCCAATTCCCTACATTAAGTGATAATAAAACCTGTTTATAAAATATCTGAAGAGACAGATCTGTGATGTATAATCTTGAATAATGTTCTTTGTTGATAATTGAATACCTGCAAAACAATTACTAGCATTGCCTTAATGCATAAGGAGAGATATCAACTATCTCACATCCGACTTTGAAAGGTCTGTGGCATACATGTCTGAAGTTACCTTTGCACCTGTGATGAGCAGAGCTCCGCCCCTCAGTCCCCGTCCCGTGGAGACCAGTTCACGCGAGAGAGGACCTCCCATTAGAGCATGAGAGATGTGCTCGAAAGCAGACCTGCTGATGTCCTCTACCCCACTGAGCAAACAACAAAGAAAGGCTACACCGACTCAACAGAAAGTGAATATGGTTTGCTGCTAAGGATATTAAAAAATACACCGATATTTACAGTTTTTGAAAAGAATGCAAGCATACCCAAGAGAGCTGAGGGAGGGAAAGCCAAGATGTGGATCTTCCTTATCATTATCAGAGCCGCTGTGGTCAGAATCATGTGGCTCTCTGACAATCTAAACATAGATTGAGCTGGTTTGTTGAGAAGGTAGGAGAAGGAAAAATAATATGTGACTTTATACCTGCACATTTGTTTTCTTTAGTAAACTGGTTGATAGAAAGAACATTTCATCCTCTTGCTGTTGCTCTGGTTTTAGCACAGTCAAGACAAACTCTTCTTTTCCTGAGAAGAGAGAAACCCAGGTTAGTCTGCAATAATAGTAATATGATTGAAAACATATATTTTGATGGTTTTTCCTCACACCTTCAGCACAAGGTAAGAGAATGACGTTAGTGCGGCCTGTCAGACAGGTCAAAGGCTGATGGCTCTGAGCATGTAACCAGTTGAGGAATGCAGTCTGAATATCTTCTTCTTTTTCACCCTCTGCCTGCAAATAGAAAGGAAATATGTTTACAATACAATATTTTCATTATCTGACAACCTAAAGCATTAAGTCTGAAAGAAAAACATACCAACGGTTTTAATGGCTGCACCATGACTGCTTCTGCAACTCTTGGCATTGATTTCAAAGGCTGAATCCTCACAGCCGATCGAGGGTCTATCCTCAAACGCCTCTGCAGTACCTTTGGGATCTGCAACAACAACAAAAAAGGTAAGTAGTTTTTTTTATTAGAGATACACAAAATCAATAACAAATTAGCCTATATTAGATTTTTACCCCATTTATTGGGTAACAGGGGTAAATAAAAATAGGTTATGTGATATAGTATCAGCCACGATCATCAAAGCGATAATGACAATTAGCATACAGTTTGGATTGGCAGTATGTTTTTGTTCTGGGCAAGAACTCCCTGCGCATGCAGCCTAGCGTGGATGAGAGCAGGGACAGCAGCAATAACCCCCTAGGGGTAAACAGAATAGAACCAACATAAATGTATTGCAGATATAATTTATGTTCAATAATTTAATGTAAACGTTTTAGAGATTTATATACAACTGGTACAAATAAATGGAAAAAAATATATAGGATGATAACCAATTTGGTATTGATTTTGTGCATCTCTGTCTGCATATGGATATTCATAGATTTGCTAAAGATCACATATACAGTGTACAACTGTAATCTAAAACGAATGTAAAAATGATCAGACTACTGATATTGGGAGAGTTCCTATTTCTAATTTTTTTTAAAGATTTATTTTTGGCATTTTCGCCTTTATTATGATAGGACAGTATGTAGGGTTTTTTTCCGGCATGGCAAACGTGGCCTTCCAGCAATCCTGCAGAGTTATCCAACTCTGATAAAACTCACCTGCCTGTAGCCTTATAGTAGTCTTGAAGGCAATGATTAGCTGGTTTCAGGTGTGTTTGATTAGGGTTGAGCTAAACTCTGAAGGAAAGTGGCCTTGAAGGGCCAAGTTTGCCCACCCCTGGTGTAGGTAGACAGGAAGCGAAGTGGGTGAGGGAGAGGGGATCGGGAAATGTCTGCGAGCTGGAACTCAAACTCGGGACGCCCGAAGTCAGTCCACTGCCCACGAGGCCATCGGTGCCAACCTATTTTTAATTATTTAATATTTGAAATAATAATATAACTTAATTAAATAATTTGAGAACAATAATGCTTTTAACAGGGCATTGCAGAACGGTGCTAAGCTATTTTTGTCACATGGGATACAATTACTATGGTGTTCTGGTTGATTATTAGGTGGTCTCTACTGTTCAAAGTGAAAAGGTCCCATCCCTAGAAATTATGGTGATAAAGAATATTTCTATGAAACATTGTAACAGACCTCGAATGGAATAACTTACCCAAACTCTACCAGAGTAAATGTCTTCACATTTATTGAATTTCTGGTCCTCCTGCAGCCTTTTTATGTTGTGACAAAGCATTCTGACCACAACAACGTTCTCCTTATGTTCCTCTGTGTCGTTCCCTTTGTGAGGTCCATCTCTGATCTTCTTCTTCTCCATGGCCTGCTTGACTTTCTCCCCGAGTTCTTTAGGAGAAAGGATCTTTGAAAGCCTGCCGTATGTTAATGCAGACTGCCCTGGATTCCAGTTCTCTTGCAGGTTCCATGGCAGTATATGGACATCTCCGTGACATGAGCCTAGATGGCTGACAGACCTAGGAGGGGTTCCACAGGTCCGGAGGATACAGTCTTTCAGGATGGTGGGAATTGTGGGAACTGCGACAGTCTCTTTTGCAGGCTCAAATCCTCTTGTAAACAGGTATCTAACCAGGCTTTTCAGATCAGCTATTCCTCCCCAGTGGCCTTCATTCTGACTCTCCAGATGATCACTGAGGGGATCCTGATGGATGACTGAGCTGGGGGAAGACGTGACATCAGTGCTCTGGTTTTGTAGATATTGGCTTGGCTCTTCTGATTGAGTGTGGAGCAATTGTTCACCTCCTGGATGTAGTTTTGGGGAGACAACAAGCTCAGTGAACTGCTCCAGTCGGCCGAATGGAACAGATGGAGAGAGGGATGCTAAAAAACATAGAATCATTAGTATAAAAAGATCAGTTCATACCCAACAACAACTCCAATGTGACATGCCTATAAAATAGGGCTGACTGACCTATCCTGATATAGATGACAGTGTGCTGGTCCACCCACACAGGAAAAACACCCTCACTGAAGACCACTCGGATCTGATCCAAGAGTCGCTGCTCCAGAGCCATGCTGTGCAGCTCCTGGAACAAAGTTCAATCAGATATTAGACCGAAAAGACATTCACAACCCATTTTACTTCTGTAATCTGTGTATCTCAAATTAAAACAGGATCAGTGAGGAAAAAATGTAGGAAGGGACTTTGTTTCCAGGTTTGAATTGATCGGATCATGAAAAGTGGGTGTTACATATCAGAATGGAGCCAGAAATGCATGCGAAGGCATTCATGCAATCTTGGTTTGAAAACAGATTTGTTAAACCTTTACCATATGTTGACAACTCAGTGGGTGCACTTGCAATAGAATGTCTTAACAAGGCGGTAAAAAGAAAAAGTTAGTGGCCCGTGTTGTCAGTGGAGAAGTGTTCAAAGTGGACTTCAAAAATCGGTCAAAGTCCGAAAATTTTTTTTGAGAATTGTTTTTTTGCCAATCAGGCCACCAGCCCATAATATATATTATATTTATATATATGAAATATATAAAAATATATACAAAAAATTTTGATTGTATTTCTGAAAATAATCGTTTCCAGCATTCTATAAAAAAAACACTTTAATAAAGTAATATAGGAGGTACCTCCAGAAAAAGCTGTACGTCCAGACAAAAAAAATTAGATTTTTTTTTCTTTACCCGATCGCCCCAAGCCCGAATATATATATAGTATTATATATATATATATATAGATATATATAAAATATTATAAAAAAAATTTTTTTTTTTTGCTGAAAAATTCCATCCTCCTAAAAAAATTTTGTATAAGATGTACCTTTAAATGTCGATGGTTTACTATGTCAATGGAATATGAGTATAAATGGAATCGAAAACAATAAAAGAGAATAAATGTATAATACTTGAGTATATGAGTAACATAAAACCGTAATATGAATATAATGTGGAGTGATAATAAAAGAATAACTCATAATAAATATACTGTATAAATGAATATGAAAAATATAACAACATTGGAAATTTGCATACACCAATTTGAAAGGACATATATCACTATATATCAGCTAAACATCTCCTAGAGACTGAAGACTGAGGTAAATGATGCCATGGTGAACTCACCAGGATCTCCCAGTCATCTGGAGACAGAGGCTCTACGAACACCTGCTGCACTGACTGCACCTGATGACACGGCCGCAGATACCCCTACAACACATTACATGCATCTGCTTCAATGGTCCTCGACCTTTTTGCCACACTTTTAAAATGAGCCTTCCTCATAAATCCAGGTTTTTCCAAGACAAAAACTAAACTAAAACAAGTTAAAATCTTCACGTGTAGTTGATTTGTTCATTTGAATGGATGTTTTGTCTTGTTTGAATCTTTATAAGTAAGATATTCTGAAAACAGTTTTGGTTTCCATTGATTTGAATTGATTACAGTGACAAACCTGCTCTCCCTCCTTGAGCCCAAGTTTCTCTCCCAGTTGTCTGCAGATCTCAACTCTGTCCTCTGGACCTGAAGACCCGGTCCTGATCCAGCTGAGGAACACGGGTGCAGAAACACCCCATGACAGCTCCAGGATCTGGTTCTGACATCACATTAGTGTTGCATGACTCAAAACTTTCAGCACTTAGAATTTGATGGAAGAGAATCACACAGCACAGTGGTAGACTAGTAACTGGCAGCAGCTAACGTTAGCTGGATACAAACCTCATGAAGACAGAGATGAGTGGCGAAGTTTGATGTCAGCTGAAGAAAGCAGTTCTTGGAGTTATTGAAGACTAGCGTGACAGGTTGTATCCCTTGGCTTCCCAACATTTCCTGCGAGGCTGCAGATACCTCGCTTCTACTACAAATGATCCCCTATTTCAATGAATCTGTGGTAAGTATGCTAAAACTGTCCGTCTGAATTGGACGTCAGACATTATAATCAGATTATAATCGATCAGTCGCTGTTAGAACGAACATTTTCGACTAGCTCCGTCTCGCCGTGTTGCCAGATTTCACTTGGAAAATAAGCAACACAGAATAATTAAACAAACCCCAAAATCAAAATGTGCAACCCAATTTTTAATATGTTATTTATAGTTTTTTTTTACGCGTCGTTGAACCTAGAGGACGAGCTTGTACAGACTTAAAAATGACTAATGGTTCAGCTCGACACAGCGGGTGGAGATATAACTGCTACTAGTTGTTAATTTTGTTGTGCTAGGGGACCAACACTAGCAAGCTGAAAAAATACGTTTGTATCCTGGAATTGAGCCCCAAAAACCGCGACCCACAACTATCTATTTTTATAAGTTAATTTAAGAATAAAGGATTGCCAGTTTCCTATAATAAGCGGTCATGGCAACACGCTTGCCACTTGACAACTATTTCAAAATAATTCGGGGCAAAAATAAGATATGGTTGTAAGGCGCTACGTAAATTACTGGTTTAAAATGTACTGTTTATTTTTTATGTCACTTTATACCGTTCCATTAAAATACACGGAGAAAAACAGTCTATGGATCTATGACTTTTATTTTGAAATGTTGTATTCCCGGATGTGTTCAGTTTCTGTGTTCACATTGAATCCATGCGCTTGATCAATCGAACTGAGAATCAATTGATCTCTATGAGCTGAAACCGCTATTCAGTCCTTGCAGAGTAACAACTCCAACTGATGGAAGTGAATAATATGTGTATCGTTTAGGTCCATTTTAGCAAACAATTGATTGCTCTGAATATTTCGTTAATTTTGACATGGAGGAAGTGGAGACAGCAGAGGAGCTGTTAGCCAAACAGCATCGCAAGGAAAAGAAAGACCTGCAAGGTAAGACAACATGTCACTACCTTTAAATGAAAATAAATCTATAAATATGTATGAGACTAGGATTATATAAACGAAACAAATATGTGTATAGTGCATACTAAATATAGATGCCTTTTTTGTGTCGTAGCAAAAATACAAATTATGAAAAATGCTGTTCCCAAAAATGACAAGAAGAGGAGGAAACAGCTGACTGAAGACATCGCCAAACTAGAGGCTGAACTCACTCAAAAACATGAAAATGAGCTCGAACAACTTCAGAACTCTTCCTCAGTAAGTCAAACTGTGATGTTGTTAGACGTTAAAACACACTACCTAGAAACTGTCAAGTAGATGCATATGAGTGCAGCTCACTTATACAATCATGGATTGTTCCAAGGTGGAGGAGGCTTCAAATGCAATGGATTCCGTCAGTTTGGCAAATGATGAGGAAAAAACGGATTCAAGCAAGCAAACTCGGACATCTAAAGCCCAGAAGAGACGGGTAAGTTCTTTTCGATTTTGGTGGCTGTAGTTTAAAGTCTCTTTTAAGGATGCTAAAAATTCTTGGTGTATTTAGGACAAAAAGGCTGCTCTTGAGAAGGAGCGGGATAGCCGGATTGCTGAGGCAGAAGTGGAGAATCTCACAGGCTCCCGTCATCAGGAGGGTCTGAAGCTGAGACAGAAGCTGATGGAGAGGCACCAGCAGATCAGAGAGATCTCCTCTGACGGTCACTGCATGTACCGCGCCGTGGAGGATCAGCTGATGGAGCGAGGTGCCCCTCTCAGCCTTAAAGAGCTTCGGGCTCAAACAGCTCAGTACATGAGGAGCCATGCAGACGACTTCCTGCCGTTCCTCACGGACCCCAATTCAGGAGACATGTACACTGCAGGTGAATGCCAAACTCTCTGCCATACACTTCCAGAATATGATCGAAATACAGTAAAAAATTATATATTACAATTTCAGATTTTATTTTAAAGGAGACATATTATGCCCCTTTTGTACAAGAGGGATATAAGCCTGGCGGTCCAGAAGGTGTCGTGAAGTTTCGCTCAACATACTCACAGATCATTATATATCAATTTGAAATGGCTCTTATTTCAGGGAGCCGAAACTGCCTGTTTTCGGCTTGTCTCTTAAATGCAAATGAGCTGTTCCCCCCCTCTTTCCAGAAACGAGCTGGCCATTCAGTCGTACGGCATAACACCATCTGTTTGGTTTGATGGTCATGTTTATGTGCTGACTCTGCCGTTTTAAACCATATGAGTCAATACGAACTCC
This sequence comes from Sinocyclocheilus anophthalmus, assembly GCA_018155175.1. Classification (NCBI taxonomy): domain Eukaryota; kingdom Metazoa; phylum Chordata; class Actinopteri; order Cypriniformes; family Cyprinidae; genus Sinocyclocheilus; species Sinocyclocheilus anophthalmus. The sequence goes on along the minus strand of JADLZN010005975.1, from coordinate 339,236 downwards.
GGCGGTCACACGATGCGAGGACGAAATAAGTTCTCGTTCACAACAGGACATTAAAAAAACAATGAGATTAAAAAACGCGGTTCATACTGTGTAAGTAAACAGATGGGAACTAAATCCGCTGTTTATTTTAGATCTGGTGGCAGGCAGCAACGATGTACATTAAGGGGTTCATATGATGCAACTTCAATTTTCTTTTCTGAGGTTACAAGCTCTTGGTATAAAGACGATCTGAAGTTGCAAAGAATAAAGTCTCAAATCCAAAGAGATATCTTTATAAAAATTCAGAGTCAGCCACACCTACCTAAAACAGCTCGTTCTAACACGCACCCACATGTCTACGTCACGATGTGGAGATTTGCATAACACCGCCCAAATGTAAACACAAAGGTGTACCTTTTATTCTCGCTGTAGTATTGTTGCCGACGCCGCCATGTCGTGAAAGCGCTGTGTGCTTCGTAGTGAAAGCGAAACTACTTTTTTTTGGCCTTCCAAAAAATTGGACGATATCGCTTCGTCATGCCTAGAACTGATCCATGCTATTTACTGAGGAAATACATCAACTTCGTGCTATGGATCGCCGGATCGGCTTTCACCGTGGACGAAGCGGAGTCCAGCCGGGGTCGTCACATATGGGGGCTGAGGCATCACAGTATGGTAAGGGCGTAACACATTCCGGTTCACACGCTTGGGAATTCGGCAATCACAATGCACTGGATAGCTGGCCCATCAGAGCACACCTCGCTTTTTCAGACCGATGAGTTTTGTAAAAACCGACGTGTTTCAGAAAGGGGGGCATAGAGGAGAATGTACTAATAGTGTACAGGTATGGGAAAGAATGTGTTCTTTAACTTAAAACCGCATAAACACATTTCATGTTAACCAAATTACACCAAATAATGTTCTTTTAGCAGCATCATATGAACCCTTTAAAATAAATCATATAAATCCACTGCTCTGTTGTCTCCTCTGAGGCTGGGACTGTAAATATTGTTCTGTGCTCGTCTGTGCAGACAACGACAGAACAGTTAGCATGTTTTGCTCAAAACTTTCGCCATGGCATTAGAGCTGGTACACCGTGGGTGGAAGATCAAATATAATTTTAAGCTGTCAATCTATAATAAGAAATCCCCGCCCGTTTTTTTTTTTTGCCACGTCACCAAGGTTAGCGGAAATCGATGCGCTGGTTTTTCAGACGCTTTCAGAAAAAGGCTTCCCAAAACAAAGTGATTGGGTTAATCTTTTTCATGTTTCCTTGGATGGTAGATGCACCGGGGACCTGATTATAAGCACTTAAAACCTGGAAAAGTCATTTTCATGATATGTCACCTTTACTAATGCTAAATGTAATTTAGCTCTGTGAGGTAAAGCTGAATGTTCAGCAGTCATACTCCAGTGTACGAGTGTTGACCTGATCCTGCAGAACTCATCATATATTGATGTTGCTGTTAAGAAATATTTATTATTTTAAATGTAGCAAAACAGTTGTGCAGCATCTAAGTATTATCATGGAAACTGGATAATCATTGTCTCAGGATTATCTTAATGAATAGAATGTTCAGAAATGCAACAGGTTATTTGATCGGAAATCTTTGTCTCATTAAACTGCCTTTCCGCTCCTTTCGACCAAGTTTGAATGGCTCTGTGCGAAGTATTGCATAAAGCTGAATGCTTGTTGTTCATGCTATGAAGGATTCGAATGTTTTATCTTAGATGAGTTTGAGAAATCTGCAAGATGTGCAGACCAGCGGCTGGGGGCGGATCAGTGAGAGGGTAAGCATACAGACATATGCGTTGTAAATTGGCCCATTAAAAGTATAATCCACCATTGTATTTTTTTTTTTATCAATGCTTTTCATATTCTCCTGACAGTTAAAAGACTTGCAAGGTCTCAGCTACCGATCGAAGGTCATTAAGGAAGAATCCCCCGCATAATATGGTGAAGAATAGGACGAAGCCACCCATCACACTAGTGTAAATAAATGAGGATGTTTATTTATTGAAAATAAGATGGGTACAAAGTGTCGTATGCGGACTTAAACGCGTTTCCCGTCTCTTTCAGTTATAGGCCGGATGCGTATGGACTTGTTGAACACTACCATTGTGGAGCCTCTGAAAGACTTGGCAAATGAGGAAGAGGGCTGACCCATCACTGACACATTAATATATGCATCTGTGCATAATTAGCCTGTAGAAGTGGACCTTCTGGAATTTGATTCCGGTTTGCTTGGATCAGTGGATTCGGTCAGGATGCTCACAGAGGATGATGAAATAACACATGCTGGTGACTTCAATTGCAGTGGACAAGCGTCATGTAACAGTCCATGCTTGCCTGTGTTATTTATGAATAAACTGCTATGTGCTCTGTTATTTTTGGAAAACTGCATATAAGCAAGTAATTTGCTCTTAAGAGGTGCTGGATCATGGTCACGCTTACGCCGTTAAATAAAGATAACTTTATATCAATGATAAACTTCTGTGGTAAATAACATATTAAATAGTCATCCACTTTAAAAAGCAGAAAAAACACATCAGAGGTTAGACTAAACAACAATTAAAATCATATCACAATTTTGACACAGTCTATTCAATGGATATTCAAATCATTGTTGTATAAGGGCAAGTATTAATTTTAAATGCCCAAAAATGTAATGTTTAGCTGTATTTATACAAACCTGTTACTACATGACTTTCCCATTATAAAATAATGTAAACAAAATAATTTAAAAGATAACATACATTTTAATAACGCTTCAGTTCCTATTTTGTACACTAATCGAGGAAAGTTGTCGATCATCTCTAGTCAGTATTGAGGCTACAATGTTGCATGTTATTCTCATGTTAGTCCACCAGGCGGCGACAGTATTCGCGTTGCATCTCCATGGAAACATGAGGAAAGTCCCAAGTTGAAGATGCAAGTGAAGCGTCAAATGGAAAACCATTCAATTATCAAAGCATTAAAAACGAAATCAAAGTCACTTAATTTGAGCTCTAGGAAAATTACACATATTCCAGAATGTTTTGGGAGGCTGACATGGATTGTTGTATTAAAGTTGAATAATAATTATCTGTCGAGTCTGCCGTCTGAACTGGTGTGTTTGCAGAAGGTGAGTATGTTTGATCTGTATCATAGCTTTGTTTTATACTTTTTATACTAATCTAGTTATTCTACGATAGAGCCCAAACTAGCATATGAACCAGAAGTTAACAAGTTTGCCCAACAATAAAACACTGGAAACAAGAAACCGCACGACAAATACTTTAAAAGTCGTTTTCATGTTATATTTATAGTTGACCGAGCTCAATCTGGGAAATAACGTGCTTGAGGAGATCCCACCTGTGTTAAAACACCTCAGTTGTCTAAATAAACTTTATTTATATGGAAACAAAATCAGCCATTTGCCACCAGAGGTGCTGGGTAAGATCAAACTCTTTCTTATTCAGGTTTATTTGATTGAAGTGGGTCCAGTAGTATTGTATTGTATTGTATTTGCAGAAGGTCTACCAAACCTTGAGCTTCTAAATTTGAACCACAATAGAATCAAGGTCATTCCTGCAGAAATAAAGAGGTGAGCTGACTCAAGTCTGTTGATGCTATTCGACTAGCATGTTATCTGCTTTTTTAAATGTTTTAATTGATTTGCAGGCTGTGTAGTCTAAAAAGCATCAGTGTCACAGACAATCATTTGCAGCAGATTCCATCTGAACTGGGCTTGCTGAAGAGTTTGACCGAGATTAACTTCACTAATAATAAACTGACTCAAATACCACGGCAGTTATACAGTTTACCACAGCTGAGGAAATTGTACTTGGCCCGAAACAACCTGACAGAACTACCAGAGGCAAGACAGACTACTATCATCATGCTTTACTCCATTTTTATGCATATTAGTTTATTAAGTGTTTGTTCTTTGCTTAGGGCGCCCTTGGATGGAAAAATGTGAAGATCTTGGATGTTGCTGGAAACTGTTTATCTGTGTTTCCAGTTGGTGTAAGTTAGTTGGACAAATTGCCAGCCATTTCAGCTGTTTATTTAAAATGTTTTAGGTATTTACTAATCATTTTGTCTATTTATTTATTAAATAAGATGATTATACTGAAATATAAATAATATATAGCTGGTTCTAAATGTTGATTAGTGGGACTTCAGCCCACTTAAAAAGCTGTGATTCATTGTAATCACGTGAAGACTTACATAGGAAAATAGACTATAGTAATGAAAACAAAAATAAATGAAGAAGCTTTTTTTTATATATTTTTTATACTTTTATGAGATTGTTTAACAGCATAGCAGACTACTCACATAAAATACATGGAAATATCAGTTGTCACTCTATATTTAGATCTGTACGTTTAATTATATGTGACAAAGTATAGTAAAAAATAAAAATATATCCGTTTCTTCAGCCAAGTGGTCATCTAAAATAGCACTACCAATATAAAAATGCTAAAAAGAAATAAGGTATCAACCAGGTGCTAGCGGCATAGATAGTAGATTTTCAGCAACGTTTTGCTCATTGTGGTTAAATGTTTATATGCCTTAGAAATGTGCGTATCAAAAGGCTTTATAGGATTAATGTTAACTTTTGTTCACTAACTCATATACTATATAAAAAAAAAATTCTTTTTCTTTAATTTTTAGTTTCAGTTTCTTACATTGGAGGAACTGTTCTTTGAAGGAAACAGTTTAGTTCCATTCACACTGATGGAGTCCATTCAAGAGAAAGAAGTCTTCTCATTAAAGGTAACTTTTTACATATATACTGTACATATTGCATTATATATATTTATTTGATTTATTAATTCATTTATTACAATCATTAATTATTTTTTGCACATTGTTGAACAAATCTGATTGTTGTCTTGCTAGTATTCCACTAGAGGATGTTAGTAGTGGGAAACAAATTCAAAGTCATTAGAAATGGTTAGTTTTAACTGTAACTTTTCCATGGCACTGCTGACTGTAGTTGAATGTGTTCAGGAGCTCTCAGCCAGGCTGATCCTCCAGCAGAGCACTAATAAGTTGTCAGTGGTGTCCAGAGCTCTGCCAGCATACCCAGAGCTGCAGGACATGCTGTCTCACTGGGGCCAGTGTGCTCTGTGCTCACAGCCCTTCCTCACCACCTGGCTGGAGTGTGTGCAGTTCATCAACACCAGGAAGGTACCAGCTCATTCTGCATAACACCAGTGTTCAGCATTCAGTGCCTGAGGCAGTCGATGCACACTAGTAGAGCTGAAGTTGAAAATTGGCAGCCCGCGCTTTGCTCAGGATGTTTGAGAGATGGTTTGACAACCTGCTGAATAACGCTTGCATAATAGGTGTTTATTATGCCATAACATTTGTTATTTGAATCAACAAATATTAACAGGGTCACAATTTAACTTAATGCCCCTGATTAGTAAATATGAGCCAAAACAACAATGCCAATATATTACTACTTTTTTTCTGTATGATCCACATTGCATGGCAATAAAAGTACAAGAGAATATTAGACTCTTCTTTAGTAATCAGAGTCTGTTCTTTTGTCTTGAACAGCACATGGGAATGAAAAGCTCTCAGTCTGTTCCAGTCAGAGTTCTGCTGTGTTCCTATGACTGCTTCAACAGAGATGACCACCAGTACTATGGGCTTGTACGATTATAAATTAAAAATGCATCTTATTACCCCCTGACTGATCATGATCATTTTTTAAGTCTCTGTTTATTATAAAGAATGAACAGTTGATGTTTTTGCGAGACACCAGCAGATGGCAACATTTGATCACTGACAATATTTGATCTGGCTGTCAGATTGATATCTGCAGAAGTGAATCTTTTTTTTTTGTTTTGTTTCGCATGAATCTAACAATAATGCAGTATTCTTATATATTAAACTCAAATGTCATGCACATCTCTGTCATTAATACTTTACCTTTGAAAAAATTAAAACCGATTTTTATGTTACAGTGAAATAAAATGATTTATTTGAATCATTGTTAAGTGCACAATATGACCTCTATTATATGTAGTCATTATACACTTCCTCCTGAGTTGATTTTAAAAGTAATTTTTAAGTAATCTGAAGCACCTGCCACAGGCTATGCCCAATTGTGATATTTTTTCCATTCACATTTTCCCCCTTTCTATAGTCTGGCTTTACACTTGGCATTATAATTCCCTTCAATGAAAGCACGCCATACCTACCCTCTGTTTGGGCCAATGGCATCTGTTCTAACCTGAGAGGAAACTTCATCTCTCCAAATTAATTTCTCTTGCAGGCCTCCTGAGCTCAGAGCAGAGTCTACCGAGTTGGGCCTGATGAATAATGCAGCAGGTTTAATTGCAAAGCCAGAAACTAATGACTTTGGACTGGTTAACAGCAGGGGAACCATACATCTCTGCAAACTGAATGAAAAATCAGTTCAGAAAAAAGAAGGGGGGAGAAAACGCTAATTGATGAATAATTAAAGCTTGAGCTACAGGGCATAATTGTGACATTTTGTTTCAATCAATTTAGAAGTGCGGGGAAAAGTGCACTTAGGAAACTAATGGCGACTGTGGATGTCCACTGAAAAGTGCCACGAGACTCAGTCATTTATTATACAGCCCTCAGTCAAGCTCAGCCATTATTCTAGAGCAGTTGCCTCAATTTCCAAGTGATTGTGCACTTGGCGGGCGTTAATGCGCCTCACAAATGGTATATGGACTCCGTGAAAGGAGGATAGAAGATAGTGTAAACAAGTCTGTTTCGATTTGATGCTACTAAATTACTTTCTTTGAGGCAAATGTACCAACAAGCAGAAAGCTGTCAGGAGAGCCGCCCGCTCGGCCTTGATAAGAATGTATTGTATTCAAACGTCAGAAAAATCAATCAACCAAAAGACAAGGCTCTCCATACAGCATTTCCCGAACCATCCCCATGTATTACGATCATAACCATCTTTGTAAATCATCAGGAGTACATAAGGATTTTTTGTTTATGCTTTGGCACATTGATGAGCAACGCGGTCCAGCATGCAGCTTTGTTGAGTCATGATGCTCAAAAATGTGAACAACTTCTGAAAAGGGAATCTACATTTGCTAGACCAGCAATTCTTCCCCAAAACATTGACTCCACTCAATAGAGTTGTTTGTACAATGTCATATTAAAGGATGTTTCTGATTTATTTATTTATTTTTGCTGAGGGTTCAGGTTCACAACGTTTGAATGCATTAAGCTGTTACCATTAAAAGATTATTGTTTAGCCGTCGCTTTTTCAATGCTGTTTAAGCATTAGCACAAGAGTGATGTTTTCCAAATGCATAGTCATGGCACGAGGCCATAGGTAATCACAGCTCTGCTGCTATTCAGAACAGTAATTGAGTGTGATATTGATTTTAAACAACAAGTTAATTTTGAGTAAAGGTGCGGTCACATCACATTTACCTTTGTTAAGTGAATTGTCGCGGACGAAATCCAGTCATTTCAATAGAAATCCGTGTGTGAGGGCGAAACATTTCTGCCTGATTTCGCAATGGGGTCAAGCTGGTCATATCGACACGCAGAACTCTATTCGGTTTGAAAGTGACTTCTGTGTGAATGGTGCTACATACATCCCTACACTATCGACACAATAAACAACCTTTTGCCTGCGAAATTTACCTCATGTTACCACTGTTCCTATCATATAGCATTGCTTACTAATGAAAACTGTTACTATAAGTATTGTTGCATAATAAACAAATAGTAAAATTATCCACCCCTAAACTATAGTGAAGGATTAACAAATTCTCATGCAATAAATAAGGTCTAATTTAACAATGTCCATCTCCCCCAAAACAAAGAAAGCATCTTTCACAAACATACGACTGTCTCTTTTAAAGTTTATATATATATAGTGTATATAATGAGTTGGATTTGTAGGTGTTATTATAGCACAATTCATAACACCCCACACGGGACCTCACAAATTTTCAAACCCTCGTTATATGGCCATATATTGTATATAGACATATATTTTTATATTTTATTAATTACTTAGCACATTATTTAATACATTTTATTCTTATTTGTCATTGTAAAATTGTATTTTTTCCTTGTCATTTCTAATTTTGTGAATAAGGCAATATTCTTTGTACAAATTCATGCAAATAAACTGACAAATTGTACTGCAGACTGACAAACTTTGAGTATTTGAGTGAAAAGTTTCAGTACTGATGGACTATATCAGCACTCACTGAACTCCAATTAAATGTAAGGAACGGAGCTTACTCTTTAATATTTGTTGTGTCGCAATGTTCAACTCATATTCTACTTAATGATATTCGGCAATTATTAAGGCAACTGTTAAGAGAACTCACAAATCTCAATCTCCATTTACACTGCATAGTGTAAGCTTAAAACACATAGAGGTTAGAGGGCTTTTTGATAATTAGTTTGTGTACATTTACATTTGTGTGTGCATTAGGAAGCACACCAGCCTGAGTGTTTCTTTATGTGTCTAGTCTGAAACATCCTGCCTTTGTGGCAGCCATTACTCAGTGCACTGGAAACAAATGACACACCAGTCTCCTCCATCTCTGTAGCTAGATTTTGAACGCCCGAGGACAGCTTTGAGGCTACCAGAGCAGAGTTTACCGCATGATCTGTGGCCTTTGCATTACAGGCAGATCACCGCTCCATTTGAGAGAGAGAGAGAGCATCTGAAATGAAACATGCATTATTCCAGAGAGCAGATGTTGGGGTCCTGGAGCAGCAGGACCGCCTTGGGCCCTGTCTGGTGTCAGCGTGTGTGTGTGTGTGTGTGTGTGTGTGTGGTTTGCGGATGTGTATATGTGCGTGAGCAACTCTCCTCTGTCAGACCACTTTGTTAAAACAGAGCCCAGCCTTTCCCCTTGTTTTGCTAACCTCGTTTCACACAAACACTCCACTGTTGTTTTCATACATCAACGATGCGGGAATGTCACGACACGTCTGGTGTGCCCGAGCCCCTGTTTGTGGGCATTTGTGCCACCTGAATAGAGAGAATGTGTTTGATTGACATTAATAGCAATGCAGAATATCTGTCGGCGGAGAAAATATCACACAGTGGGAGACGCAGTGGAGAACTGAGAGCATTATTCCTGTACACTCTGAACATGCATGCCATATGTTAATTAGGAAGTCTACACTGATATAATTACTGAAAGGGAATATTGCCTATGGTGAGAATATCTCTTCGCCACCTCATGGGGAACGTAAAGGAAGATAAAGTAGGTGTGCATAAATTTAAATTTACTAGCCTTGAAACGGGAAGAGTAATGTTGGCAAATTCACTCAGGATGATCTATTGGAGAGCCAGAGCTTTATTACATTTCTTCTTTGTCAGACTATTTAAGCTCCTATCAAGCCCCTCACACACAAACATGTGCACATTAAGAGCGCTTCAGTAGCTACGTTAAAGATTAGATCTCTTTAATTGGGTTTCGTTTGACCCGTTTCAGAGATTTCACCGTAATGCATGACGGCACCACTTATAATGGAAAACAGAATATTCCCGCTTAAATATTAGCAGTGATAGGTTGCACAACCATGTATTTAACTTATTTACATGCAGTCTGTTACTTCACTATCTATCATATACGCAACATGAATTGTTTATAATATAGCACTGACAGGGCTTTATTGTCACTGTGGACTTTGACAGATTAGCCAAACAAGGTTTCATCGCACCATATTGCTGTCATAATCTCTAACACACATGTAACCGGAATGAGATTGCTTTGATTGTGCTTTGCCCGAGGCATCCCTGCTCATCTCGCCAGTCTCCCGGGTCCATCTTTATACCCCTGAATGTCCTTGAGCGCTGGTAAGAGAATTTTACCCTTTTTATTTATAAGAATATGCACTGAAAAAGTGAAAACACTATTACATAGGTATCTTTTTTCCCTTTTTTATGCTCAATTTGTGTAAGTACATTACATCTCGCCTCATAGAAAAGTGGAAAAAAAACAAAAGGTTTCTGATTACATTCTGACCACATCATTACTTTTATACATCAATGCTTGTCTTTCATTTCTCAGATATGTCAAATCTCTAGGGAGAACAGGTCTACCCCTCTGAATATGAGTGGTGTGGGTCGATTTTTAGTCCTACAACCAGACCTGTTATCTTCTGAGTTCAAGTATTAAAATTAGCATCATTGATTGGTGTATTGGCCTGCTTCTGAGAAGGGGAAAAACAGCTACTCAATACCACGCAGTGAACCACTGTCAAGCTAAGAGCACTCTCCAATCAGGGAAATCTATTGTCTGGCATCTTATGCTGAATGAGGGCTCTCCTATTGAGCTGCTGGCATGGCACCAAGGCGTTGTCAACATGATGGTTGCACAATCAGTCTGTCACACTTCTTCTAGGCACCACTAGGGGGCACTGTGTCTCTCTGGTAAACGTCCCGACAGCAAGCGGGATTGAAAAGCACTGAAGCAGAGCCTGTGAAGGCATCTAAATGAGAATACCATACGCTATACAAAATGGCTGAGGAGGACTGGAGATGTGCCAAAATGTAACCAGAAAAATATGATTAATCAGGAACACTGAAAATAGGATTGTTTTTAGGCAGTGCTTTAGCTCAAAAAGAATTCAATAGAAGGGTTTGACTGAGTGTCAAGCTTTGTAGATTGTCATATTTTATTTTATATATAATTGTGCCTAAAATCAAAGCAAGAGCTCAGTGTTTAAAGAAAATGTGGTGTTCATTTGGTATATTGATATTTGTTTCTATAAAAAGAAAAAGGCACATTCAGAAGCATCCCAGCCTTGTAAGGCTTTGTTTTTCTACCTCGGCAGTAAGTGTTAGACAGAGTGAAGCGCGGAGGCTTTGAGGTGAAGATGAGGCTATACCATCATTGGCCCTCTCTCCTCATTAGCTGGAGCGCCACAGAAAGGCCCTTTCACTGTGGCAGTTTTGGGTCATTCGCCCCTTTTTCCAAGTCTAAAAACACCTTGTGTTGTTAAGAGCAAGAAGACACAGAAGAAGCAAAAAACTTCAAAGAGCAAGTAAGCTTTAATCTTGTTTCGTGCTCTTTGAGAGTTTCAGTAGTTACAATAATGACTGTAGACTATCCACAGGGAATTATAAACCTGGGCCTCTTTCGTACTTTTGAGAGGCTTTGTTTTTTCTCAGAAAGTTGGTTTTCAAGTTTTGTCATTTGAAACAAACTAGGGATGCACTGAACCAAACAATCCTTTGATGCGCCTTGGTTGAAAGAAAAAGAAATGGGGGAAAAAAAGGTCAGCGAATTCTGTACAAAGACACTGGGGATGATATGAGCATTACTAGAGTTACTAGTGTGGAGATTCTCTTCTAGAAGTCCACCATGCTGCTATTTAAAGCAGACATGAAATCAAAACTGAATTGTTGGTGCACAATTTATCAGTTTATCAGTGTTTATCAGTGCTTCACTCTGAAATGACCTTTCTTTTTGATTATATCACCTATCACTCTTAAAAATATACTACCTAAAGGGGGGCAGCGGGTTTGTAGTGATGTAGAACCATTTTTGTTTCCACAAAGGCTCTTTCAGATTCCTTAAATGTACATTTTTTTTCTCAGTATTAAGAATATTTTAAATCTAAAGAACTTTTTACACTATAAAGAAATGGAAATGTTCCATGGATGTTAAAGGAACATTAACCGTCAATGCCAATAAAGACCCTTTATTTTTAAGAGGGTATGCCCAAAACATAATGTTTAACCAATTGCCACATAGCTATATAGATTTTATAGCTATTTTTTTTTAGCTATTTATTTTAGTTTTCTTCATCACTTCTTGACAATAGTAATGTAATGCTTATTCATGTTAATGTAATCAAAATAACCACTTTACCACTGGGAACGTCATGATGTTCTTGAGGGTGAACTTGACCTCCTCAAAGATGGTGTTTCAGGATGAAGTCCCCCAAGTCCTATATTTTCTCTCTCCTTGAATATCCTGTTTCACCCAGAAATATGTCACATTAAAGTCAAAGCCAACAAAAGTTCCACGGTTACATGTATGTAATTACATTTTGAATTAAAAAAAAGGTCTAAGAGTCATTGACAGGAAAGTTTTACTGAACAACAAATTCAAATAATAAACATAAAATTATAAAAGAAAAAAATATACAAAATACACAGTGAATAAGCAAAAATATCAGCAATTATTTTAACGAAGCAATTTGTTTGTCAACATGTTTATTTTAGATTATTCTTCATATAAAGAATCATTGTCAGTGGACCGTCAAGCCTCATGAAGCTTCAAAAGCCTTATTCTCTCACAAAAAAATTAAATAAAATGGGTTGCAAATGTTGTTGACTTTAATGCTTATATAAATGAATCCCCTCCCCCCCCCATCCAAATTCCTTTAAACCAGTTTGGGTGAAAAATAGCTCTACATTTGCCATAAGTATTTCCTTTGCTTGTGGAAATCAAGTGTTGTATGTCATTTTTTGCCAGTCAGCATAATGTCTTGACCATCCCAGTGTAGGTGCCTGTGTCTGCTGTCTGCGTCTCAGTAATATGGGTCTGTTTTTCCCATCATTCCCTGATGGCTCACATGGCCCAAGGATCGTGCTCAATGTGAGAGGCAGCTGACACCAGCACGAGCCAGGTAGAGGCATCTGTATGCTGGATTTTTTGGGAACATGCCTCGCCTGTGGCATTCTACCTCCACCGGCTAAACATCTGTTTCATATGGAGGGACAGGAGCAACGTCCTTGAGGAATATGTCCGCCGTATTCATTAATCTCTCTCTCCCGCTCTCTATTTCAGCAAAGCTCCACCACAGCATCAGTCATTGCCCTGTCATATGTTACATTTACCCTATCACATTGCCATATGTCTGGCTCATATGTGCACACATGATTAGGCTTAAGATGAAAACAGGATTTTGACATTACGCACAGCCCAGGATCACAACAGATCTATTAAAGGACATATTATTCACCAGTTTCTCTCACTGTACACTAGGTCACGCAAGGTCACAGATTTTCAACCACAAGCGTTGTGTTTTTGTTTTCAGTAAATCTGAATATGGAATCTAGTGCAGCATATGGGAGGCTGAGTTTGCTCCAGCAGGTGTGTTTGTGGAAGGGAAAGCGCTTCGATCGCTGGTGACGGGCGGCATTGCAGTCGTATGTGCTGGAACACAGCCAGCCTAATTGGAGCACCTGGCTTAAGTCAACCTCCTCAACTCACCCATTAATGCTACTGCTCTGGTAATGCAGGGAACATTTCCAAAATGAGACGATGACCCACTGAGACTGATATTCAGACTGTAGTTAGGAACTAGAGAATAGAAACTCCTGTGAGATGAGCTGGCATGGTTGAACATTTTGATTTAGCTGATTATTTTTGAGGCCATGATATTCAAGAGAGCTGATGAGTCCACATTTCTCATGACTACACCATACCACATTAGAATAGACTAAGACGGGAACTTTTTTCAATACTTATTGGTCTTTTTGTCACTTTAATTTATTTTTTATAAACAGATGACAGACCAAGCTGTGTTAAACATAGGTCACCCACATGAGTTCCATGACTTCCTGTCATGGCTCTGACAAGACAAACTTATTATATTCCAGTGCATGGACTAATGAAACATTTTTGACTAGTGAAGCATTTTAATATTTTTTGTAGTATTATGTCATCAGCAGTGCAGGGTTGGGCTTTATTTAAGTGGTTTTGAAGTTCAATAAACCAATACAACCATAACCATAATAATACGCCAATAAACATAATACACAATAAATAAATGCTTCCTTTCAATGTACAGTAACAGTTTACTATATGAAAGTTAAATGGTAACACTTTAGTATAGGGACCAATTCTCACTATTTACTAGTTGCTTATTAGCATGCCTATGATTAACATTTTGGCTGTTTATTAGTACTTATAAAGCACATATTCTGCATGACCATATTCTACATCCATAATCCTACCCAATACCTCAACTTAACAGCTACCTTACTATCTATTAATAAGCAGAAAATTAGTTGTTTATTGAGGCAAAAGTCTTAGTTAATGGTTAATGGCGAGAATTGGACCTTAAAGTGTGCATTCGTTATGTAAGATTGTTTATTAGATTAGTGTCTTGATGTTTGCTCTGTGATTAAAGAAGGTTATTATTTCAAAAATTACAAGATAATCTAAAACTAATACAAATTAGAATTATTTTCTTACCCCACAGGTAAATTGTTTTTTTTATATTTTAAGCAAACTTCACAAAATCTTGTTACATATTTGCTTAAAATTGGGTAATAAAGACTAAATTCAAGATATATTAAGTATTCATATGTTATAAAACTTTGTTTAATAAACACAATTTTAAATAAACAAATATAAAAAGATCAGAAATTAACTATTTTTCAATTCTTTTATTTTATTATGTAATTTATTTATTTTTTTCCTTAGTTATTTTGACAAACTACTCACATAAAGTTGTACTGGTGATACAGTGGAATATTTCTTAAACTTGTGGCCCAACAGTGTTTATTTGTATTAATTTTAGATAAGTATTTTAAAAAATGTATATGTTTTCTTTTTCCTTTTTTACATTTTAGATAAAGTTTTAGTATGCAACTGTGTATATTCAGGAATTCTATTTTACCCACATCACACACAACACACACATCTATACAGTATCTAATAATTAATCATATATAGTATATGTGTGTGTATGTATATATGTATATGTATATATATACACATATATACACATATATATATATATATATATATAATTTTTTATTATTATTATTAGAATTGAATCGTTATCTAATCCATGGCTTCATATGTGTCCATGTGTTCACTGGAACATCTTCAACTAATCTTCCTTCCTGTATTCACAGGTTTCTCTAAACAGACTGGTTTGGTATGACAGCCCTATACAGCTGTCTAGAAGTGCCAGCTTGATGTGTGTCACAAATGATCATTGGAAAGGAGAAATCAGCGCGAGAAAATTCCAGCATATTCCATATTCCTTGATGCACTCAAGCCAGTCAAAGAGGCAGAAACCTCCTTGGCACATCTAAATAAATCACTCTCACTGAGACAGACAAAAGACCATCTGTAAATATTTATCTGGAATCTATATCATTAAACGGGCAAATGCGTTATGTCAAACGTGTCAGGTCCTTTGCACCGCTGAATAATACAGTAGAACAGCTTGGTCAAACATTTGTTTTAGATCTGGGTGGCATCAGTCATTGTAGATGGATGGCTGGGACAGAGGGTGAGGAAATCACACTGCTGAGCCCAGCGACTCACTGCTGGAGGGAAGCGCAGGCTATGAAAAACAAAGATGTATAATACTGAAGAAATTATAGAGGGTAGTAAATCTCTGCATGATTAAGGCAAGCATGACATTGAATGTGAGGGTGCAGCTACGAGCCGCCCGAGGGAAGAGAACAGAACATGGTTTAGTTGGCACGTAGAGGCTCATTTACATGGGCTACTGTCACACATTTATCTTGTATCCGCAGGGCAAACGCTGAATACAGCTGCAGACCTGCACTGCATACAGGTTCTGTGTGCTAAGTATGCCACAGTATGTTGTTCTGCATCCCTTTGTGAATCTGCATCCCTTCTTCACGAACTGGCATGCAGCTTTTGATCTGGTACAATATATCAAATAGACGAATAGAGAAATTATTGCATTTTTACATCCTGACCTTAATCGCAAAAAACACGGGGGGGGGGGGGGGGGGCGTCCTGAATTCGAATCCTGGCTCGAGGACCTTTCCCGATCCCGCATCCCTCTCTCTCCCCCCAATTTGCTTCCTGTCAACTAAACTGTCCTTGGCACAATAAAAAGGGCAAAAAAGCCCAAAAAATAAAATCTTAAAAAATAATCATAAAGAAAAAGAAAGAAAGATATACATGGATGAATTGCTCACAATAAGATCTATAACATGCATTTAGAAATAATAGTGTGCATTCATGTATTATTATTATTTTTTAAAACCATTGGAAATTCAACCAAGATGACGAAAAAACTCAAACTAAAATTTGTAGTTCCCATATTTCACCCAAAAGCCATAGTAGTAGGCAGGTTTGGCTCTTTATTCTGAGCTTTCTATTTCTTCTTTTATTTCTATTTCTTTTATTTGTTTGTTTAATTTTGTTATTGGTTCTTTATTTTTATTTTATTTCTTTTCTTTACGTTTCATTCTTTTTTTAGTTGTAATATTTTTGTACTGCCAAAGTCAGCATGTTAAAAGATCATTTAAATATTTTTTTAAATATTTAATACAGATGAGTTTTACAATTTAAAAACTTTACAAAATGTTCTATATCAAAGCCTAAAACTAAAAGTTTATGGCCATTTGTTTTTATTATTTTAGTTAAATTTGGAATCATGAAGCTGCATTTTAGTTTAGTCCCAGTTTTCCCATTTCATCTAGTTTTTTAATTATTATTTCAGTTCAATGAAAATTGTAATTTAGTTTCCATTTTAGTTAATTATATCACTGCTAATATGCAACCACCTGGTAATCATCCTGTGCCAACTTCATAAATCATTAAGACTAGTCTTAAATGTTAGTCATCCAATTTTTCTTTTCTTTAAGACTGGTCATAACGTTTTGAATTCAGTTACATAAAAAGGTATATTGGTCTAATTTGAATCTGAAAAGTAAAAATTATTACCACTTGGTTAACTGCTAGTTTATTCAAACTATTTCCTAAGAAACAGTCTTACCATTGTGACTAAAATGTATGCAACTGGCCCCAGAACCCCTAAGCACCTACCTCACAATGTCCTAGCAAGTGTGGAAGAAATGTTCTAAACATCATCAATAACACTTTAGCATTCGTATAGCAATGCCCTGGAAACCACTTTAGGATTGTTCCAGTTAGTTCTGCACCAGTACGGCTCGCATTTCCATTAGAAAATATAAAAATCCAGTATTTTTGCCCCTGTGAGGGTTTGGAGGATGAGATCATCCATTAATGCGTGTGAAGGTGAAGATGAAAGAGCTGTGGCATGCGAGACAGGATCTGTCTCACGAGGGGTTAGAGGTGTCATCTCTGCCACTGGATTGATCAGAACGAGCGCGAATAGGGCGGCACTGTGCCAATCCTGACAAGTCTTGCTCATATGCTCTTCATGATCTTGCTGCTGGAATTAATTATTTTTTCTCTCTTTTTTTTAAGAGAGCCCAGAGCTCAGATGCATATTTCAGTGTGATTTCAAATCATCTGAGGGTCTTGGGTGGGATTCCCATGTGAAGATAAGGTGCCTTTTAAGTCTCAAAGCTATAAAATTTTAATTGACTGAAAAATCAATTCCACATTTTGAGGAATCGTCCATCCATACAGATTCCCATTCCAAAAGGGGCCACTTTTATCACATCTCATCAAAGTGTGACCGAGGGAGGCGGTTTATTCGCCTCCCGGAGACTCTGTAGGAATCTGAGCTATGACGCTTGTCAGAGTGAAATATGATTTGGGGGCCTGATAAGCAGACTTTGAGAGCTTGCTAATTTAAAAATGTGTGCGGCAGATGTGTGTGATTGCTGCATTTCGCATTGAGACCTGAGATCCGTTTACCTGTAATGCTGTTTGGCTTTGTGTGTTTTGGATGCTTTCTCTCCACCCCTAACTCCACAGAGCACCTGCTGGGTGCTCGTGCTCCCTCACCCCTCCCTCTGTGGCCTGTAAGAGATGGATGGCTCATCTCTCTCCCGGACCCTCGTCCAGGTGTGGAACAGCTGGGGAAGACCGTGGTGGGGGGACAGCAGAGATGAGGATGGGGGGAGAGCGCGGCAGGAGCTATAAATTGCGCATGAACTCTAGGTACTAAACACCGGCGTGTCTCTCTAGCACTATTAATCATGCGCAGGAGCTCAGGTGTGTCCTGTCACTCCTCTGGCCGTCAGCTGCACTTATTCACCTCCAATCCTTCTCTTGCTTTTTCTCCCTTCTACGTTAGTTCTCTTATGCTCTATATTTCTCGTTCGCCTCCCTCCTCGTGCCGTTACTCTGTGTGTTCGGGATGGGGGTGGGGAGGCCAGACGTAGCCCCACTGATTTATGACCTCTCTCTGGTTGTTTATTTGGTGGAATGAAAGGCACATCACCAGCTTTGCCACACTGAATTTCTCACATCCTCCATTCCCTAAGTGATCAGTGCAGTTGTGTGTGTGAGAGGAAACTTGAGTAAAGATCCAATGAGGATAAAAGTCCAATTCACATTCTGTTTGAAGTCCTGTGGTTGACTTGCTCTCAAATTCAACCCAACAATCCATCCACCTTATTTTTGAGAGTGTTTCAAGGCTTCCGGTGTCAGCTGCCTCTAGTTATTTTAGCTGTACAAAAACAGTCTGTTATGCAGCTTGATGTTTCAAACTGGTATTTATCATATTATTTTAATTAATTTTTTAATCATTTACTGCAGTTATTTACCTATAGTTGCTAATAAATTGGTAGTCTCAAATAGCTTATTTCACATTGAAAATAAGGATAAAGTTGCTTTTTTTATTCTTAATCAACACAACTAACATCATGATTGCGAGTGTGATATTGCTTCTAAACGATAACAGTTTAGTTAACAAAAATGTTAATATTGTGCTAATATTGATCTTGAGTAACTTACATTTCAGATGCAATATTGCAGTTACTTCGTCTATTTTTGCTCCACCATTGCAAATAGTTCTAAACAAAGCCACAGCAACCTTTGCTACACACAGCAGTGGTGCTCTGTTGCTGAATAAATCTGTATTTTTGAAAAAATAAAATAAAAAAATAGGTTGAATGAATCATTCAATGACTCACTAATAAAGAGCTGTTTCTTTCCTGAATTATTGAGTTTTTGAAGGAATCTTTTGAGTGAATGATTTAAAGACTTCCCGAATGAATCATTAGCCCCTTTCGCACATACAGTCTTTACTGGTAAATTACCTGTAAATTACCATTAAGAGATCATGTGTGAACAGGACCTTTTCAAAAATAAATTGCCAGAATGAATTTACCGGTATGAGAAGTTGCAACATTACCCAGTAATGTGCTCTGTGTGAAGGCAGGATGAGATTACTGGCATGAGCACATATGAGTTCAGACATAAGACCTTTACTCTGGGCCAATCATAACATTCTGACGCAGATTTATACTCCGAGCTGTTTATGGAAGTCAAAGAAATGTCTAAAGTTGTCTAATAACACGGTGTCTCTGGGCCAAAAGCATCTTTATAAAGACTGAATGTCGTTATGTGAACAGCACGGTAAAGTCATTCCGGTAATTTTACGACAATTTACTGGTATTACTGTGTGAAAGGGCTATTGTTTTTAAAGGAATCGTTTGGGTGAATGATTCAATGACTAAAGACATTCACTTGTTGCCACCAAATGGCATAAAAGGCCTATAATACAGTTTTTCAGTTCATGAGTAAAATAAGGACTGTGTTTAATGTAAATTGACAATACTTGGACATTTTTCTCTACAACATAAACACACCCATATGGAAAACACAAAATTTGCAGCGGTTATGTTTATTTTTTAAAAATTATTTTTTAAAAATAAGTGGCTATATAAGAACGTTTAAGGTTTGTGAGTAAGTGCAGTTAACGCTGTAGAACAAAACATCAACGTATCGTCAAGCTGTTTACCACAGACCTCATTTTACTCGTGAACTGAGAAACCCCATTCATAAATCTCAAGAGAATCAGAAGAGAATTTATCTTCTGGGTTTTGACGCCTCGTTCTTGGTGTGAGTGGGTCTTAAAGATGTATAGGAATGCAGCATAACTAACTGTTATATAATAACTATGCATTTAATGATTGTATAAATATAATCTCAAAAGTGTAATTATTAGTGCTGTCAAACGATTAATTGCATCCAAAATAAAAGTTTTTGTTTACATAATATACAGTATGTGTGTGTACTGTGTATATTTATGTATATAAAAATACACACACATGCACATATATATTTGAGAAAAATCTGTTATATTTGTATATTAAATATATTTATATATAATATAAATTATATACATGTAAATATTTTCTAAATATTTACTGTATAAGTGTGTATTTATATACACATTATAAATATACACAGTACACACACATATGTAAACAGAAACTTTTATTTTGGATGAGATTAATCGCGATTAATCATTTGACATCACTAAGTAATTATAATTAATAAGATCCATGTACTGTATTTACAATAAATACATTTGTCTCCGAAAGAGGAGAACACATATGTTGGGCAGCACCTGACCCAGCTGCTCCACTGCATCGCCTCTTGCTGGCAAACTGAAAATCACATTTATTTGCAACCATTTATCAACATAATAAGCACTTACACAGTGTATGGCATCTCTGTTTACTGAAACTTGCCCGCTGAGATCTCTTTAGCAGTATTTCTCAAAACAGTTTACAAAACAGATTACAAAAAATGTATCAGCTGGCTGCAATATTCCGACGATGGCAGCCTGGATCGTGTTGGTGTGATATCTCACATGAGAAATCCTCTGTGGAGGACTATATTAGCAGAATGATGGATAGCACACAGTCCCACTCTTTGAATTCAGACGTTTCTGGTGCCAAAACCCTGGTGGGTTCACGGAAAATTCCCGGAACTATGATGATTCAACGAACCCAACGTTGATTGCACCATTACTACCGAGGCCTTGCGTATTTCTCCATATAACATTGCACCTAGATCATGAAACGAGCCACGTGCCTGTTTCACAGCTGCATTAGATTCAAGCCTAGCCAACTGACAGTGTGCAGAGCACATCCAGTGAGGTCTGAAAGTTGTAGGTTCCATATGCCTCCTAAAGTTTTATTGTGCACTAGGCTGGCTCTCGTAAACACAAAGTTTGTATTTAAGTCAGCAAGTGCTGCCCTGTGTGTTTAGAGCAAGCTGTTCCTGTGAAGAGGGGGCTCGGGAGCCATGAAAAGCATCAATCACGCTTTAAACACACAGTGGGTAGCAGTCGGCCTGGTCCTCACTCTGCTCTCATTAGCCATCAGTCATCTCAGCTGGGTAAGTCCCACAGCTCTGGGCTTCTGGCGATGTGCGCGTCGGCACTTTTCTCGCAATCCAGCTCCAGTTCAGTTTCAGGGGGCCTGCAGGTGATTCTCCTGTGCTGTCTTCTTCACTGCATTTCCAGAGGTGTGTTTCCACCCCTGGCCTGTTCTCATTAATGCACGCCATATAGGTCACTTCTCAGCTCCAGTCCTCGGGACAAACCTCCCAGAATGTCTCACTAATTAAAACACCCGATTGAACTCATCAGCTTGTTAGTGTGTTCAATAGGGAGACATCTAAAACATTCTGGGAGGTTTGTCCCGAGGACTGGAGCTGAGTTGATGCTTCAATTGGAGTTTTCATTTGTAACACCACCTAGACTGATTTACTGTTACTTTTTTACTACATTTCTAGAAAATCTCTCAATATACAGTACACACAGTAAATCTGAATCACCATTAAATAAATAAATAAATAATGTAATCAAACATTTGTGATGCCCATTTTGCGAACAAAAAGTGTTTTTTAAACAGATTATTTTTTTGTGATTATTTAACCGATTTGTACAAAGAGTTAATTCAGAGTCGACTGTGAGATTTTGAATCATAGTTGAAGTTTGAATCATATTGAATCTTAAAAAAACAAACATTTGATACACTTTATAGTATAATAACATGTATGAACCACTGTTTCTAAATATTAATATTAATAATATAATATTTATTTCCTATAAAACATCTCAAAATGCATCTGTGTCTCAATCGGTGAAGCATTTGTTTTTAAAAATGACTAAATTGCAGTGAATTGTGTTGACAAAACTGGTACACTTCAACCAGTGGTCCGATTCAAGTTAACGTTGGCTTCCTAAGAGTCATTTGTTTTGAATCTCGTCAAATGACTCTTATGAGCAGTTCAGAATCAGTCAGGCTCATGAACTCACGCTGTGTCCAAAAATGCCTACTTCCAAAGTTTAGTATATGCAAAAAAACTATATGGCAAAAGAGTAGTATGTCCAAATTTATAGTATTTGTAATTATATTTTATTAAAAAGATTTATATTTACATATTATATATATATATGAACCTTTGATTGGTCAAAATAAGACATTGTTTGATTTCGCTGTACTGTACTGACTTGTATACATACCTTCCTATAGCCTAGATTTATAATGTACCTGTAGATTTACAATTGAATTACCCAACCTAGATCCTAGATTTACACATTTTTGAAACCAGATTTTATGTCCACCAAGAACTATAATGGATTATACATTTTCTCAATGTAGCAGATTTTAAGACAGTGTGAGAAAGAGCAGCGTTGTTTTATTTTTCACTGGATAAATATAGGCTTGAGCTCTTCAGCCCCTGGAGATAAACGGTAGATATATTTCCGCTCTATTTTTCTTCCTTTCTCGCCCTGTTCATCAGCAGGGTGCCGTGGAACCATTAGCTGACATTTAAGCAGTGCTTTTGTCACTGCCAGGCAGCCTTTTTCTCCTTCTCTCTCCATCTCGGCCCACATCCTCTGTCTAGGATGATGGAGGGTCGGCTACATGCATCATTCAGGCCTGGGTGGAGATGCAGTACTCCACTTCCTTAATAATGTCATTTTGCTTGAATGGTATTAACAGATTATCCAGGCCCGGGGCAGTGAGGCATGTGCTGGGGAAAGATAACCTTGTGTTCTGTAATTTAATCAAAAATGTTTTCTCCATGGAGTCACTTTGCCCCCACCATAACAGGCCTAATATGCTCTCGTACCCCCTAGTTGTATTCCTCTGTGGTTGCAGAGCAAAAAAAAAAAAACCCTATTACAAGAGTTTTGCGAAGCTTCTTCAACGAGGTGTTTCGAATCACTCAGCGCCTCATCCGTGGACATGGGACTATAAACAGGCTTAGATGAAATCAGATTTAAAACCTCAAATTTAGCTGGGCTGCATATCAAAGAGACACTCTCGCTCGACTCTCAAAGGCAGAGCGTTATTTTCTCCTCCGTCACTGAAGGCCTACAGTAATATTCCTCGCCGCGTATCGGGTTCAAAAAAGCACGGTGAAATTCTGCGACACAGTTTGATTTAGAGGCAAAAAATGTAAACCATTTAGAGGCGAACTCTTTATGGAGTTTAATCCTGCGTTCCATCCCTGGAAGCCGAATTTATATCCCGCATTAGCTATCGTCTCGTCGTAGTATTGCTCTTCTCCTCGTGCGAGCGTTTCGGGGGCAGACGGCGGCCCTATCGCTCACGAGCACATGCACACACGGGTATTATGGGCTTATCTCATCTCGCGCAGCCCGTGCTAGGCCGCGGCTCGGTCCTCCGGGCTACTTTACTAATAACCTTTTTCTTATCAGGCACCCTGCACCTCTGCCTGTGATCAAAGACCCAATTAATGGAGCGGGGAAAGGTGAAGCATTCAAATAATAGAGACAGCTGTTTTTCTCTGTTTGAAAGAATCCATTTGTATTGTTATCGGTGGAGAACAGTTCTCCAGACCTCGCTTAATTGAGGGTCTGTCAATTCTCGCCACTTGATAAAAAACGAGAGTTGAAACGCGCGAAAGGTGGTAAGTAGCAGGAATATCAGTGTTTCAACTCATCCTCGGCTTTATGATCTCTTAAACGGTAATAAACGCAGATAAGAGGCGTGAGAGCTTCACAAAAGCATAGACCTCTCGGAAGATTTCTGCGATTCTCTGAAGGTTTTGTCATGGCTGAGCGAACGACGAATCCCAGGGTTCATTTTGGCGTGGGGGGGGGCCGCAATTATAAAGGCTTTCGGCCGGGACGAAGGTAATTGCTGGACTAAATGTGTTGCCTTGTCAATGTTGCTGTCACATTTCAACATTAGGTAAAATGTAAAATGGGGGACATGGGAATTAAGTGACACTTTAAATACAGACCTTCCCTTCAGAGAGCATTTACTCTTCAATTCCCAAGGCCACTTATGTTGGGTGTAGCTGGCATTTCAAAGGGCTTTTCAAAGCCTAATTTCACCTCAAGCTTTTCTCCATTCACGTATACAAATATACTGAAGTACAATTTACTCAATCTTTAACAGTATGTCTCTTACTTGAAGTAAAGTTTTAGGTTTGGACACATTTGTTGTAAAAAGGCCATTTAAATTGAGCTTAGAAATGCTTCAAAGTATATAATTCCTACATATTCTGACCAGTTCTATGACATTTCCAGTCCTTCGAGGTTTCTATAGAGATTGCACATGAAAAAAATTAGGCTTGGTAAATCATAATCATGTGATATTAAGTCATAATTATGACACAAGTCAAAATTATATTGACAAAGTTATAACTGACAAGCAATTATAGAATAAAAAGACAACAAAATCGAGATATGTTCAATTATTACATAAAAAGTCAAAATTGTAAGATGAAAAGTCATAGTTATGACGAAAACTATTATAAAAAAAAGTTGAAATTATGAAAAAGCCAGTTCTGACTTGGCAAAACTACAAATTCTGAGATAAAAGGTCAAAATTGTGTTCTTATTATGTATACTTTATATGTCATAACTATGATTTACCAAAGTGCAAATAGGCTTCCATAATGGTGAAATTTGTAGCCTGTGGCATATCTAATATATCTGAATATTCAATAATCTGAAAATGTCATATTAAAATTACCATGAGGTTTTAAAATGTTTTTAAGATTTATCCAAAATTGTCCTGGAAATCACAATGATAACTGTAGGATATCAGACCGAATCAGACATGGCTTTAGCATAACCATAGGAACCCTGTAAACAATTAAAAAAACACTTTTACTGGTGCTTACCTTCTTACTGTACCATTTCACACAATCTTGAAGCTTTGTATTATAGCACTTCTCATGTTCCTGCTGCTTTAGAACAAATTTATGTTGTATTTCTAATTTGTAAGTTGCTAAATGAATGAATGCGAACGATGCATCCGAACAGAATGTATGCATGTAGAGTATTTAAAAGACAAAAAGAAATCCAGTCTCCAATGCAGGTATGAACATATTTATTACACAGTAAAGAGTACAACAATACCAGAATCATACTGCAAAGATTCACAGACTGACAGACCATTTACTACAGCCCCCAAAAATGAGAGAATAAAATAAAGAAAACAGATTAAACCAGAAACCACAGTTCTGACATAGTAGACTCAAAAACCCTAGAGTATTTGGAAACGGTGTGACAGAGTCCACACCCTCCCAGCCCACCTGTAACCTGTGGTTCATGTTTACGTTAAGTATTGCACAACGACTTTCATGAGTTTTTTTCACAATAAAGATTTTCGAAGAATCCTACGACTGCCCGTCCTGAACCCACCCGACCATTTCACTTAATGTTTCCACTGTCCCTTTATTATCCCAAAGTTTAATTCACTTTACAAACTGGAGAAAATAAAAACTTAACACCTGGCAAACAAGGCATGCGCAAATTCACCAGCCATTACTTTTCGCTCACGTTTGGTGCGAATCCCCCATAAACACGAACCTAAACGACACTGACAAGCGGCCAAGCGTGTCTCACAACAGAAGACAGAAATGGGGGAAAGGGGGGTGCAGGAGAAGAGGAGGGCAATAGGAATATATCACATTTCTCATCTTTGACCATGGATTGAATTATAGTGTATATCAAATGGAGTCAACACTCTTAAATCCTTTTTTTTGTGTTTTTTTTACTTTGAGTTGACTCAAAGCGAGACTCAAAGTACACATAACAAACTTAAAATGAACATAACATTTTTTTTTATTTTACGTATTCTATTAATTATTTTTTTCTCATGAGGTCTGCATTGTTACCAAGTAGTGATATGGTTTGCAGCTATATGAGCTTTTAACTTTGGGTTTAAGTCCTGTTCTCATGTGCCCATTTGGTTTGACTAGACCAGTGTCCGCTCAGCGACTGGTGCTCCTAACGTGCTGTCAGAGGTAGAGTGAGACTTTTTGCCACCGAGGAAAAAAGGTTGTAGCAAAACAGACATACTACATTGGGAAGGAGAAGGAGGAGTTACTTAACGCTTCGTCCGCGCTTATTTTATTCAGGTCACCCTGATCAAACGCACTACACTAACTATATGTATTTTTCAAAAATAGTGCAAGACAGCTTAGCTGGCAGGTTCTCTGGCGATGCGGACAGGTGTCTTACACCTATGTTTTTTTGGATTATTTAACCGTAGCATGCCGGAGGAGGCCGGGACTGCGTCCAGAGCCAGCCGCTCCTTCTAAGAGGTCAAATGCGCACCGTTTAGCACCATGGTTTGGGGACGTGAGCCGTCAGAGTGCAGTTAAGTGCCCGTTTAGACCCCTCTTCCTCTTAAGCCATTGACGAGGTTGTTTAGTTTTAGATTCTCACATGGCTTTTAATCTTGAGCTGAAACACTTGAAGGTTTGGTTATGCGCCGTTTATGAACGAGAAGAGCTTCGGTTCGGTTGGGCTGGTTGCCTTTTGGAGCGGCATTCTTATGACAAATCAGTTTCGAGGAATGATACGAAAAGAAAAGCGACGACAGTGAAACTCGCCCTGCAGGATCTACATATGGGATCTGCCTTTTCGATTATTGCTCAATCATTCAGACCGCCTCATCCACACGTGAAACCCTCTTTTCTTAGGAACTGCTACATGGTTTTGAGTGGCTCCTCCTCCCTATGAGCTGAATAGGGCTGGTCTTGGCTCTGGACAGGGGAGAGTTAAAGGTTTTCAAATGGAAACATTGCTCAGTGTGGCTTCCCCTGATAAACACATGGAGAAAACAAGAATGCATTGGAGTCTCTTTTGTCATGTTTAAATCTTGGATAAAATCAGGTTTTGGTCCTTCATGTCTGTCTTTGGCTGTCTTCCATGTTAATTATTTTGTAATACTGTGTATCCTGGTGCTCTGCAATGTTAAAGCTGTCTGTTTTACACCTCTGCATTTGGAAAGTTAGTTTCTTAGTGTCTTTTTTGTAATTTTTTTTCTTTTTTTGTAGAAAACAAAAACAACATATACCATAGTGTTCAGTATGCATATGCATGCACTGTCCTTAACTATTCAAAACAACATTTTTAGAAAAAAATGTTAACAAAAGCAGATTGTGATACTTCTGTTTTCTTTTTTTCTATTTTCTTTTTTTTCCCTCTTTTTTTCATAGATTTTTCTCCATTTTTTAACAAGAAAATCACAGATATGTAACGAAGCACTCCAAAGATAACCTATGAAGTGAAGATCCCTATGGAAAAAAAAACTGCCAAAAGAAGCATGCTGAGAGAAACCGTGACAGTGCAAATACATTTATGTACGTCCCATGTACAAAAACATTTATGTTAGCATTCCATGTAACATGCTAGTTCTCAGAAAAAAACATCTGAATGAGACTAAAGTAGCAGCTCTGAGAGATAGCGTTTGTCTTTTGAGGACAATGGGAAAAGTGTTTTTTCTTCTTAGAGAACTACAAGGGGACTAGCACAAACACATACGAATAGAAAAGCAGCTTGCGAGAGAGAGAGCGAGGCGAGAGAAAAAAAGAGAAAATATGTTCTTCCTTTTTGCACCTAGAAAGACTAAAAAGTTGTGACCGTGGTTTAAACTATTAATGCGTCGTCACAATTGTCCAGCACATGTACAATAAATAACCATTGGAGACGACACAGGACACAAGTGTTTAACACAATGAGATCTAGAGGGGCAAAAAGAAGCAGAACGGGGTTAGAGATTAGGACAGAACATAGGCAGGACAGGAGAGGGCTCCAACAGCCAGTGATTTATGGGTAATTTCTCAGCCCTTTGTTTCCCAGTGGCTGTCACAGTGAGGTTCTGACAGTCCTGCTCTGGTGGGCCGATGACTTCACTTCCTGTTTTGGGAGCTGATGGAGTGCATTTGGGATCAGAGCTCAGAGCGCATCCTTCATTACGCCGTGTGGTACTCAACATCCAGCACGGGCCCTCCTCGCCCCTACATTCCTCAGTGAAACAGCCTTTTATTTCTCAGACCATTGACCTGGATATTATCTTGCAGAAGAGAGACGAACATCTGCGTTCCTTCACAATCCGCTGCACATCTGCAGAGTTCAGTGCGCGAGCGAGAAACGCCATCCGCCGTCTACTCCACCACGTCCGATGCAGATGCCCTTCATGGCGTGTTTTTTTCCATCAACAACGTTGTGTAGACTTCTTTACAAGGAACGCTGTCTTTTTGTCTTGATAATATTCGGAGTCTTTGCTTACATCAGCTATGAAGTATTTCCTTGGTTTTTGTCATTTAAAGTGTCTTTTAATGAGGTCAAATAGTTTCATATCCCAGCTACTGGATAAAGAGCTTTGAGAACAGAATGAAGGAGGAAAAAAACGATACAAACAAACGTAACGAAGGGGAGGTCAGATATACTCATCGAGAGGTCTTGGCTGTCTACTCCATTTGTCTTCTTATTTACAAGAATGTAAGAGAGCCACAACAACAATAAAGGACATTATCAACAATAATCGATAATAGCTGTAGTAACAATAAAGAACAATGAGAATTTCAAACAAAGAATATCTTTGCGTTCTCTATCATGGCAAGTCAATATGACCCGAAATGGACCTCCTGTGGGCTAATCGCCCTAAGTACAGTCTCTTCTTTGTTAGTGCGCTAGATTTAGCATTTTGGAGCGAGTGAGGCAGGTGAGTCAGTCCCCGGTCGGCTGAGGCATCAGGAACGGCCTGCTCGGGGATCTAGCGTGGCGTGGTCTCTATGGTGGAGGGCGTGCCGGGCGTGGCCGAGCGAGGGGTAGCGGCAGACGGTGTGTCCGCCGGGCTGCCTGCGCCGCTGCTGGGGGTGGCCGAGGAGCTGACGGTGGCGGGGGTCTCGCCTTGCTGCTGAGCCTGCAGAGTCTGGCCACATACGTGGTGGTGCTTTTCCCAGTCCTTGTGCTGGCAGAAGGAACCGCAGTAACGCGCCGTGTTGCAGCCGCTGCAGGTCTCGCTCGCCTTGCGCCCGCAATTCCAGCAGCTCTGCACGAGAAAGAGGGGGAAGGGAGGTTTAAGATGTGATATATTTAAAAAAAAACGTGCATTTCTTTCCATGGGTATTATCTCAATTAGGAAATAATGGATGCACAGACCTTTGAGAAAAACGAGCGAAAGTCTCGGCTCATTAGCAGCAAACATTTCCCATTTGACTTTAAGTCTAAATAGAGAATTCTGCTTTATTTTTCTTTGGATCTCCCTGCTTTGAAAACACGGAAATAATGAGCTAGCTAGGGAAAAACGCAGTCATTTTACCCAGTTCCACATGGCGCTACGTGAGGACACATTTGTAACAGGTTAACTACAAAACGCTCAAAGATCACACAGAAACTCAGGTTACCACTGTGGCCTCTTTGTGTTTGTCTCCAGGCCAAATAAGAGCAATTATCACAAAGTCTCAAATGCGTCCCAGAGACAAGAAGCCAGAGTTATAAACGGCTACCGACGCAATCCTCCAGGGGGACGTGCATAAACATGGCTCGTGCAATTAAACTCAGATGCGTGCCGCCTTTCTCTGCTAACTGATTAAACGAGCCGTACCCCCGCTGTGCGCAGACACTCGGCGCTCCCTTCCCAATTTCCCTCATCCAAATCAGTACCACCTTAACTGTCCACATGTTTCATTTAGAGGAGGAAAAGCGCCGCTCTGCCTGAGGTGATAAATGCAATGTTATATTCCTCGGCTCTGCATGACACCGGGCTGCATGATGAATTATCTGGGACACTATCTCTTCCCCCTGTGCTTTTCATATGATATCCATGTTTTCCTAAAGATTTCCATACTAAGGAGATCGAATGTAAGCCATGGAACTAAAACAGCCCAGCCAAGTAAATCAGGCATGTACACATTACATAAAATAAAATAAACTCCCCAAGATGATATGCAAAATATAATCAATTATGGAATATATTACCATCCCAATGAATCATTGTGCAGTACGTGAATGTTGCAGCTGTTCGCTAATACAATAACAATGTGCGGTAGGCGTACAAGCTGTTACCTCACTAGAGTCCTCCTGCTGGTTGATGACTGACAGCGCGTCCTCTGCCGCTTGTCTCTTGGCATCGGCCACAGTGCGCTCCATCTTGGCTCGCTCGGTGCTGATCATCTCATGGGCCTTGCGCTCGGCCTCTGACACGGCTTTCTGCAGCTCAGACATGGCCTGCCTCTTCACCTCATTCACAGCCTCTTCTGAAAGAAAGAGCACAGTGCTTTTAAGTGTTCAGGGCACAGCAACAGGAACCCAGCAAATAGTTCAGAGAGAATAAATGATGTTAACATAACATAATCTGTCTGCTGTTCATTGTAAATCAGAATTTTCCATCGAAGCTACAACATCTAAATTAACTGGTTTTATTGAAGTCAAAAATATTGCTTGTATATCGACCTTAAATCAACCCATCGTTCTAAATTATCAAACGTGTACCTTGTAATTAAGGTACTAGACCAGAAATGGAAATACATAGCTCGCAGGGTCATGACACTTTGATATCTCATCAACAACAAGCAATAGATGTACTGCTCATCTAAGAATTCGTGGGTACGGAAAGTATTCAGACCCCCTTAAATTTTTCACTCTTTGTTATATTGCAGCCATTTGCTAAAATCATTTAAGTTCATTTTTTTTCCTCATTAATGTACACACAGCACCCCATATTGACAGAAAAACACAGAATTGTTGACATTTTTGCAGATTTATTAAAAAAGAAAAACTGAAATATCACATGGTCCTAAGTATTCAGACCCTTTGCTGTGCACTCATATATTTAACTCAGGTGCTGTCGATTTCTTCTGATCATCCTTGAGATGGTTTCTACACTTCATTGAGTCGCACTGTGTTATGATTATACAGATTGGACCTTGATTAGGGAAAGCCACACACGCTGTCTAAAAGACCTTACACTCACAGTTGCATGGTCAGCGCAAATGAAATTATGAGGGTCAAAGGGAACGGCCTGAAGTAGCTCAGAACAGTCATTGTGGCAAGGCACAGGGCTTGGGCTAAGGGTACAAAACAAATTCTGCTGCACTTAGTTTCTAAAGAGCACAGTGGCGCATTTCACGGATAGTATCTTAAATGGAAATACGGTGGCGCCCGCACTCATAACCTTCTGTTAGAGCTGACCGTCGCTCTCGGCCGTACGGATTCACGCCAAACTGAGCTATCGCTCCTCTGGGTCTAGAAGACGCCGTTGTGACGCCTCTCTAGACGGTAAAGTGAACAGACCTACCAACCGCTAGATTCACCTTCGCTCGGACTGACGGCTCTCAGAGTATGCAGTTTCGGTCTGAGAATGGAGAACAGTTCGTAGAAGTTGGCAACATTCCAACTGGCAGCGCTCCACCAGTTCTAAAATCGGGCTATTATGGCAGGAGATGGCCCGCGGAAGCCTCTCCTCAGTGTCAATACACATGAAAGCCCGCATGGATGGGACCTCAAAGATGGTGAAAAATCAATTCTCTCTCTGGTCTGATGAGACCAGGATAGAACTTTTGGCCTTAATTCTAAGCGGTATGTGTGTAGAAAACCAGGCACTGCTCATCACCTGTCGGCATACAGTCCCCACAGTGAAGCATGGTGGTGGCAGCATAATGCTGTGGGGGTGTTTTTCAGCTGCAGGGACAACGACTGGTTGCAATCGAGGGAAAGATGAATGTGGCCAAGTACAGGGATATCCTGTACGAAAACCTTCTCCAGAGTGCTCATGATCTCAGACTGGGCCGAAGGTTTACCTTCCACCAAGACAATGACCCTAAGCACACAGCTAACATAACGAAGGAGTGGCTTCACAACAACTCTGTGGCTGTTTTTGAATGGCCCAGCCAGAGCCCTGCCTTAAACCCAATTGAGCATCTCTGGAGAGACAAAAAAATGGCTGTCCACCAACGCTTACCAACCAACCTGACAGAACTGGAGAGGAACTGCAAGGAGGAATGGCAGAGGATCCCCAAATCCAGGTGTGAAAAACTTTGCATCTTTCCCAAAAAGACTCATGGGTGTATTAGATCAAAAGGGTTCTTCTACTAAATACTGAGCAAAGGGTCTGAAATCTTAGGACTATGGATATTCCAGTTTTTCTGGTAAAAAAAAAAAAAAAAATGGGTTTTTTAATAAATCTGGCAAAAATGTCAACATGCTGTGTTTTTCTGTCAATATGGGTGCTGTGTGTACATTAATGAGGAAAAAAAAAAAATAACTTAAATGATTTTTGCAAATGGCTGCAATATAACAAAGAGTGAAAAATTTAAGGGGGTCTGAATACTTTCCGTACCCACTGTATGTATGTATGGCAGGCCTAAAAAAACAATTGAAAACCACACTAATGCACATTCAATAAATTGAAAGTGCTTATGCCAAAAACCTTTAAGAATCTCTCTCTCTCCATACACACAATCACCTAACAATAGTATCTGACATTTTAATTCATTCAAAGTATCTCAACAGCTAATTCTCATGCATTTTGAAAACTATTTTTATGTTGTTTAATTGATCCTATTGGCTTGTTTTGTTCAAAAGCAGCTGAGAGATTAATCTGGGGATTAATTAGAAACATCAATTTTTATTTGAATGGGCTCAGATGACTTTCTGTGTTTGCTGCATACAAATAAACAAGAAAAAGTGCTTTTGTTTTGCCTCAAACCAAAGACTTGACTGTAGTGCACAAGGCAGATTACAGGTAATCCTTGATATTTTTCCCTCTGAAGTATAAATGTATTTCCTTGAACTCGTACTTTATCTGTACTTTTACATTGTTATCCCATTAACCGTAAATACTTCTGGCTGGAAAACTCATCTCAAGAGCAGACTAGGGTTTTTTTTTTGTGTTTGTTTGTTTTCATTGTTCAAGGCTGCAGCCTGACTAATTGCATATGCAAATCGGGCAATTTATATTTAAATTATGCATTTCAATTGCACCCCCAAAGGCCCATGCAGATCAGGATATGGCACTGTGCGAAAAAGGGCTTGAATATACATCGCCTACGGTACACAATCTTTCTAAAAAAAAAAAGGACATTCACCCCTTATTACACTGTGGCAACTTGTGAAGACTGCTTTAAGGCAGTTGTGACTCTTAAACACTTTTAGCTTGGTTGTGTAACCATCACTAGAGGCGTACAATGGTTTTGAAAAAGGCATGCTGTTCTTGAGGAGTTTTAATAGACTAAACTGTCATGGTAGTCTCTTGTTCTGCAGAAATGGATGGCTGCGGTTGCGCAGACCCTCCTCCCCAGTCTTAAATATGAAGGATTATAGAGCCAGGGACATTTTCATCAAGACTGGACTGAATTGTAAAACCATGGTGGTTTGGTGCACAAAGTAGTCCTCTTGATGGGCTGAGGTCACGGAAAATGCACCACACTCCCTGATACATTTTACTGCATTTATATATGACTATTCAGATGGAATTTCAATCTGTGGTGATTTGTTTAGGGTGTTACTATCGCCGTTGTGATGCAAAGGTAACGTATTAGCTAAAACTTCGACTTAGACTGTCATTTGTAACATCACTTTCATGGAAAGGCTTGTTTGCTTTTATAAAGCCTTTGGTAAGACCACACAGCAAAGACAAACTGCTTTAGCAGATGCCTCTATCGTGTATGAGGCCAAGGTAAACAATCTGCTATTACAGTCCATCACTTGTCGTATTTCACACACAGATCAACTGCTCTTTAAACAAAGCCTTTTAATATCTTTATCCGTCTTTTAACCAGCTCCTCTGCTGTGATAAAACAGAGTGCCGTGGAGAGCTGAGAGCCTGTTGCACAGCTAATGGCAGGAGTGCTGAAGTGCTGTAAAGGCTGGGAGCACTTATGTGTCCTGTTCAGCCAGAGCAATAAAAGAGCTTTATGATCTGACATCACTGTTGGAATGTGTAGAGGTGCTTCCAGCGAAGCCAATCACTGAACTGCCCAACACACGACTAGGGGAACATTACAGGAGTCAAACACAATGCCACAAAAACAGACAGACATTTCAAAACTCACTAAACCTTCCAAGTGTTTTATCAGCTTCTAAAGATTTTTCATAATGTTTGCTTCAAAGAATGTTTTAAATAAAATGCATAATGACTAAACCTTCCAAGTGTTACATCTACTTCTCAAGATTTTTGTTAATGTTGGTTTTAAATTAAATGCATGATGACTAAATCTTATTTTTGTCTTTAAAAGAGAACATTTATTTTCTATTTCTATTGTCATTTTTTGCAAATATGCATGAAAAGAAAACAATAATAGTAGCTTAAAAGCATTACAGGAATTCAATCTGTGAAATATTTTATTTTTTATTTATTAAATGTATCCTTTATTTATTTGTAAATATGCATTTATTTATTTATTGTTCTTCTGTTTTACTAAGATACTAATATTTGTGCTTTTTTGCCAAGTGTCCCAACGTCGTTATATATGCATAATTTCTTGTGCATTTCATTTGAATTTTTCCCCCTGATTTTTCACAAGAACCGCAAACTCAGGAAAACAACTGTTATGTCGAGATCACACCAGAGTTTGGTGTGACACCGACCAGGTTCCCACCTGACTGCAGTTCTGCATACAAATAACTAACTGACTGATTGAATTTCAGAGAGCTTTTAAATCACAGACAGGCTTTGAAAGAGCTCTGTCTGAATAATTTAGCTTTGATTTTCCACCTGTGCTTATGAGTGTGTGCGCATGTAAAAAAAGAAAAAGAAAAAGAAAAAAGATGGCATGCTAACCGGCTTTCTTCCAGATTTCTTCAGGTACGTATCCAGACACTGGCCTGTGAAGGAGCTCCCTATGGACATCTGGAAGAGAGAGAAGAAAGGACACTTCATTTACAATGAACTCAATATATGGTACAACACAACTGACTGTAAATCTGTTCTTTTTAAGATCAGACATATCAGTTTTAAATAAACAAATAGATGTATGAAATAGAACAAACTTTTCAGGTGAAAAAGACATCTCAGACAAACATCTTGTGCTGAATAAGTGTTACCTAAAGCATTGCTTTCTTGGCTGGCAGGGCTCTGTTGTCTGGACTGACTGCTGCTGGAGCTGCTGGTCTTTTTAAGATCTTCAGCATCACTATAACGACGGATCCAGTAGTTGAGCTCCTCCCGGTCGGCCTCCTGGCACCTCCTCAATACCGTCAGTGAGCGACGTGTCTTCTCCACCATATCCATAATGCAGTTCAGGAGCTGCGGGGGAGAAGCAGGCAGAATGTTACCAACACAACATCTGCTCTAAATAGAAATGACAAATTTAGATATAAAAACATGATGTTAAAGGCTGGCATTGAATGATGACTCACACCTCTATATGTTTACAGTCACTAAAGCACTAATAATGCCAACCCCTGACAAAATGTTAATGCTCTGAAGTTGCTCTTTTATAGCTCAGGAGACCTTACAACTTAAATAACAACTGATGTTTCTCCTAAAACTTATTAGAAAAAACTGTACACAAATTAATTTAGATATTTTAGAAAACTTTGAAAGACATGTTTGCATTCATGTTAACATCTTAGATTTTGGTATCTTTCACAAAAAAACAGGAGACTTGAAGCTAAAATCTCCAGTTGAGCTCAATATAATCTCATTGTTGTCTAGAAGATTGCAAAAAAAACAAACAAAAAAAAAACATGCAAACACAGAAACGTACCAGCAAACACACTTTTTTGTGCGTAATTGCTCTCTGCGTCATCTCACACATTTAGACGCACATGCACTTTGGATAGTAATAAAAAATGTTATTACTTTTCTTACATGGTCAAGGTGCTTCCACTCTTCTGCCCATTCTCTGTCTGTAAGTCTGTGATCTATGACTTCCTCCTGGCGCGTGCTGCCGTGCATCCCTGACACAGAACGAGAGAAAAAGAAAGAGCGAGTGTTAAACGTGTTACTATTTGGGCCTCGGTTTTCCATTTCTCTTGCTTGCCCTCAGCGGCATGTCGTGGCCATCTGTTTCACAGCCATAGCTCACCCGCTTCCTGACATCCTCCATCGCTCACACACTCTTCATTCCTCACATGCTCTCATCCCTCACTCCTCTCTCCCATGCAGCCTGCGGGCACGCTCTCTCGCTCTCTCCACACAGCACCAGAGCTGCCAGGCTTATGCATATCTCGTGCATATATCACTGGCTAACGTGCTTGAGTATTTTTAGCACATTTAAACCCGATATGGAGAGTTGGTTTTATGTAAACCTCAAATCATTTTTAAAAGAGTTTATGTTCCTGATCCAACTAAGCCTCGCCTGGTTTAACTTCTAAGAGTCTGAGTGGCATGCAGTGGACTTTTGATGATTTGAGGCATTGGCAAAGTCAGCCTCGGAGAATGGGGCTTCTGTTGCTTTTATTTTCTCAAAATAATCTGAGAAATGTATTTAAGGTTTTACAAAATCCATCCAAAATAAGTTTTTGTTCACATAATATGAATACTGTGTATATTTATTATGTATATTATAGTTATGAAAAATATGTTTATGTTTATATGTAACAATCATTTACATATAACAATAAAGAATATAATATACAGTAAATATTAAAAAAAAAAAGCATTTACTGTATGGGGGTGTCCTGGTTACCAGGTGCACATCCAAGTACTATTGAATGTTTGGAAAGTTTTCCTTGCTTATTTTAGTGGAATCACCACGAACGCAAATGGCCCTGAAGCAGGCTCAGGGACCTTGCAGGTATTTTCTGAGTTGATTAGCTATGAGGCATGTCCACCATAGTCGAATTTGTTGAGATTGGAATTGGTGGGTTTTTGTTAAATGTGAGCTAAAATTATCAATTAAAAGAACCAAAGACTTGAACTACTTACGTCTGTGTGCATTGAATTTATTTAAAAAACGAATTTCACAATTTGAGTTGAATTACTAAAAATAAATGAACTTTTCCACAACATTAATTTATTGAGATGCACCTGTATATATATCATACAATATAGACCCATACAGTTTTTGGCGGTGGCCAAGGGCGGGTTGCCGCGGGGCCCTTATTCGGCCGCATATATATTCTGTAAACTACTTTTATTTTGGATGCGATTAATCGTTTAACAGCACTAAAAAACGACTTTCTGTATGTCTACTGTCTTGTAATTATTTTTAATTTTAATTTACATTTTATTATCAGTTATTATTTATTTAATTAAGTAAGCACCTTTTCCTTTAAAAAAAACCCTTCTACAGTGACTTTCTATATTTCTGGTGTCTATTAAAGACTATGAACTGAATTTGAGCCTCATTTTATTTGAAACTTGTTTTTACCCTCAAAATTTATAGGGGTCTTGCATCAAAATGGAATATGTTATTCACAAAAAGTTTGAGGATTGGAGGCATTGGTGACCGCAGCCGTGGAGAAGGACTCTAACAATCTTTCACAGCACAGTAATGCTCTTATTAATGACTGTCCCCAGATGCTGCTGTAATCTCTCTCTTACCCAGAGGCCGAGGGCGGTCGCGGAGCTCGCGGTGGTTGGGGTGGCGATAGGAATCTCTGTAGTGGTGTGCGATGGCCATGTCGTCCAGACGGTAGTGCTGTGGAGGGGGCGGGGTGGGGTGCGGCAGGCCGTTGGGCTGGTAGGAGAGCCCGCTGGAGGGGCTGAAGCGCTGGCCAGGGCTGATAGTGCAGGGCCTCTTGTTGGGGTGCTCGGGATGGAGCGGCTCCCGCTCAAAGCCGTTCTCTTTGGTTCTGGAAGGAGACAGAAGTATCCAGAGTGAGGAACAGGAAGAAAGGAGCAGAAGTGTAAGAACACTAGACTGATATAAACTGATAGATAGAACAGTAGAATGACAGAACGATAGATAGAACTATAGAAACAACGACAGATAGATAGATAGATAGATAGATAGATGATAGTCAAGTCAAATCAAATCAAGTCAAGTCACCTTTATTTATATAGCACTTTTAACAATACAGATTGTGTCAAATGATAGAACGGCAGAACGATAGCACAGTAGAATGAATAGAGATATAGATAGCTAGAACGATAGATAGAATGATAGATAGATATATAGATTGCTAGAATGATAGAACGATAGATATATAGAACGATAGATAGAACGACAATGATAGAATGATAGATAGATGATATCCGATGACCAGAATGACAGAACGATAGAACGAACGACAACGATAGAACGATAGATAGAATGACAGAAACGGATCGATAGATCTAACAATAGAGACGGAACGACAAGGATAGTGCATGATATAAATGATATAACGATGACACATGACAGAACGATAGAACCAACGACAGAACGATCGAACGAACGACAACGATAGAACGATAGATAGAATGACAGGACGATAGATAGAACGACAACGATAGATAGAATGATAGAACGATAGACAGATAGAATGAACAAACGATGGAACGAAAGATAGAATAGATAGATAGATAGATCGATAGATAGAATGATAGAACGATAGCTAGATAGAGATTGCTACTACACACTGGTTTGTCTTTTCTCACGGACCCTGCTCAGCAAATGTGCCTCACTAGTGTCTTTTATTTTTGTGTTTTACCACTCCAACAAGACAGACACTGTCTGACATTGAGATGTCTTCTGAGGACAGTGTGTTCATTGATGTAATGTACTTTCCTCCGCTGTGGGTCGAGGGAGAATGTGAAACTGCACCTAAGGCAGTAAGAGTCTGTCATCTAATGTGCTAAGTAGAAAAGCAGCTTCAATGCCTCCGTCGAGCACTTTGTTGTCAGTAAAAAAACTTGTGTAGTCTTGACAGAGCACACAAGGACTGTAAGAGATGTGCACTTACAGGACTCGCTCTGTGCACCTAAACCTTAGGGCTTTCACATTGCTCTGCCCTTCACTTTCATGTGTCACGGGTCCAGGTGTTCGCAGATGCTGGTACTCATGTGAGTCGCTGTGTGTGTGTTGTGAGGCTGTCGTCCCTCGGTTACCTCTGAAAAACACTGAACTTCCTAATGAGCTGCTTTTATGAGCTGCTAATGTGCATCCATCACCGTCCATATGTTCCTCAAAGCCACCTCTCTCCTCCACCCACACCTCCAAAACACAGCTGCCTTTATTTTACCCCAGTCTCATACATATTAATACCAATTCTAATTCTATCTATTCTTCCTGAACTTGTGTCTCTGATTAAGGTACGGTATGTGATTTCCATGTGCTCATGTCTCCCATGTCTTTTTTCCCATCCACAAAACGTCTTTTTTGATCTATTAATTTATTTACTTTGCAATTTATTTATTGTATTTTATTACACAGGTCTGAAATTCCCAATATTACTTAGCAAAATTAATTTTTATACTTTATATTTTTATTTGTGTAAAATAGTCTTTAATTCAAATGTATTTAAAATTGTGTAATGTTTTCATGTGGCACATGCTAAACAAACAAACATGAAAATAATTATAATACAAAGAAAATAAATATAAATAATATACCTACAATAATATACTATAACAATATCAATTATTTTTTTTTTTTATTCAGCAAGGATGTATTCAATTGATCAAAAATGACAGAAAAGACATTTACAATGTTACAAAAGATTCCCATTTCAAATAAATGCTGTTCTTTCTGACTAGGTCCCTGCCACTAACGACTATTTTTATTTCGAATAATCTATCGGCTAATTTATCGATTAATCGATTAATCTTAACGATTAATTTCCCACAAATCAAAATTTTTCTATATTTTATTAACCCAAATGAAATCCAAATTTCTATGAAATCCTTTTTTTAAAGCAAAAGTGAAGTGCAACATAAAGTGCATGAAGCAAGTGTCCATCTCATAGTCCAAATCACTGAAATCAAGTTCAGTATTATAGTGTAAGAATGACAACATATCCACGTGTTCTAGTCTACTAATAATAAAATAAAATAAAACACTTTTTAAAGGAGTATTTACGAGAAATATTATTTACCAGAATTTATTTAGATAAATGTAAATGTGCAGTATTTCTGAAAAGAAAGAAAGAAAAAAAACAAAAAAAAATATATAACAAATCAATTAATTGGAGATGCTTTTAATTATTAAAATTGAATGCAAACATTAAAATGGAATCCAGAAAATAATTGAAAACAGAATTTGGTAAAGATAAAAGTGTAAAACTCAATTAATTAGACAGGCTGTTTGATTAATAAAATTTAATTTAACCATTAAAACACTATAGAAAAATGAAAATGGAAAAAAAACTGAATTTGGAAATAAAACTGATTTCATAGTGCCCTATAGTTATAATTCATTTTTTTGTGGTAATACAAATATTTAAGTGAACAATAGCCTTTAAAATTAATTAAAATACATATATAATAACAATGATGCAATACTAATTAGTTCAAATAAAATATCAAAAGCAAGAAATCATATAATTTTATTTAACAAAACGCATAATGTATTATAAACAATAAAGCTAATGTACATTACGCATTACAACAAAGGCCTGCAGAGGGAGTCAACGGCCTGAAGATTATTTTTAAACATTTCTGTGCGATCTAATCCTTGTTTAATATTGACTAAACAACTTTTAATTCAAATGTCCACTTAATCTTTACTGTTTGGCCATTTCTTTAGGACAGAAATGCCACTGTAATTAAAAGAATATGTGGATATCAAAACGTGTAAACTCAGAGTGAGGGTTTGATCTTTTATTTTGAAACCGCTATGTATTCTCCTGTGTTTGTGTAGATTTATAAATTATTTTCCTTACAAATCTGATGAAATGGCTCACGTTGCGTTCCCAGATGAACGTTAACGTTAATCCAAACTCACAACAACATGCAGAGATAGAGTTTGAGATGCTCCACACACACACACGTGTAAATGATATCAGTTCCTGTGGAACTACTGTGAACGTAGCCGCTGTGTGACGCATGTACTTAACCAACACGCATGTAAATAATTAAAGCGCAAATACTGTATTAGAACTGCATCGCATAATTATTTAATTAAACCGTAGCGTTTGTGAATTCACAATTATTATTTTTAAATGGGTTTAATATATCATGAGGCCTTGGAAAACAGTCTAATAATGTGTTTTATGGATTCTCGTCCGTGAAATGCGCAACTTCCGGTATTTTGCCGGTTAGTCGACTAGCAAAATGAAGTCGAGGATTTAAAATAATCAAATAGTCTAATATAATCGATGAATCGTGACAGCCCTACTTTTGACCTTTCTGTTCCTCAAAGGATCCTGAAAAAAATATCACATTTCCATAAAAATATTAATCAACACAACTGTTTTCAACACTGATAAAAATAAGAAATGTTGGAGATATATATATTAAAAAAAAATTATCTACTGTATACTGTGTCTGTATATATGCATTATTTAATTTTCTTTCTGTTTTTTCTTATATTCGTGTTATATGCCATCTCTACGTGTTATTCCTACATCTGTCTGCACTATCATGTATGTTTGCACTATGTCCGTACTTTCTTCTACACTGGAAGCTCCAAATTCCTTGTGTGTGTAAACATACTTGGTAATAAAGCTCTTTCTGACTTTCTGACTTTCTAAATATATATATAGATATATTAGGGCTGTCAGTTTAACGTGTTAACTTAATTAATTAGTTATGA
Source organism: Sinocyclocheilus anophthalmus (assembly GCA_018155175.1). NCBI lineage: Eukaryota > Metazoa > Chordata > Actinopteri > Cypriniformes > Cyprinidae > Sinocyclocheilus > Sinocyclocheilus anophthalmus. The sequence continues at coordinate 297,755 of JADLZN010005975.1, read as the reverse complement.
AAAATAACACAATTAAAATATTTTAATGCTGTTAATGCACTGGCCCCGCCCCCAGACCTGTACGTCATCTTACATTTCATACAGTTGACTGTTGACAAATACGAGAATAAATGCAGTTATGCCCTAAAATTCAAGATATTGGGGCAAGAAAGCTCCTGTATGAGTTTTTGTCTCATATTTATATCATATGATAAGTGATATCACACGAGCAGGGAGAGCAGTATTACACGAGTGCTGATTTTGTCCCGAATATCATTGAGTTTAAATGTGATTTTATACAACAGTTTCGTAAATAAGAAGTTGATATTGTTTTATATTTTAAACACAATATTATGTGTTTTTGCTCAATTTTGCAAAGAATATATTACCTTTAAAATAAAGCCATAGCAGAATTGTTGTGCGTCTCTGAGCAACACAGCGGTGTTTAGTTACTGAATGAATCTGCATCAGTAGTGCATTTATAAAGAGAGCCATTTACTTCATTCCTGAATGAATCAGCTGTTTGAACGAATCGAATGAAGACATTTAACGCCACCTGCTGGCAGACTTAGTTTCTTATTTAGAGTATCATTTATATACAATATCACATTTAAAGGGACAGTTCACTCAAAAATTAAAATTCTGTCATAATTTTCTCACCCTCATGTCATTCAACCCTTTTTTTGTGGAACATAAAAGAAGGTATTTATTTTCAAAGACTATAGAATACCCTTAAAGGGACTTTGGTATTTTGAAGACTGTTGGTAACAAAGCTGTTTTGGTTACCAATGACTTTCATTGTATGAACAAACAATACTGAGATGTTTCTCAAATGATCTTCTTTTATGTTCCATCGTTTATGTTAGGCCGTTGTAGCCTAAATGTTTATGTGTAATAATTTTGTTGTTGTTGAATGAAATAGAATATTTCTAAAGCTACAATTTGTAATACTTGATACTTTCTCATTTAACACAAAAATATCTTTAAATAATCTTTTGTGGGTATTTTCACAGTCAAATTTATTTTGCGATTAATTGCGATTAATTAATCGAAACATCATGTAATTAATTCGATAAAAATGTTTAATAGACTGACAGCCCTAATATATATATTTATATATCAAAGAGAAAGCAGTTGTTTTAAATTGAAATAATATTTTGCAGTACTACTGTTTTGTGCTGTATTGTTGATCAAACAAATGGAGCTTTGATGAACATATAAGACTTCTTTCAAATACATTAAATAAAAATCTTACAGAGGCCACATTTTTTTACTCTATACAACTAAGATCTCATTGACAGGCCTTGTGTGTAAGCATTTTAAAATGTCAGGTAACATCTTAAATTACCTTAGTTTACAAGACTGTGGGGATCATTGACAGCTGTGAACTAAATCTGAACCTCATTTTGAATTCACTTTTTTTTTTGGATTTTCAAATATATAGGGGTTGTGCAGCACAATGGAATATTTTATTCAAATAAGTCTCGGCACACATTTCTCTTCTAAATGAGGCGAGTCGTACTAAGAATGCATTGCGGGTGCGCTTCTCTCCGTAGCCGTTTCCTTTGATATTAATCAGACTGAAGTGACCGTACATTGTGCTCTGTGATTAAGGACAGCATTGCTCCCTTTCAAATTCCAATATTGCTTTCTCTTTATTTTGCACCTCCTCATTCTGAGTGCAGAGAGTCGAGTCGAGCTGAGCCGAGCTAAGCAGAAATAGAAGCGCTTAGCCAGCCGTATACGAGCTGAGTCTAATCTGTATGTGTTATCAGCCATGTCCCTAGGCTCACCTAGCCATACATTAGAGCTCACGCAAAAATGCAGGTATTACATTAAAAAAAGAGACACATATAAAGAAAGAGAAAAATAGAGAGCTGTATATTCTTCTCTAATAACCATGGGGACCTGAGCTGATATGTATTCATATAAGATAGCATATTAAAAATGATATTTCCTCTCTGAAAAGAAGAAATAATTCTGAGCTCCTGGGAGTGAACTGGTATATAAAAGCTTTTATATCTTTTCTCTCAGGCCGCAACAGACATGTAGCCTTGCTCTAGTTTTATAGTGCAAATTCTCACTCATGTTCATCTCAACAGGAAGCCTCTATAGAATCTACCTGCATTCTCCAGATGTGTCTGGTTCCTCCTGGTTCTGCTCCATTAAAGGATGAAAACCCAAATGATGCATGACAATATAGACACTCATAACCTGCTGCAACATTTCTACAGCCCTCCAGCTGTTTTACAAGCATGCATTTTGTGGTCTATAGTTGTGTGTGGGTGCCTAAAGTCCACTTGCTAACAAATGAATGCTCAAATAAACATTTATCGACAACTCCTCCAAAAAATTAATTATTATCAGATTTTGTGAGAGATTTTTCATTGTCATTACAACTCACTTTCGTTGATTATGCAGTTTTATACCTTGCTAACTTAAACATTTGGTTTTGTGATTCGGTGATAAACATTCAACATTGCTGTTGTGAATTTAAACAGTCAGAATGACTTGTGATAGTCTCTGTGATAAATTTGCTGTCTTTTTTTAACGAAAACATAATATTAAATAAAAGTAGAAATGTATTTACATCCATACTTATAAATTACAGAAAAAAAAAATATTTGTATTTTGTCTCAAAGCAAATTAAATGTTTGGGGTTTTTTTGGCAAGGGAAAATATAGTGTGACTCTTTGAATTCCAACAAAACTACATGACTGATTGATAATGATGTTCATTCACAGTTCGCTCACCTGTCAGGCGTTCTTCTCTTGCCGTTCTCGTTGACGTCCATCAAGAGTTCAGACGAGTCGACAGGTGACGTGGTGCTTGTGTCCAACAGGAGTTGCTCATGTTGGGCGAGATACTGAGCCGGGTTCTGCTTGGCCAGCCGTGCACAGTGCACCAGCTCCCTCTGCAGTAGCGGCAGATTGGCCTGAAGGGGGAGATAGCGGTCAGGATGTAGCTGAGCAGATGTAGCACTATGAAGCTGTCCACAGCCAGAGCCTCTAAACACCGCTTTTTGTTTACTCATTATTATCATTACAGGTACATTCTTCCAAAATAAAGACACTCTCGCACCGTTTCGAGCAGCACTCTATTGTGACCTGAAACATGCATTAGTGCCCTGGGCCCTTGATATGAGCAATCATGGTCAACATAGAAAGTGACATCTTCAAAGCAGATGGTTTGGGGGGGGGACACGTTCGCTTTCTGTCTGTCTCATTTCCTCTGCATCTCCGTGGTGATTACTAGCTAGCTTGGCTTTCTCTTGGAGGCACTTGGAGGGCATCGCCGCTTCAAAGACACTGAGGAGCATTTTCACGGCAGATGAAAGGTTTTTGTGAATCCCCATCCAGCAACAGTCGGACTATTGCAGCATCTAAACAGCACAATGTGTTAGTTGGAGGATGATGTCTATTTTCTCTCTTTCTGTGCTTTCTTAATCTCTGTTTTCTTTCTTTTCTTTCTCTATGGCCTGTGACTCTGATCTAAGACTATAATAAAACATCTTTTCAGATCTGGAATATTCTTCAGTGTACTCCCACTGTGCGCCTTTTCAGTGATGTAATGGCTAAAATTAGGAGCGGTGCGTTGATTGAATATTGAACGAAGCACAATGAAAGCACAGAGTTTAAAGAAAATGTGGCCAAAATTTTGCTGCTGGTCATGATGAAGATTAAATGGCAAAAAGAAAAAAATGAAAACATAAAAATGTAAATAAATAAAAGTTATTCTGATTTATTTTAATGATGATAATGATAGGGATTGTTTATAAAGGACTGCCTGGTCGCCAGCTGTATGAGGTAATGGTCTGTTAGTAGTTTATGCTGATAATTACCAGAGGCCAGTGAAATTGCTTTGACCCTCATTGACCTCAGACTTTCATTAAATGGAGGTCCTCATAGTTAGTGACAGTTCACATACACCATGTACACTGCAAAAATGATTTTCTTAATCAGTATTTTTGTCTCGCTTCTCAGTCTTATATCAAGAAACATTTACTTGAGAAGCAAAATGACTTAAGAATTTTCTAAAAAATTAATCAAAATTAATTAACGTTATGAATAAGAAATACAATATCTGCCAATGGGGTAAGAAAAATAAAACTTGTTTTGTTTTTACACTATTGGCAGATATATTTCTTATTTAAACTCCCCTAATTTTGACACATTTTATAGAAAACAAGACTTGATATCACAAGTAATTTTGCTTTTAATCTTAATTCATCTTGTTTTAAGAATGTTTCGATATTTTACTGGAAAACAAGACAAAACACTGAGGAAGAAAGTAATTCTTGCAGTGTATTTCAAGATAACGAATAAGAAAAGCTTATTCATCCATAAAAGTTAGAACAGTCTAATTTGCAATTTTATTGTTAATCATTATCGATTTTTTAATTCAATCCAGTAAGACTATAAACATGCAAAGATTTGACATTTGCTTTGATTATGTCTAAGTGTGTTCTCCAGCTCCTGTGTGGTCCATTAGCACACAGCTATAGTTGGAAACCAGCATATCAAACACAAGCCGCAAAGCAGTTTGCCACGTATATGTAATCCTCACTTCCTCTGCACCGCTAGCATGTGGTGAAGCGCCGACTATGTCACGCTGAGTACGTCTCTGAGCAATGAGGCACAGAGCCGCAGAGGAACACATGTGCTTACAGGCTTTATGGAGCCTGCTGAACGAAACGGCGGCTAAATATTACAAATTTATCAGACGAGGAATCCATTTACAGAAATCATAAACAAAAGCCATCAGCACAAAGGCCGTCAGCTGGCGACGAATTTGGATTACATCATTAGCGTGATGCACGCTGCCCTTCCTGTAAACACTTCCCCGCAAAACCCAACTCTGACGGGAGGGTCGCTAGACAACATTAGCCTAATGAAAAAAACGCTGCTAATGCACATTGTTGCAGCTGCGCTTCTGCACACTTATAAAAGCCCCTGTTCCCACAGCCATATGGTATTTGTCATTAAAGGCTCCTTTGAGGAAAACCACTAAAATTAGACGAGAGGGAGAGAGGGAGCGAGACAAAAAAAAAACACAAGTTGCATCTTTGATACCAACCCTCCTGACTGGATGATACAGTAACCATATGGTGTGGAGCTGCGCGAGAGCGAGCGAGCGAGTCAGGGAAGTGTCCCTGTATGCTTCTCTGCTTCCGTCAGCGACCGGAGCAACCTCTAATGGGACCAATTTCTGTGCGACAGAGCCGGCCAGGACAAGCAGTGGACAAGATGAAATGCCTCCGAACGGCGTGTCACGAAAACAGACGGACTCCTTTCCATCATTGTCTAATGGAGTAAACAACACAGATTTGATCCATCCCCACTGGTCGCTTATTTCATTATTATGGAAAGGAAGACGGAAGAAAGCAAAGCACGAGAGAAAGATGGGAAATGGGGAGGGGGGTGAAGGTTAGACAAAGAGGGAGGGAATGGGTAGGTTGGAGCGCAGTGCGTAATAGCTGTCACTTACAAGCAGATGAAAACGAATGGCTAACGATTGAGGGTGGATGGATACAGCAGTCACCATATGCTCATGAGAATTTAATCTCTATCAAGCGCTGATGTCTATTTGCAACATATGTCATAAATTAACAAATTATACATTCGCTTTGCAGGCTACAATCATTTTAATCTCGAACACGATAATGTGATAAAAAGGCATGGTGTGTGTAACTCAAATACTTCCCATGGTCGAAAGAATAATATGCAGAGTGTTTATTTGAATGGTTCGTGTTAAGTGCTCCAACATAAACAGGCCCTGAGACACATTTAACTGTAATGAAATAAGGGCCGCAGTGACAAATGGGCGGCAGAGAGGGCAAAGGTTGATATTCTCCCAGACAACATGGTTTCAGATGTGCCCTGCCCTCCAAAATTCGGCGTGTGAGAAAAGCGAATGAATAAATAGAAACAGTGTGTAGTGGGACGGGCCCATATGGTGCTGTTATACTGATTAATGTAGGTTCACATCATTAGATATTAAAAAATAGGTCCCAAGTGATCAAGAAACCTGATGCCTCTTTGCTCATGAGGAAACCACGTATCCACTTTGGCCATTTAAAAGCGAGGGATGAAAAAAATGGCTGGGAGAAATATGTACATCTGTGCCTTAGTTGTTTAAATGTTTTCCAGATTGCTTGTGCAATACCTTCAAAAAGGGGATGACAAAAGGTCGGAGTGGGAAGTTGGTCGCTTCTTGCAGTTTGGAGTGGAATTCCTCAATGGTTAGAGTGGAGTTCTGCAGGGAGAGAGGAAAAAAGAGCACGCATGAATACATGTGGAAAACATTATGTGATAATATTACTTATTGGAGGCAAAACTATATCCTGCTGAAGACTGAATGATTTGAAGACTGTAATGGGAGGCATATGGATGGCTGTGGTGAAAGGCCTCATAAGGGGAAGTTTGATCTGGAGGCTTTTACATGTGCATGAGTCGACCGCATCTTCATTGCATCAACAAGCACACACACAAACACGTATGCAAACAAAACTACAGATGCAGTATCACACTGCGCAGCTTGCTCTGCGAGATAAAACATGGCATAAACATCGTAATGCACACAGAAGATATGTGGCTTTAAAAAAACGTGTCATTTCCTACCGAAATGAAATATATCTCACCCTTGTTAAACTCGGCAGTGTAAAAAAAAAAGAGCAATGACTAATTTCAATCTTTCCTGCTCTTTGCTCTATCATCTTTTAACAGACTGATAGAACACTATTTTCAATTTTCTACATGTTATTTCCAAGAGAGCTAGCGGAAGGAAAGATGGGAAAGAGAGCAGGGAAGTCATACATTTGAGAAAAATACACAGCTTTTTTTCTCCCCTCATTTCCCAGACCTGAATTTTGTTACATTAGGCTTACATCTGTTCGGCCAGATTGCAGCGGCCTGTTTTGACAGCCAGAAAGCCTCCTGAGCTTTTCTCCAGCATTGGCGGCGCTAATTAAGTGTGTCACTCTTTTCAATAAGGCAGAGTGGGGAGCGAATTAAAAAGAGCCACGGAAGCCAAGGGGACACAAGGAAGCCTCTGCATGTAGACACAGCAAAAAATAAACAAATGCCCGCTGAAAAAAAAGAGCTTTCCTTTGGAATGGCTAATTAAAGCACCCCTTCTCTAGTACAGGCTGCTATTTCACCATTGTTTATTCCATAACTACATATTAACGAAAATAACGCTGTGGTATAGCTTATGGTACACATCTTGTCAAGTGGATTTTTTCTTTCTTTCTTCAGTTATGTTGCTATACTTAGCTACAGATGTGTTCGATTTGATTTATTGTTGTTGGACAAACCTTTATTTTCTATGATGGAAGCCAAACAAGATTTGGTGGCAAAACCTTTTTGGTGACAAGAAAGCAAAACAAATCAATTTCTACTGTCTGTAAACTTTTCAGGAGACACAATAATTATTAGTATCCTGTCAGAGACAACTGTTTTTTCTTCAAGACTATGAGTCAGAATATACACTTTACGCTATGTTAGAAAATCCTTTCCCATTAAAGTCGAGAAGAAATGGAAGTAGTGACAGATGTTTTCTTCCACATTGCGACGTACATTTGAGTGAAACAGATTATCACAAAGAATAAAATGTACTGTAGGGTGGGGACTTGGTTCAATTCATTGGTTGTTGATTGGAATTTAAGATTTCAGAGTAGGGCTGGGCAATATGACCAAAAGAAATGTATCACACATTTGTTTCTTCATACATCGATATCGATAATTATCACGATAAAGTTCAAATCTTTATTTATTTCAAGTTTAAAAGCAGATTTTTGCTTTTAAAGGGGTCATCGGATGCCCATTTTCCACAAGTTGATATTAATAGCTTTTAGTGTCTTAAGAAAAGACTCAAACATCACTTGGTTACAATTCTCTCATGTAGTGGAAACACACACCCCTTTTTACCTCAAAAAACCCGCTCTTGTTTACAGCAAGCTGTTATGTTGCATGTTGCTTTAAATGCTAATGATCTCTGCTCACCCCGCCCCTCTCTTCTGTGGGTTGACGAGCTGTGCTCTGAGAGACTGTTTACTTTTAGCCCGCATTTAGCCCATTGAGGGCGTGGGGGGGGGGAAACCTTCTAACTAGCCTTTGTTATGAAAGGCGATTGAAAGATTATAAATAAAAAAACCCTATTTCACTTCTGCTGTAAGTGAAGCTGGATCACGAATGATTACATAGACGCATTTAGGTAGATTTGGAGGCGCATTCCCATCAAAACTCAACACGTCATCCACTGGCTTCTTCCAGAGGCTCGCATGTCTGGAGTAAGGACGCTACTATGTTTTTATATTACATTCAACACAAAACCCCTTCAATCGCTATAGTCGACTTCTTGTCTACCTTTTCTCCCCGCGTCCGCTCGAAACAATAGCGTACGCTCGCGACGCACAATCGATCCTCACCTCAGCGCTAAGGTAAAACTCTAGTTCTGTCAATCACACTTGTGGAGGGGCTCGTCCGTAGTGACTCACAACATACCATCAGCTGAAAAACGGCCGCTGACTTTGAAAAGTGATTTTATTTTTAGGGATTAATTTAAAACACTGAGTAGATTTTTATCATTATAGAGTAGAGCTGTACACAACGGCCTCACACATTTATGTTCAAACAACATGTAAAAGTGAATTTAGCATCCGATGACCCCTTTAAGTGAAAGTTGTAAAATCCAGACCGTTAATTGTGGTTTTAAACTACTCTTTATGATCAGAGCATGACAAACACTTCACATTTTTTAATTCTTTACACATCGATGTTTCACTTTTATATGGTGAAATTGAATTATTCTGACTGTTTGAGGTGTTTTTTTTAACCATTGGTCTTCCATAGTAGCATACATTTAGATAATGATAACCACAGTTAAAACCACACATATATCACACCTCAATACCATGGTAAAAATGCAACTATATAGTTTCTAGGTTAATTGCATGAAAAACAGTAGTCTAAATACATTTTAGCACAAATGCACAAACATTACAGCTTAATCACAAAAAATACTGTAATCATAGATAAACAGTCCGTGTGGCACGGATTCAAATGAATAGCACTGTTTCATTCCACTTTTGCCACATAAACATTGTATCGAACATTAATCGAACTCTTGTTATCGTTTTGTCGAAGAAAATTCAATTGCAATAATTATCGCTTTATCACCCAGCCCTATTTAAGAGACAGGTGAATGCAAACTTGCAAGGGTGGGGTTTAAGCTGTCTAAATGATAAGAGAATCCTGCATATGTCACCAGAAAGAAGCCTATCATTTAAAACAAAGATTACATTTTGACAAAAATAAAAACAAGTAAGTGCCACACAGATTGTGACTGCAGACTTACCACAAGCCCCAACACCAGGGTACGCACTCGTTCTCCAATCTCAGGTGAGATGTCATTGCCGAACTGCTGTAGTGTCGTGAGAAAACGTTTGAGCTTGCTGAGCTGTCTTGCACCACAGGCCGGCGGCAGCTGTTGATTGGCCAGTGAGGACGAAGATGATGATGAAGGCCCATTGCTGAAACCATTGGGTGGAGATGGAGCTCCATTCAGTGCAGTGGGAGAGTGACTGGTGCCATTCGTTACTGGAAAACAGAAAGTTTATTATTTCTACATGCCACAAAGAGAACTGTGGCGTTTATTTTTAACCCAAGCATTATGGAATGATCTAAACCCAAAAGATTCATATTAAACATTGCCAGGAACATTCCTTAAAAAGAAGCAGCAAGCAATCCTTTGTCAAAAATGACACTGGCATATGAATGCCTTGTGACTGACGGTGCTTGAATGAAGCTCTTGTGACAATGGAACATTTGTTTTGAATCAGCTACGGCAGCTTTGAGAAGGAAGCCGTACGTTCTTGCTTCCATACATCAGACATATTAAGTCCAGAGGAGGAAAATACATGTGGTCGAGTGCCCCCCGTGCCACGATGAGAAACATACGCGATGGAGGGATGCAGCTTGGAATCAACGTCTCTCTAATGAGATTAGGCTGCATGATAGCCTCGTTTGCCTGGCCTCCCTCCAACAGAACAGAAACGAGATACTTGAGCTGCATCTGGTAACACTCCTTACATGAATCGGGGAATCCAAAGCGCGTTCTAGTCTTTGCTATAAACCTTCACAGATGCATGGATACCTGTGTGCACGTCGCTCCTTGCTCAAAAAGGCTCCGTGGCCTCCGTGTCTCCTTTCAAGACTCCTGTCTCGGCTTGCTTTTTGTCTCTTTTTTCATAAGCGCTAATTGCAGAGTCCAACTGATCTGTTTTTAGGGATGTAACATCAGAGAGAGGAATGTGTTACTGCTGTTGACTAAGTCGCACATCCCACCGCTCCAGTACCTAATTGACATTGTTCTCGGTGGAGTGCTGCGACAACACACCTGCTACGGACGCAGGGTCACTCCTTCATAGTCTGACGCCGCTCTGCTGTCGCTGCCCCCTGAGCTGTGCCATCGCTTGGTGCCATACTCCTTTTGGGGCATCACATCCAGCGGGCAGAAGCAAAAATCTGCAAAGGTCAGAAGACGAGGGGAAATCCTTTCGACTCGTGTGTAAGTAGGGTATTGCACAACTCACTATTCTTAAAATCAATCACAGTTGACACAGATTATCGAAGTGACCGGTAGTCAAGCCCAGGTTGGGCGCTTAAACACGGTTGTATCCTTTCCCACTTTACTTAAAAGTTCTTCTTTGCTTGTTCAGTGGTTTTGATTGTTTTTGTTCTGTTATTGTGCGTTTTGTGCCATGTTGAAATTTCGTGATCTCGGTTGTGCTGTCTTCTTTGTCTTTGTAAGCATGAGAAAGGAGCTATTATTATTAGAAGTAGTAATAATTAGGATGATTTATGATGCCTTTCCTCTATCCTTCTACTACATTTATGAGTGCCGTATTTGTAGTTATGAAGCAACCGTTACCCTGCACCAATTGACCATGGCTAAAATGAGAGAATAAGAAAGTATGAGTTCTACGGCTAATCAAAAGAAAAAAGTATTAAATAATTTTGGACATAATTATTAATAATCACCCATTTTACAGAACTAGAGTTTAAAGAATAACATTTGACATACAATACATCACATCCAGTTTAGCAGTCGTTTAGCCATGAAAATTCTAATATTTTAATGCAGTTGACCGTGCAGTTGGACTTGAACTTGAAAAATGGTGTACTGACATCTTTGCGCTTTTGAAACAAGATACTGTTTGAACTGAGGTGCTACAGCGATCTGTCACGACACATTAAAGAGCCATAAAATGGTATTTATTGTTTGAATTTCTTACAAAATGACTCAATTTGAAAGCTGAGACTTTGTTTTATACCAAAAGTAACTTGCGCTGTCTTGTCTGTCAATCGAAGCTCAAATTGGATCCGAAAATTTGACTGGAACTCCACACAGCTTCCGTACTACTCTCTATTGGATGCAAACACAACTGATTTAATATCTGAAGCACATTTCCTTCAAACCAACTAACTAGACAACAATACTGACACATCAAGAACTGTAAAAAGCCGGAAGATGGATTGGAATTCCAAATTTCGACGTGAAAGTCCAAATTTTCAGCATGACACAAATACATATCACAATTTTTAAATGAAACAATGCATCTCTATAAACTCACTTTTTAATTAACCAATATGTAAAAATCTGTACTGCAATGACCTGGCTAGGCTGACTTGGTTAAAATAGTTTAGATGCTGGAAATGTATTTAGATATCCACACTTTCCAAGGAACAACAAAAACAGAACTGGACTCATTTTAAGAAAGGAATTTAAGGTATTTTAGGACTATTTGATACTTTCATGGCATTCATATGCATTGGTCTTCTGTTGAGGTGTCCATGTATTGGCTGAGTACAGTGTGTGCTAGTACTCACATGCAGTGGGGGTGAAGGAGCTGGTCCTGGGAGCTCCCTGTGTGGTGGGGGGAGGAGGCATGGTGGGCGGAGTTAACCTGGACTGTGTTTTCACATCAGCAGGTGAGTCGGGCATGGTGGAGCGCTTCTCAGTGCGATCTGCAGAAGAAAAAGTGGAACAGTTCTTGTGAGACCTCAGTGATATCCCAACAGCTGCCTCTCCACAGCACCTGAGCTCCTGTAAGATATACACACACCACTACATACACGGTACACGCCTTTAGAGAGTTCATAGATAGTAACACCAGTCAAATTCCAGCTGTCATCCCCATTTCCCTAATGATCAAAGACACCAGCAATACTCTCATTAAAATGTTTCAGAAATCTGGAGAAGCCCCACAGAGGTCTTCAGCATCTACAACAGACATGTAATGTCAACAGCACCCCGTTTCTCCAGATTAAAAAGTTAGTCGACCCATTTTACACTTGATTATGGTTAAGAATAATAGAAATATGTTGACTTTTAATGTACATGTTTATTGCCAAAACCCTCTAGCGGACACTGGCATTGCATCGCCAGTGCTAGAAATATTTTTTTGTTTCCCATCGCCAGACTGTATATAAAATTATAAATATTTTGCATTAAAATGTTTGTTAAATGGCAGTTTTTTAAATATCTGAAAATGCACGTTTATTAAGATAGAACTTTAGTACTTATAATTTTTAAATCACTACTTGATTATCTATTTAACAACATCACTTCCATTTAACAAACATTTTAAATATATAATCAGTAAGCTTGAAGGATAGAACTTTTAGATAATTAGAATACAAAACTTTTATAAACCCTGTATGAATGCATATGAGTATTCTACCTGAACTTATGAGGCTATGGTGTGGTGTGCATTGTTGTGTCAACTGCATTCACCTGTGATTTGCTGTCAAAAAATTGGAAAACAAACAAAATACTAACCAGATATAATGATAGCAATTCTACGACTAAGAACAATACAAAAAGAACTATGTGATTCCTTCGTGAATATTAATCAGGTTGTGTGCGTTCGCTCGAACTGATTCGCTGAAATCAAAACAGGGACGATAATAGGTGAGCTCCAGCCAATGAGATTGTCGTTTGCGCGTTAGTTCCGCCCACTACCGGAGAACCCGACAGTTCTTAAAAGCTAAAGGATTACAAAGGAACGCTGTTATTTTGACAGGAAAATATATCAATAATCTCATTTACCATGTAGCGTCGTCCAATTCAAAAAAAAAAATCTCTCTCTCCTCTCTCTGTGACGGAGAGTGTGTGGTTAATGGACAGCGAATGGCGAGTCGCTAAAAATCGCGCCTTCACACTAGAGTTAACATTACGTGTGCTGTGCATCCATTCAGATGAACTAAAAAAACAGCACATATCGCTTGATGGAGAGTGAAACTCACAAGCGCTCAGTCAGAGAGTGTTCGGCGAGTGAAAATATATCTGTGCTTAACTTATACTTTTTCTCCAACTCACACGCTGGCGAGTAAAATCTGAGAATTTATTAGCCATTGGCTAATATTAGACAATTTAGTCGCGCAGTGAAGATTTAGTCGCATATGTGAGTGATTTACTCGCATTGTAGAGGGTTGTATCATGTGCAAAACTTGCTGTCACAGTGCTTGTGTGTTACCATGTGTGGCTATGTGCTTACTAGGGTTTGTGAGTGATTTCTAGAACATTGCTTGCCGGTTGGTCTATGACAATCTAGTCTCTAGATATGGCCTGGGTCTATTTCAATGCAATTTCATTGTTTGCCAGGCCAAAAAAAATCTGATTACTATAATAGCATACCTCAATAAACTGCATGCTTTGCAGTGTCATTCATGTTGTGTAGGATGAAACCTATAGTTCTGAGCATGCTCATATCTCCTAAAAATGAAGTTTTGTTCAAATTTGGTCTAGCAAAGTATTCTGGCCACTTCTATCTAATTACTTACAGGGTTAGAACCAGTGTTGTTATTGTTAACTCAAACGAAAACTATAAAAAAAATGCTTTTAATAAAGCTGAATTAAAATAAAATATACATATTAAATTTGAAAAACTTAAATGCAATAAGAAATGTTGCCTTAGTAACCAAATGACATAAAATAAGTAGAAGTTTAAATGCTAAAATTATAGAACCCACATTGAAATAAAAATAATTTGAAGCTACATAGAAATATTAAGTGCATAATAAAATAACTAAAATGTAAACTAAAATTAAATTGAAAGCTGAATATATAAAAAGCTACTTCAAAATAAATAGTACACAAATAATACTAAAATAACACTGGTCAGAGTTGGTTTGGAGAAGGCCAAAGTACTAAATCATGAAACTTCTGTTGCTGTTGTTGTTGTTGTTTTTGGCCAAGCACCAACAGTGACAGTTTTTAGGGCATGTGCATCCTTTTTTATATACTTTAAAACCCTAGACAGCACAAAAATGACATCTTGATGCTGTTTACTCCAGAAGGTCATGACTAACGCTGTGGTCTCATTTTAGTTGTTTTACAATATCAGCAACTGTATTGACCCATCAGCACCCTTGTTCTCTCTATTTCTTACATATACACAGACATGTATGCGTTGTACCAGCTGTGGGAACACTGTGTGTCAGGGCAAGCAGCTGCCCTTCGTCTGTGGCGTGTAGTCTGACTTTTCCCGATTACAACTGTCCTGGGTGTCCCTTTGACTCTGATAACAGCAGGGGCTCCTCTTTAACCCCTTCTTTTTTTACACACCGTTCTCTTTTCAGCATGTTATACTTCACAGAAGAATATTAAATACAGACAGTTGATAATGGCTAAGTACAGTACCGCCTTTCAAAGATGTTTCACAGCTAAAGATAGCAGCTATTGTTTTGCTTGACATGTACACATTGCAGTATGATCTGAAAAGAAAGGTGGGTGCTTTTAAACAACAACAGTCAGACCAGGAAAGCACAGGAGATAAAAAAAGGTGGGAATTTCAACTCTGTATGGCTCCCATTCCCTAGGCACCTCTGTGGCTGTATGTGTGCACCAGATCCTAAACATATGTGCCTGTGTAGGCTTAATCTGCCCCATACTTGCTCCCCATGCACTTTCAATCCTTACCCCAATTGAGAACAGAGTCGTCCATGCTAAAAACAAAGCTTAAGCTTTATATATTACACATGCACAGATCCATCTATCCCCGCCGAAGCTAACCGTTTATTTGCTCTGATAAAGAAATGACAGAATAATCAGCAGGGGTCTTTAGACTCACACCTACACATGTGCTGATTAACGGTTTTTTATCTGTTTTGTCAAAAAAAAGAAAAAAGAAAAAAGAATGCAGACATGATCGACAGGCAACTGTGAAAAATCACTGCTGGTAATGTCAATTTGACATATTATTATTTCTAATAAGGCAACTCTGCATTTGTTCCATGATATTCATTCAAAAACACAATGATAGAAATGAAAGATTCTTGAGTCAGTGAAAGGGATGAGGCAAAGGAAAGTGGCTTGATTCAACATTAAAATCTCAGTATGGGGCCAGTTATTACATTGAAATGTTAACAACGTGACAAGTCCAGGCACTATAATTCACAAGAGCCACAGCACAAGTCTGAAATGAATAAAATAGCCCAAGCACTAGTGTGAAAGCTATTCTAAACCAATATGCCTGTCAGATCGCTGTAATTTGGAAAATATCACATAAAATAGTGAAAAATTATATTAATTGTCCAAGACAGACAAGGTGTACGGGAAATACTTTTATTCAGCTATGGTCTCAGAAGGACCCCAGGGCAACATAAAAAGCAGCTTGTGGATCTACATGTGTAATTGAGGATTAACATCTGGGTCAAAGTGGGGATTGGTTTGGGGATCGGGAAAAGAGAAACAACCCCGAGGCGTCTAAACCTCATCCTCTCTCCTTACCTGTCGGACAGAAATGGATGATAGGAGGTAAAAAAAATAGGTTGTAATCTGCAAGCACACGTACATGTGTGTGTTCACAGGCGTGCACAACATACACACTGAGATTCTGACCCTTGAAGACACAGGAAGGTATGAAAAAGTGGTGTAAATGTGGAACGTCCTCCATTCAGATCTGTCAGCACAACATATCCATTATGCTTCATATTTCCTTCATTGTTTCTTCTGAAATATTACACATCAGACAACTTAAAAGCACTGCACTTCCATAGTGTGCGTCATCCCATGTTCGAGTGAAATAATAATCACCATAATACATCTCACTTTTATACTGGTAGGATGGATGAATTCCGTACAAAGAACAATCAATGACTGTAAAAACCCATCTGAAGAAAAGGAAAAAAAGATGTTCAGATAAAAGCATTCTCTACTTTTTATATTATAACCTCACTATTTCCATTAGACCAAGAGTGTCTGGAAAAACTAGGTATTACATACATGGTATGGAGTGCAGGGTACATATGCACAATTTTTATATATTTTATCTCCTATTAGTCAAAGTAAAAAGGACTGCCAATAAAACTGCATTGTACAAGAGCAGCATTAAACCCACCTAAAAGAGGTAGACTGCGCAAATATGTTGTGGCAAAAAAGAGATGCATAACTCAATTCAAATGAATTTCCACTTGGAGTGGAAAAGAAGCAATTTTGCATTTTAAACAGGCTCAAAAACATACCAGAGTGCACATCCATCCTGCCCTGATTTCATAAAGTTAATCTGTGCGGAGTTAACGCACAGAGTGCATTTGTTTGGCAGTTACCTTGCCTTTCAAAACGGGAAATTGGCGGACGAACGGCACAGATGAATATTAGGCGGGCCACCACGGATATTGATGCAGCAAGAGATTTAATGTGGCTCCCAGGAAGGACGATGAAGTGCTTTCCATTTTCCTGTTAGGCAAGGTCTTTTATTGCTTTTCAAAAGAGCTCTCAAGTAATATGGATCGCCATTAAACGGCACGCCAAACTGAGCATTAGAAAGCACCGACTCGCTCATCTTCACTCCACGCCTGTTCATTTTTCATGACCCGACAGTGGCAGTGAACGTCTTGCTATGATGTGACTGGCTATTCTAGCTGCTCCCCTTATATCTTTGTGCTTATATCTCCAATATGCATGCAAAAACACACACAGAAGTCAAAGAGGAATAAAAAACTTTCACACTATTTTATGAGACCACTACTAAAGACCAGCACGATTTGGTGCAGAACTGAGTCACATCCTTCAGGGTCAGTCAGTCAGTTTGCCTCTAAGATCTAAACAGTCAGCTGTGCTTGCTGTCTATTTCTACAGTATTCCATGACGTTGAATAAAAAAGCAACTCCTTGCGATTTAATGACCATTTAAATAGTATTTATACTGAATAATAACATCCACCATCCATAAAACAGAGACACCACATAGGTGTCTCAAAGTCTCTTCTGTAAACACAGAATTATGTTTCACATTTTTTTACTTGTTTTTATTTCATAAAAAAAAAAGTTTCATGGAGACAATTAGACTAAACAGTACATAATCTACACAAAATATTACATAGAAATCCAAAACAAACGAACCAAACAGCTAACCAACTATGGTCTGGCCAATGTGCTGAAATGGATAAATGGACAATTTTTCTGGTTTAACATATTATAAGCTTTAAACTAATAGTTTCTACTTTTGTATCCTAGATATCAACATCACCCTTTAAAATCCCATGTTATTTATCCATTAGTCTGGTCTGCTCCTTTCATACATGCACTGTCTTAGATCTTTTCTTCAGATAATGTAACCAGAAAAAAACATGAGACTGTTCGTATGTTTGACGCACACAGCTCGACTTACATGTCTCTTTCATCACTCACTGCACAAGTAGTAATGTTCAGCTCATTCCACAGTGGGTAAAACAGACATCTGTGTACACATGCAGTACATGAGGAAAAAGAGGGTCACAAATAATCTCATTCATTTTCTTCTTGTGTATTAAAAAACCTCCCTGTGTGCAAACACGTTATGAATTTAAGAATCACGCCAATGCATCTCTGCTTTTGTATCATTGTGAAAAACAGTAAAGCTGCAGCTACATTCATCCTCCCACACACCAGCTAAAGTTGCTTATTCACTTAGCGAGTTAGTATAGAAGCTTTCTGAAACCTAATCGGCTGTGATGATTCAGCCTTATATTTCTGTAGTGCCCGCAGCAATGCAGAAATCCACACGGTTATGTGTTTGCAGGAAGTTCAGGAAGGGTTTCTCCCCATAGGAACATTGTTTTCGCTCCACAGAGAAAAGCTGTGCCCACTAACGTGAAGCAAGACGTGCCAAAGCCACAGGAAGCCAATCAGCTGCATACTAATGCCGACAAGATGGCTGCTTATAGCGGACTCACAGTCATCAGATCAGGGTTACGAGGTGCAGGAGGCAAAGACAGAGAACACCTTTCACGGGAGACGTCTCGTGGGACAGATAGCGCCGTTAAAGTAGATGATGAAGGAGGCGTTACAACCAGCTGCTACGCTTCAGATCCACCGTGCATTAAAGATGAAGAAGTCAGTAATGTGGTGAGAACGAGAGAGAGAGCGAGAGAACATCGACTCTTCGGATAATTGGAATTCAGATGCCGTCTCAGGTATCTGAGGCCGAGGGTGAACTGGGAGAGCGTGTTGCGTTGGTATGAATACATTATGAACTTGTGCACGCCGATGCACCATGCAATCATCTCCGCCAGATGGAACGGCGCACGGAGCGTGGCCCATCAAACCCTGCCGGCTTGTCAGGGAAGATGTATGGATGCCCCCACCCTCCTGGAACTCATTCCCAACACTTATTCCGCTCATTCTCCCTGCAACAAAGCCTGTCCCTTTGGATCTCCATCTTCCTCTCTGTCTCGTTCCCTCTCTCCCCGAGCCCTCACTTTTCAAGGTTTCTCCCCAGGCGCAATAGTTTTCTCGAGCCCCACTTGGCCGGCGCCAGGTGGTGTGCCAACTTTCCATTCCATCCCATCAAATGACGCGCACGCTGAAGGGACCTGCATCAGTCTGTGCTCACTCAAGAGTTACCAACCCACCCAACCACCAACCGCAGCACACAGCAACCTGTGCACTCCGATATTTAAAGAGATTGCACTCTTCCGTCGGGCTCTTTCCGCAGCATGCCCAACCGAGATGCTATTTCTGGATTACAACAGACGTATGAATCATTCCGCCTCTTAAACGCACCGTAAATGCCATCATCGGTTACCGATGGCAGTAACCTTTAAAAGAAAGTGATTTCACACAAAGACTGAGCTTCTTGTCTTCCCTGCCACTCCAACTCTACAGTATGATTTTTCCATCCAGCTAGGTTCTTCTACAATTACCCCATCAACTTCGGTCAGAAATCTTGGTGTAACTTTTGACAACCAGCTGACCTTCAAAGACCACATTGCAAAGACCGCTCGATCTTGCAGGTTTGCATTGCACAACATCAGAAAGATCAGGCCCTTTCTAACGGAGCATGCTGCACAACTTCTTGTCCAGGCCCTTGTCATCTCTAGGCTGGACTACTGCAATGCTCTTCTGGCTGGACTTCCATCAAGCACTATCAAACCTCTACAAATGATTCAGAACGCAGCAGCTTGACTGGTCTTCAATGAGCCCAAAAGAGTCCATGTTACACCTCTCTTTATCTCCCTTCACTGGCTGCCGGTTGTGGCTCGAATCAAGTTCAAGTCATTGATGCTTGCATATAGAACAGCCCCAGGCTCAGCACCCGCCTACTTCCACTCACTACTACGAATTTACATCCCTTTCAGAAGTCTGAGATCCGCTAGTGAGCGACGCCTCGTGGTACCATCACAGAGAGGCTCAAAATCACTTTCCAGAACATTCTCGTTCACCACTCCTGGCTGCTGGAACGATCTTCCCACCCCTATCCGGAATGCTGAATCCCTGACAATTTTCACGCGACAGCTGAAAACTCATCTCTTTCGAAGCTACTTGATTTCATCATAAAAAAAAAAAAAAAAAAAAAAATTTCTCTCTTTAATTATTCCTTCTCTTTCTAGCTTGTACTTATTTGAACATGTCTAAGAACTTGGTATTACAACCACTTCTTGTGTCTGTTTGCCTCTTTTAAGAAGAATCGCTTTATGTATCCCCCAATTGTAAGTCGCTTTGGATAAAAGCGTCTGCTAAATGACTAAATGTAAATGTAAATGTAAATGTAGCTACCCACTTTGATGCCAGTCGTGCTGCCTTAAGTGGACACTGACGAGTGGGCACTGTTAGTTTTACAGTGTGGCTATAATATGAGATAATGTGTTCCTGGAGCATTTCTGCAGTAAATAGGAAAGACCGGGAGCCATCTGCTGATCCATTTCAAAATATGGTCTTGCATCAAAGGAAAAAAAAAAGACTGACCAATAAAACAGATGCAGCGTTTATAGTGGAAGTCACTCTTTTTTCCTTCGTCCTCTTCTTCATAATGGATTTATCTTAACGTCTGTTTTAACCATCTGTTGAAATAAGGCCCCGTTGGCATGAAGCGCAGAGGAAGAAAACAAGTGTAGAGGAACAATAAAAGTGATTCACGGTTGCCGTTACGCATCCGTTGAAATCACAGAGATTTGTGCAGTATCTTGTTGCCAGATTTAAAAAAAAAAAAAAAAAAAAAGAGGAAAAGGATGAATCCTTAAAGGCTGTGAGAGTGCAAGACCTCACAGGGGAACTCACATAGGAAACACTTTTCTCTCTTGCCTCATCTACAAACAGACAAGCATAATTGAAATGGGAACAATGAAGGTTCTGAATTACACTACGAGCACAACAGCAATTTTCAGCATCTTTTGAACAAACAGTAAATAATTATTTACTGACTTCTTATCTAGAGAGGCAGAATTAGAGCATTTTTCAATAAAAGGCCTTTCATACTGAGATTAGTGCTCTCAAACGCTAGTATGAAGCTCGTCCAACTCTCAAGTCAATGACTCACTCAGCTTCCTGGCATGAGCAGATGCCAGCTGAAAAGTGGGAAGAAAGAGAGAGAGAAACAGAGAAAGACGGCACGTGCAATATGGCTCAGCACCTAGACACATGGCTTTAACTGGCTATCCACCAACACTGCTGTGTTTTTCACTGTGTCCCTCATTAGCAGCGTGTAGGTTAAAGTCACACACGTCCTCGTGGGATTTGCGCTTGGTCCACAAGCAACACTGTCATTGAAAAAAGTTTGTTTGGTGAAAACAACACCACATAAACAGAATGTCACATGGCCAGAAAAAGTAGACATTCACAACTTGTGATAGACTGATATATATTGAGCAATATTGGGCCATTTTGAGATTATAACTGTGCCTGCTTGGCAGATTAATACAGTGGTACTTTCCCCTTGTGTCCGTTCCAGCATCTACAATCACACTTATCAACATTTCTTTGTTTTTGAATGTTTCTATGCAGCTAATGTAGCTTTTAATAGCTCATGAGACTTCATGGAGTCAACTTTCCCTCAGATGTTTCCCATTAAAAGATTCAACATAAAAATAGGCATGAAAATAAAGTCAAACATGAGATCTCTTGAATATCTCATTTGTTTCTCCTAAAGCAATGTGATAATGGAAAGAAAATAACTTTCTAGGTCTCATCCATACACGTTTTTATTCTGAGATAAAGCCTTATAATCCTTTGGAGATTCAGATTTCAACAAAGTCTTAAACTGTGCTCAGATATGCCAAGATACCAAAGACTGATGAAAAAAGGAGAAATATTAATATGACCTCAAATATTTCTCATTAGATTCTCCTAAGACTAATTACATCAGATTTCTCTTCACAGTCTTTGGTATCCTGGCAAATCACAGTTTGAGGTATTCTTGAGATCTTTTCTGAATCTCTAAAGGATTGTTAGAGTTTAAATTTTAAAAAGTAATTCTGAAGTTAATGAGACACACAAAAGTCTTCTGCTCTCCATTTAAACTCATCTGCTGTCTTTGGTAAACACACCACCAATCAAACATTTGGATACATCTACTCATTCATTATCACTCATTTCTACACTTTAAAATAAGCTATCAAAACTTACACTTTTGATAAAACTATGAAATAAAGTTTAATTTTGTAAAGAAAAAAACATGTAAGCACAAATTGTATTTGTCGCACATTTAAGCATAAGCTTTTGTATAATACTTTTTTTTTTTCATTAAAGAAACATATATCAAATCTGTCCAAAACTTTGACTGGTGGTTGCATAAGTGGTCATATCATTTTATCAGTTGTAAGTATATTTGTGTACACTGCCATTAAATCATATTATGAATACATCAGCAACATACAGTATAGCCACTGAATAACACATATTGATCAACAACATGCAACTACTGACAGCCTAACAGAAGTCTAGACTGAAAGAAGCTAGAGAAGTTCATGAGGTTCCCACAGAGAGCCCTGGAGGTTCTCAGAAGGCTAAGAGAACACACCTCAGATGTTTCATCCATATCCATATACAGCCCCTGTCCTCTCCTGCAGCTCAAGCAGTCTGCAATTACTTCTGCACTATGCTCATTGCCCTCAGCACCACTCAAACCTGCAAATTGCAGGCCTTTATCCACTTATTCACTTTATTCATTTCAGCCACTTATTCTCACTGGCTGTGTCAGCTACGAACGGACGTCTCTCCACGCTTGGCAACAAAAGCGTGGCAAAGTCTCTGATGCTAGGACGAGTCGAGCCCACGGCGGTGGATGCCAAATCAATTTCCGACAGATAATAAAGAGGCTCATGTTTTACATTAACAAAGCACTATTTTACTACACTCAAAAATGTGAGCTAATAATATATTGCTCTCGCTAACTGAAAACACAGCTACGTGATAAAAGAATAACTGACAGGCATAGAGGAGGCGGGGGGGGGAAGGCGATTGCGAGAAAAAAGAAAGACCCTGGCGGCAGAATGACGGTTTATTTCTGCTGGGACCTCTGACTGCAAGTGTTTTGAAAATATCACATGACAGAAGCCATGTGTTCAAAATTAGAGTGAGTTAAGTCCGCTGCGCAGAAAAATATGTTGACAATTTATGAAACGCAGTCCTGGATGGAGATTTACTAAATAGAACCAGATTCAGAAAACAACTAACCCCCTCGCCCAATTACTGTGTGCACACACACAAACTGTCTCTTTCTCTGTCTCTCTCTCCCTCCTCCTCTTTCCCTCCACGAGACCTTAAAAATGGTTCGAGTCACATCTGGCAGGCAGGAGACGCAGGAGATGGTGGAGTATGACCTAACGTCAGGGCACTTCCACCCGGAGCGCTTTTCTGTGTGTGTCTGTGTGTGTGTGTGTTGTGTGTGTGTGTGTGTGCGCGCATGATTGTGGCACTGGCCACAGTTTGCTAATGGCTTTCAGTACAAGGAACTGAGGCGTAGCTCCAGGCAATGACTGCCCCTCAACCGATTGGCTGCCATCACTGAGTGGCTTCTTAATGACTAAATACACTCTAGAGAGCCTGTCTTTAACACTTAAACTTGGGTCAAAAGCCTTGTTGCCATACTAGGCAAAAACTAGGCATACATGCAAGAAATTGCATGGGAAACATCTTAAACAACAGTTACAAAGCTAAATGTAGAGATCCTTGTTTACATATTACTAGGGAAGCATTGATCCGATACTCAGTATCGGCTCCGATACTGCCATTTTCTGCCGGATCGGGTATCGGTCAGACGAGACCGATCCAAATCCGATATTGTGCATATACTATTCTGTGTTATTGTTAAGGCCCACGAAAGGCACAAAAACATTATAAAACACCAAGTTTTCGTGCTCTATATTTTAAGTGTTCTGAAGCCATTCCATAGTTAAATGTGAAGTAGAGATGAATATTTAAGTCAAGTTCACGTAAAGTCTTCTCCCCACTGCGTCTGTCTGTCATCCTCCATTCAGCATTCAAACTGCATGTCGCGTTCAGTTACTACAGTCAAAACAATGAAACTCTCTTCAAGAGTGCAGAATAACTGAGATTTAAAACTGTTAAAAGAAAAGGCTCAATAAAATATCGCACAGATATAATACACTACGCATGATATCTCTTCCCTTTTTTATGCGGAGCGCTGCGTGCTGTGACTCCGTGTTGCTTCAAGCGCATCATTCTGCGCACGGGATGCGCATAAGTGCTTTGTGCCGCTCTGTATTGGAGCCATACACTTTCGTATTATACTTTTGTGCAATGAAAGATTATTAATAGTCTTTTTTGTTCTGTTCTATCATATGTTGCTGCCTTCATTACTGTGCTATGCATTTAAAAGAAATGTCTTTTCATTTTATAGTATATATATATGTGTAGTATATAAATGGCATTTGACCGTCTTTTATGTGGCACGACAGATCGCTGTATAAACGCCTTAGAGAGCCGCTTCTGGGACGGTTCAGAAACGTGCTGGTATAATCAACATAAGCACTG
The DNA here is from genome assembly GCA_018155175.1 of Sinocyclocheilus anophthalmus. Taxonomy (NCBI): domain Eukaryota; kingdom Metazoa; phylum Chordata; class Actinopteri; order Cypriniformes; family Cyprinidae; genus Sinocyclocheilus; species Sinocyclocheilus anophthalmus. Next base: position 273,519 of record JADLZN010005975.1, on the reverse strand, counting down.
ACTAGAGCGGCCGCGATCAACTCCGGTTCCCGTGTCTGAGCCGTGAAGCCCCGCAGATTTGTGCAGAGCGGAGCGCGAGTGAACTCGATCATTCCTTCCTCTGTACTACTAGTTTAACGCGAATAAACATGACTGAACATCTCATACCTCATGTAATTGCTCAATCAGTGTTACAACCGCGGAAAGACATCAACAATACAGCGTGGAAATAAAACACAGCTCGTTAGTTCACTAGAGAAATTAAGTCTAGAGAGGAGCATTTTGCAAAATATTACACCATATACTCATTATATTTTACTAAACCTGTTAGTCTTAATTACTTAATGTACAGTATGTTTAAATTAATATGTTATGAAACATGCTACGACAGCCATTGTGTAATTGAATATATTATAACAAATAGCTTAGAAATTTTATTTATAAAAATAATTTAAAAACGGCATTGTGCAGTTTACATGTTTGCATACAATTATTATTATTTTTTTTAAAGTTGAGTGTTGATCATCTATTTAAAAATAAATAGCAATTAAATTTAAAATTGGGTTGTTAGGCCTAATTGTAACCTTATAATATAAAAGGGCTCCCTATAGTTTAGAGCATAAGCTGAGGTAGATTTTTATCACTAAGAAAATTTAAACTATAACTGAATGTATTTAAAGAAAGAGCAACTTCTTCAGTAAACCATAAAAAAAAAAAAAAAAGTTTAGTTTCAACCTGCTGTACCGAAATCAGACCGACGCGAGGCTAGTACCGAACTGTCCTATTTGGTACGTTACACCCTAATCTATATATATATCTATTATCTCTATACTTTAGGCTACTTGTGATTAATGAAATTTACAACAATACAAAGAGCAATGTGTTACATTTTACCAGATTTAGTCCTACACATATTCACTTTTATTTTTTCCCCACTAAATAATGTTATTTCACTAAATGTTTAGATTAGTTAATGTTTATGTATAAAAATTATTTTGCACTCATGATTTTTCTAGAGTAACTTTTGCTACTGAATTATCCATTAACTTAGTTTATAATAGTATTTTTGTCATAGATTATGATTATATATTTTTTAATTTGTTAGTTTTCTTTATAATGAAGTTGTCTATATTTACTAGATTGTGTTTAATACACAAAAGAGTGATAATCAGGTCAACACACAGAGGTATAGAAATTCTACATTGATTTAAAAAAAAAAACTGCGCTGGTATCGGATCGGTTCTGAAAAAATGGTATTGTTGCATCCCTACATATTACCCAAGAGAACAACCTTTATCTTGTTACAGCAGCATAACATGCAAGTAAAATATTGCAAACTGACAAAGTGCATCAGAAAACGTACAAAAACGCAAAAAAACACAAGACTAAAGGAGGAGAGCTTGCTTCCATATTACATATATTAAGTATGAGCATACCCACTCCACAATTCGCCCCCCCCCCCCCCCGAGAATGAGAAAGTGTGATACAATCATTGAAAAAGACCTCTGGCAAAAAATCTCAAGCAGCAAATACTAGTGTTTGGTCTTTGTACAAAAATAATGACTTTTCAGTACAACAGAAAAATCCACATGCAAAATATTACAAATAAAGTGTTTAAAATCTATCGCATAAAAACATGTTTGCTTACAAAAAAGCTACAAAACCTAAACTTATTTTAGAGTAGCATTAACCGCAAGTGAAATATTGCGAACTAAGAGAGCATGTTTAAGAAAAATCATACAAACATTTTTGTTTAACAAGAAAACATACAAAACTAGTCGGCGGTGATAGCCTCGTGGGCAGCGCGCCGATATATAGCGCAATTGTGCTTCGGGTGTCAAATCAGGCCTCGCAAACCTTTCCCGATCTCGTCTCCCTCTCTCTCTCCCACTCGCTTCCTGTCAGATTTCCATTGTCCAATCAAGAACAATGCCCCCCCCCCCCCAAAAAAAACATACAAAACTACAATCACCTAAGCCTTGTGTCTATACTGCAAAGAAAACAACATTTTTGTTATAGTTGTGAGAGACATATCCAAATCTAAGAAAATGCATTGAAAACGCATTATATGAAAATTGCTGACTTTAAATTTGTAGTAGGGCTGTGCGATATTGAAGAAAAATGCGATATGCGATACCTTGTTAAAAAATGCGATATTCGATATGTGATACGATATTGCTTAAAGTGTGTAAAATCAATTTCAATTATATTTTAAAATATTTAAAAATGAAAATTATATAACCAATTTGTTTCACAGTCTTTCTTGGAAAAGAAAGAATCACTACAACTTCTGAAAGTGACCAGCAGGGTTTTAGCATTACATAAAAAGTAATGTCACAAATCAGAAAATGTCATTTTAACATCAATGTGAACATACAAAAAAAAAATGAATGACACTAATTTTATATCATTGTAACTTGCTTTCCACACACTTTAAGTACTTATTCATATACCACAGCAAAAACTATAGTCTAAGAAAGTTCAAACATGATTAAAGGCAAGTGAACAACATCAGTAAAGAAAAAAAAAGAAAAAGAAAAAAGAAATACACAATTTACAAGCATAGATCAAATAAACAGTATTCAAGTACAGAAATATAATAATTAAGTGTAAAATAACACTGCATAGTGTTCACTGTATGAATTAAATTTAGATTAATCTTTGTTATAGCTGTCTTGTTGTTTGATTAACATTAGTGACAAAATCAGCAGCATGTATTTATAGGCTGCTGTCACTTTAAAACTGACTGCACGGATCCAGTATAATGATACACATCTGATTTCTTTCTCAGCTGTTTACATTAATTTAAAACATAAACGACTGCGTTTATAAGAATGATCGTCGAGACGGGTACTATTGACACAATTCTGTGTGTATGTGTCTGTTCAAACATGAGGAGATGTGAAAGACGAATCAACTCGGTGTTCGCGTGCCATCTGAAATGCGTCTCTCTTGTGCGTGTGTGTGTGTGCGCGCTTGCACAAATGAAGAGGACGCTGTGCGAGGATGCGGCTTGTGCGCATGATCAGGTGTGAATCAGGACAGTAAGACGCGACGGGCAAGGAGTTTGTTTTCTGCAATTATTGCACTTAACTCTTGTTAACGTCAAGCAATTCTCTGCTATTGGTCGAAAAGTAAAAACTGTGACATTTTGCACGTTTTGAATTTACGAGCCTATTATAATGATTCAGATATCTCACGCCTTGCAATATGGCATATTGCGATATTTTCGTAAAGCCTGACCGATATATCGTTTGCCGATATTAGCGGCTTATAGGAGCCTGTCGACGAAATCGGTCTCGGCCGATATGCCGACGATAGTAAATTGTTTTTACAGAAAATATAATGCAGATAAAATGCTTGAAATGGTGTAATTACTTAGTTTGTCCAGCAGAGCGCGCTCCATTGTTTGCTACTGGCGACCTGGATGAAACGCTTTAAAGCTTAAGTCTTTGAAACTTTGAACGGCCATATCTCCGTAACGGCGTGGCGATTCCGCACCAAATTCGGGGGATCCCTTAAGCTTGAGGAACCCTCTCGAACGCGAATCGAGTGTATGTCTCGAGGCCCTCTTTCGAATGAGACCACCCCCACGTGGATAGCCCCCAGGGTTCGGGAGTTACATTCGCGGTCCGGCGCCGACCGATCTAGCGATACCAGGGGGCTACCGACGCACGGAGGGTGGCGTTCGAGAGGGCTCCTCAAGCTGAAGGGATACCCCGAATTTGGTGGAGATCCGCCGGCGCGTTCGCAAGATAGTGACACCAGCCAAACACTTTAACTTCAGTAAGGAGGTCTCTTGTTCATGCAGCATTCAAGCGTTGTCTTATTCAACCGCTAGTGCCCTGCGAAGTGGACTTCACATGAAGTTCCGCCATTATTCCAGTTCCAAGGGAATGTACACGTTATATTTAAAGGGCATTAAAGTGCGCGAGACGGGAATTTATATTTATTTACAGAGGTAGGGGAGAGCGGGGCATAAAGTAACACTTTTGACTTTCTCAGTTTGTGTAAATCCACATGGGTTCAGAATATAATTTTTTATCCACAGTAATTTCACAAGTCTAGTATACATATATCGCTTTGTTTCATAATTACAGTGTATACGTTTTTCTTTATTTACCTCAAAAAAATGGAAGTCAAATGTGACAACATGCCCCGTAGGTGGGTACATTGTAACATCTGAGGGGCATGTTGTAACATGACCATATAACAGCTTTAAATGTTATCTGATCGAATGAAAAAAAATACAAGACAAACTAAAATATTTTGTTAATAAATATATATATATATATATATTTTTTTCTTTTGGTCAAATAAAATAATGGCGTTTTTTAAGAATTAAAAATAATCTGATTTTGGAGTTGACAATTAACCACATTTCAACACGCTTGGGCAGCCCCACTAAACGAGCAATCAAACTGCTTACATGTCTTGAAATAATAATTTCTAAACATTAAACATTGACTGTCAGTCTTTATTCAACTGTTTCTCGTCGTTTATCATTAAAATTTGTTAAAGTAAATAGTGTGAATTACATCGATAATGTCATAGAATAGCACATTGTAATGCAGCGTTACAATGTACCCCATCTGCGCAACTGGAATTTAAAACTAGTTAGTGCTAGTTATCAAAGCATTAAAAAAAACTATCTGAACTGATAAATAACAGATTGGAGATTAAAATAATAGCAGATTTGTCTCATTTTAAATGAATAATAAAAACGGAGATAAAAAATTTACTTAAGCCAGAATTTAAATGTTACTATGGTAAAATAAATATTCAAACCACGTGTGTTACAACTAACACCCCGTTACTTTGTGCATCGCACTCATCACAAGTGTATTGTTAAATTGTTAAATGCCCTTACATATCTTTGTCACCATTATAAGTGTTTGATCACCACATTTGGTGATCATTGCAAAAAATGTGTTTATGTATATATATTCTGTTTATGTATATTGTATTCTATATATAGTACCAGTCAAATGTTTGGACACACGAATGGGAAAGTGTCCAAACTTTTGACTGGTACTGTACTATAATATACACAAAGAATATCGGCCGATATATATCTGTCTTTTTTTACTCCCTAATATCGGTATCGGCCCCAAAAAACCCATATCGGTCGGGCTCTAATATTTACATTTGCGATATTTCGATAATTTCGATGTATCGTGCAGCCCTAATTTGTAGCATATCTTGCAACCAAATATTGCAAACTAGGAGACTGTTAAACACTATATGAAAACACTTTTGCTAACAAAAATGCTACAAAACTACAGGAGCTTCACCATGTTTCCATTACCAAAAAGAATGACCTTTATCTCATTACAGTAGCATATTATTGCAAACTGAGAACATGCGTTAAAACACGCTGTACGAAAACACTCTTGCTAACAAAAAAAGCTATAAAACTACAGGCCGAGAGGAAGGAGCCAAGCTCTGCTCAGCACTGAGAGCTTCAGTCCCTGCCACAGATGGACAGCACTGTGTTTGGCACTCTTCCAGCGAGTGAACAGATTGTCCGTGGCGGCGGCCTGGAGGAACGGTAGCTCCAGTGCAGATGGGTGTCCGAAATAACCCAGTGTCAGTTCTGCTCAAGTGTCCCTGACCTGGCACACGCGCCTGCTTACAGCTGCTTCCTCCAGAGCTTCCCAGAACAATTCTACACATGCACACATAATTCATAAACACACGCGTCACACAAAAGCCAATGTTAACAAACACGTTTTAAGTGGCCGTTTGAAAAGAACAAATCGAAAACCCAGATCTGCAACAATCAGTAAGAAATAGACACTTTAAAGAAAAGAATAAAGACATGCGTTGTGTCATATGTTCCTGTTCCTGTTCCATACTGTTCCTAATAAAGTACAAATGTAGAAATGCAACCATCTATAACTCATGAAAGATTTGAATATGATATTAACTCAACCATAGAATTTCATCATTCAAAGTTCAGTTTAAAAAGCCACCACAGTCACATTGAGCCAAATACACAGCCAACAATGTTACACTTGCAAGTTTAGAAAGAGAAACAAACAGAAAGAGAAGTCGAGGGTGGGTAGATGGAGAGGGGGAGTCGGAGAGGTGGGCACCAGACGGGTTGGCTGGCAGAGAGGTAGTGGCCATGGCACACAGGAGAGCAGCAGTGCCAACAGAGCTTGTCTCACAACACCATCTGTGAAGAGCAGCACTGAGATCTCCCTGCCGCCTGCACACACACAGCACGCCAGCTGCCCTCTGCAACTCTCCTCTCTCATTTTCTTTCTCTCAGTCTGCTTTCTTTACTTTCATGCTCCTGTACAGTGATTTTACTCTTTCTAGAACAGATCTCTGATCTTCCTGAACAGGGCTCAGCAATGAGGATGTGAGAGAGATTTGATGGACCATCAGGCCATTGCATTGTTTCTACAGTACATTTCTTGGTCTTGTATTTGAACTCTTATGTATTGTGAACATAATGTTTGGTTTTTCTGTGATAAATGACACGTTGTCAATTGTGCCTAAGTGGCTAAGGTAAACTTAAAAGGCTAATGAATTTGTGATAGTCTAGGAAAGCTTACTGAAAAGCTTTTGCTATGTTTTATGATCATCCATTATCATTTTCCAGCAATACCGTGTGCATGTGCTATCATGAAGTTACATCATAGATGCAGAATTGACAGCTATTATTGCTAGGGATGCTCCGATCGATCGGCAGGAGATTGGTATCGGCTGATAATCACATTTTATGACTCGATCGGTACTCACTATACTTGGCCGATCTCACGAACCGATCGCAATTTGATGACGTCAACGCGTGACGACGTACATGATGCGTGGGGACGTAAATGATGTGGCGCCGCAGTCATGTCATCGCCGGTGTGGAAATGCGATGACGTTTCGAGAAACAATTAAATATTTGCTATTTGTCGTGTATGTTTTGCATGATGAATAGATGGTTCATTTTTAACAGCAGATTCAGTGACGTTAGAGCTGATCTGCACTTCACTGCACAAGTCTGCGGTGCGTTAAGGCTCCACGGCTACCGGAGCTGATCGCGGCCGCTCTAGTAAGTGCTTGTGTTTATGAGAAAGCCGCGGCACGTTTCTGAAATGGCTCTCCGTGCTGCGTTGACATCGAAAATTTTCTAAAGATAGTCTTCCTTCAGAAATACAGTGATATAAAAACACCCGCACCTCGTTTTGATTTTTAAACGTGCAGTATGTGCTCATGTTTATTCAACGAAGTCTTTTGGAAAATCAGTCAGTTTTGAAACTGTGGCGAGCGCCACAAATAAATAAATGTATGGGAAACACATCCCACAGCACAACCACCCGAGCCCAACTTCAGTCTACTCATCACCTTAACTTTAACTGCGTTAGTAGCCGGCGCCATAGCCAGACTGATAAACAAACACAGACCGGAAGTTAACTTCGGGCCAGGCGCATGCGCCCGATCAAACCATCTATATAAATCTTGAAGCATCAGAATCGGCATCGGTATCGACTGATCACCATGACAAGAAATTGGTACTCAGTATCGGCTGCAAAAATCCTGATCGAGCATCCCTAATTATTGCAAATAAAACATTTTGCATCAAAAAATTTACATTTAATGTAAAATTATAAAATAAATTTAAAAAATGTGACCTGGCCAACAGAAAAAAACACCTTATTATTGAGCTCTGTATTCAATTTTTTTTAAAACTAGTTTACCAGTATTCCCTTGCACAGGTAGACATATCATTCATCTATGCTTATCAGAAAAATACATTAGTATATTAAAAGTATCAGTTGAGATCTCACATAATCAATAAATACATTAATAAAAATATATATTATTTGAATAAGGTTGAGCACTTTTTTTACTACCAAAAGCAGTCAGTAAAGGCAAAAAAGCAGTACAAATTGTCTTATATAGTCCACTTCTGTATTTTAAGATATTTACATTCAAAAACCACATGCACAATTTTCCACCGACAAAGTCACACACATTGAAAGCTTCCCAATCTCACCTGGCATCATGGATGATGGAGACAAACTGGATATCAAAGAATCCAGGGTATTTTCTCTATTTCTGCCAGCTTTCCTGTAATCTTAATCTCTTTGCGTCTTTCTGCACTTTGCGAGGGGCAGGGGGGTGGCACAGGACCCTGAGGCCGGTACACCAGGTCTGAGCGAGAGAGTCGAGCAGCCTGTCCTCCTGCTTTCAGAGCCTGAGAGGGACAGATGGAGACCTGCCTCTCGTTCTGCTCTGCTTCCAGGAATTCCCTGCACTAACGAGGGCACGTGTGGCCGCTGGGGCCTTGCGTTATCCTGCACACGCTTGCTCCCTGAGCCCGCAGACTGAGACAATGACAGCTAGAGCGCACGCAAATGCAAGCGTGCACACACACACACAAACACACACACTCTCCGCCTCCTCCACTGACCCCTCCCAGCTGATGCGTGGCAGCCACACAAAACACAGCATGCATAAGAGAGAGTGAGAGAGAGAGACGATAGATAGATAGATATTCCCACAGGTTTCGTGCTTACACCAAAAGCGCACGCACCACCACTGATCTATTAGTGGAGCGCACAATCCGCACTCAGTCTCAAACAACTTGTGAGCCACAAATACCAAAATTAGTGGCTAACTGCGCTAAAACGTTCAAATACATACAAAATTATGTCAAAATGCCCATCTTGGCGAGTATCCAGTTAAACACAGTCAGTTTTGGAACGTTAAATAGTTGAGAAAGAGTACGCAATACACATGTTGTTTAACAGTATATTGGGTCCGTGGATTAACTCTTAAAGGGACTGCAGTCCAATATTCCCGCTGTTGTCTGTCATGTTAATCAAAGAACAAAAGACAAAGAAAATCACTTTCTGCTCTTGACTGAATACGTTTTATAACTTTAATGGTAAGCATTAATCTGTATTTAATTTTTTACAATGAACTGGATGTGTTATTTTACATTTGATTACTTTAATTTCTGTAGTATTTCTTACCTGAATAAAAACTTACTTAACATGAAAAACTTCATTTCATAGCTCTCTTTATTCTATTGCATTTATTTGTGCTGTTGTTTGCAATTTTTTTATTTGTTCTTATTTTATTACTGACTTTTTACTTGTGTTTTTTTATGAAAATAAAACTTTGCATTGAAGTAGATTTTTGTTTGTATATGCTGTCAATTATAGTTCTTAGAAAGAAAATCGGAATCGGCAAAAATCGGTATCGGCAGATCACACTAACAAAAAAATCGGAAATCGGAATTGGCCAAGAAAATTGCAATCTGTGCATCTCTAATAGATAGATTTGCTGTGAATCTGTCCTCTCATATGCTCTGAATTAAGAGCACTCGTGCAAAAACAACCTTCTTCTGGTCCAACCAACCAATCTGAGTTCAGTAACATATGCTTCTGCTTAACCAGATTCACTTCATATTGCACTACTACTGTACATTCATATTAGATTAAAAAATATAGATGTGAGGTGAACAGCATGTTTACTCATGTTTGTTATGTCTAGATTATCAGACTCAGTTATCAACCTCCTGATTCATAAGTCAAAAAATTCACTGTGTGGATGCCTGAATGCTTCAGACCCATCCAAAATAGCGGCATGCGGCCATCCTGTCTGCATCAATAAGCCCCCCTCCACCATTTTTTGCAAGCAGCGGCAGGAACAACCTCATTAAAACCAAGAAAAATCAATTTCCAAAGTCCAAACAAAGGCATGCATCTGCCTCTACTGCTGTGTTTTAAGTCTCTAGGTGGCGCCTTCCTCACCCCCCCCCCCCCCGCATTCATTCTTTTTCTGCTCTCTTCTCAGATTTGCTGTTTCTCTCTCTCCCCTCCCAGACTGCCATCACTGCATGTGATAAAAGTCTGGGCTTTCAGCCCCTGTCAGCTTGAAGGCATTTCTCCTAGCCACCTTAAACAGCAGATGAGCTCCATGTGGAGGAAACACTCAGGATGGAGAGGTGATGGGTGGAGAGACGGATCTTTCCTTCTCGCACATTTAGTGGCGCATTTCTCTCTCTTCATCAGCCTCCAACCTGTCTCTCCAGAATGGGGGTTGAACAGAGTGTGACTTTGAGAAAAACAGCACTGGCAAAAACACATTTCGATGGCAGAGGCATTTCCTGAGATTCACCATTCTAACCATTTCACAGCGATGGGTAATAATACAATACATGGGATAATTGTACCTAGGGCTGCACGATACTGGAAAAAAAAAAAAAAACTCACATGCGATATTTTATTTTTCTGCGATATATATTGCGATATGAAAAAAAAATCACCACATGACTTGAATAGTTTATTTAGAAAAAACGTCTCTAGGTTACGTATGTAACCATGGTTCCCCGAGGGAACGAGACGCTGCGTCGAGATTCACTTTGGGAATGCCCTTGCGTGACCGCGTTCTGAAGCACGTGTCAAATCCGTCCAATGAAGCAGCGAGACGTCACGAGCAGGGTGACGTAAGTACCAGAAAGCATAAAAGCGCATCCGGCCGGCGCCACCCAGCTTCGATGAAGTAGTGCCCGCAGGGATGCAGGGAGTATGGCAAAGACACGCAGCGTCTCGTTCCCTCTGGGAACCATTGTTACATACGTAACCTAGAGACGTTCCCTTCAGGAACTCGAGCTTGTTTTTTTTGGGTCGAGATTCACTTTGGGAACGAGAATACCAACTGCGCCATACTACCAAGTCCCTGCTTGTGTGTGTATATTATGAGCACATCACGAAGAGAGAACTGGGAACCTGGGGTAGATGCCAGGTGTAGGTTGTAAAAGCGGACAAAGTGTGCGGAAAGGACAAGCCCGTCGCAGCACAAATGTCCTGCAAGGCCAAACCCAAGCTGAAAGCCTTGGAGGCCGACATACTCCTGGTCGAGTGCGCTCTGAACCCCATAGGTGATGGGAGGCCAGAGGACCCGTAGGCTAGTGAGATGGCCTCAACCACCCACCTACTCATAGTTTGCTTGGTCGCCGGAAATCCCTTCTTTGGCGGACCAAACCAAACAAAAAGCTGATCTTTTTTTTTTTTGTTGCCTTACGCCAGGGGGCAGCTCTGTGTGCGTAAGCGTCCTGTGCTCGAACTGGACATAGCAGATTAAGCCTTTCTTGGCCTACGTCCTGGAATGGAGGAGGACAGAATGCCAGAAGTACTATGGGCCCTGGTGAAGAAACGGGCACCTTAGGGACACACCCGGCCCTCAGGTAAAGGAATGCCCTAACCATGCCTGGAATGAACTCCAGGCACGAAACAGAGAGTGCCTGAAGATCCCGATCCTTTTTAGTGAGGAAATAGCGAGGAAAAAGATAGCCTTGAGCGTGACCAACTTGAACCCGGGGGAACTTCCTCTATGGGCTCAAAGGGGGCATTGCATAAGCCCTCCAGAAACACAGCCAGGTCCCATGAGGGCACCTTGGTGCGCTGTACAGGCCTCAGCCTCAGTGTGCCATGGAGGAAACGAGTGGCAAGTGGGTGTCCTCCCAATGATTGACCACCCAGAAGGGAGTGGTAAGCAGCTAAGGCCACCACGTAAACCTTTAGAGTGGAGGGAGATAACCCTGAGGAAAAATGCTCCTGCAGAAACTCCAGAACTGTACCAATTGGACAGTTGACTGGGTCCTGCAGTCGCTGTCCACAACCATGAAGCAAAAAGTTTCCACTTCAAGGCATACTGGTTCCTAGTGGCGGGAGCTCTGGACTGAAGTATAGTCTCAACAACCTCAGTTGAAAGACCAGAAGCTACGAGTTGTGCCCCCCAGGGGCCACACCCACAACTTCCACAACTCCGGGCGTGGGTGAAAGATAGTGCCCCCCGCCTGAGAGAGGAGATCCCTCCTGACAGGAATCTCCCATGGAGAGCCGTCGAGGAGGGACACCAAGTCCGAGAATCAGCTTGTACAAGGGGCGCGAATGCAGACCCCCCTGCCGATTAATGTAGGAGACCACCCATGTGTTGTCTGTGCGGACAAACACACGATGCCCCCTTAGGTCTGGAAGGAAGAGTGTCAGAGCTCGAAACACTGCCAGCATCTCCAGGCAATTTATGTGCCAAGAGAGATGATGGCCTTCCCACAGACCCAGGGCAGAGCGGCCACTCATGACCGCTACCCAGCCCTTGAGAGAGGCATCCGTCGTTAGCATTAAGCGACGACAAGGAGCCCCTAACATCGGGCCTTGAACCAGGAACCAAGGTTTCTTCCACATGTCTAAGGCAAGTAAGCACGCTGCGGGACCTTGATCATGCAAAGCGGATTCCCCCTCGGGGAAAATCCTTGGTTCTGAGCCACCACTGCAAGATTCTCATGTACCGCAGGCCAAAAGGTATACCGTTGGACACAGCTACCATCAAACCCAACAGCCTCTGAAACTATTTGACAGTGAGTGACTGGCCTTCTCATACCTCGTGGGACTGGCGTGAGGAATTGACTTGCTGCGAGCAGGAGACAGACAATGCCTGCATCGAGGTTGAGTCTCAAACCAGACTAAAATAAAAGTGGTTCTATGAAGTGGAGAAAGGAACACTATCTTGGGTTTCTTCTTACCCCAGCTCTACTATGGGCAAGACGACATATCGTGCTGAGCCGCCATCTGCTCTGATTGAGCTAGTATTAACCAATCGTCGATATAATTGTGTATGCGGATGCCCTGGAGTCGCAACATAGCCAGGGCTACATCCACACACTTCGTAAAAGTGCTGGGTGAGAGTGCAAGGCCGAAAGGAATAACACGATATTGGTACGCTTTGCCCCGAAAGCAAACCTCAGGAACTTCCTGTTACTGGGAAGGATGGAGACATGAAAATAAGCATTTTTTAGATCTATCGTGACGAACCAGTCCTCGGACTTGATTTGAGATACTATCTGCTTGATAGTGAGGATCTTTAACCGAAGTAGTTTGATAGCGCGGTTCAGAAGACGGAGATCTAAGATCAGACGCAACCCCCCCATCCTTCTTCGGAACAATGAATTAACGGCTGTAGAACCCGGACGCTCTCTCAAGAGAGGAGGAACACGTTCTATGGCCTCCTTCCTCAAGAAAGTGTCTATTTCTTGTTCCATTACCAGAGCCTGCTCGCGGGCCCACTAGTGTGGGGATGACCCCAATGAAACGAGGCGGACAAGAACCGAACTAGATTCTGTAACCTTCTCTACAATCTGCAGGACCCATTTTGAGATATTTGGTAGCAGTTTCCACGCTACCAGAAAATCTACTAAGGGAACCAGCCTCGCGAGGCTGGCGTCTGGTATTACTAGAGGAGCCAGTTCGGTGCCCTGAAGCGGATGACCGGCATGGAACGACCGACCTGACTGCTGAAGCACCCTCACTTGAGGGGGCGAGCTCTCCCGTGCCGTAACGTTGCCGGGCGGCAGCTGGGAATTTCACTCGTCGGAGCTCACTGAGCCCTGAAGCACCGAGGTGGCAGGGGTATCAATGAACCTCCGTGAGGGCTCTGAAGGAACAACCGACCTGACTGCTGTAGCACCCTCACTTGAGGGGGCGAGCTCTCCCGTGCCGTACCACTGCCGGGGCGGCAGCTGGGATTTGCGCTCGTCGGAGCACTGATCCCTGAAGCACCGAGGGTGGCAGGGGGATCAATAAGCCTCCGTGAGGGCACTGAAGAGGATTGGGCACCGTATACTGAGGTATTATCCTTCCCTCCCCAGGTGGGGCTGCCTAACGGTAGCCGATCCGTTTCGGTCAGAAGACCCAACTGAGCGCATCGCCCGACCCCCGATCTTTCTGTGGAGGGGTGTGGGTTGCAATGCTCTGTTTTTGAGACTGGCGGTATGAGGAGCTTTATGGCTTGGGCTGTTGCCGCTCAGCAGTCCCACCCCTGAGCAGGTCAGCCTGGTATGCTTGTAACACCGCCATTGTGTGCAAACATGCTCCAGCCTGACCTACTGCCGTATAAGCTTTCCAAACTAGACTCGATGTAAGCCTAACGTGCCTGGTGGGAAGATTCGGGGCCTTCAGGGACGATGCGGAGGATGGGGAGAGATAGCTCGCAAGAGTCTGCTCCACCACTGGCATCGCCCCACATACCTTATCATTCAGCCCCACGATGATCTTTTGAATAAATCAAGACTGTGGGGCTGTAATACGGGATGAATACGGTTTCTCCCACAATCTTGACACCTCATCATGGAGATCGGGGAAAAACGGAAGGCCACCGTCGTGAAGGCTGTGATCTGGATTCAGAACATGATCGTCTAATTATTTTTAGGACGAGCGTCATGTTCCTAGGCTGGCCAAACGATATTTTATTTTGGCGAATGCACGAAACACACTTCATAATCACGAATCACACCTCATATGCGAGGGACTGTGGTGGCGAGTCCACAGTCTCCTCTGTCTCGACACTCATCACATCCACCTCCTCGGAGGAAGATAGATGAAGTGTCTGGCTCTCTCTCTGGGGGGGGGGTGTCTGGCTCTCTCTCTGTTTCCGAACCGTGAGACAGAGAGCCGCGGATCTAGCGGGTGAGAACAGAGAAAAGGACGAGCCCGTCTCGGATACCTCCTCTAAATCCACCCGCGATCCCCACGACAAAAGTCTGCGCTGTGCCTCAGCAACAGCGAGACCGCTGCCAGCGGAATCGCGAGCCTGGCCGCTCTCATCAAACGCAGCCAGGCGAGAGTGGAGCATACGCAGCGAGAGCTCGCAGTGATGACAATCAGCTGCTCGAAAGCTGACCGTGCATGCTTCGCTCCTAAACAAACGACACACAAATCGTGTGTATCCCCTGCCGCCAGATATCGTGGGCAGGGAGAAACACAGCGTTTGCAATGCCGTTCGCTCGCCATAGACTTTCTCATTGCTTTATATATATGAGTGCTTGTGCGGACAGACAACAGTAAATAGAAAGACACATACACAGAGCGCTACTGAAAAGCAGAAGCTGGGTGGCGCCCGGCCGGATGCGCTTTAATGCTTTCTGGTGCTTACGTCACCCTGCACGTGACGTCTCGCTGCTCCATTGGACAAATTTGACACGTGCTTCAGAACGCGGTCACGCAAGGGCGTTCCCGAAGTGAATCTCGACGCAGCTCGAGTTCCTGAAGGGGAAACCTAATCAATGTTTGGGGTGATTTTGTAGGCGAGTAAATCAGCATAGGATATAAACAAATTACAAGCATAGATAAATATAACAGAACAAAGATAGTGCATATATTTTTCCAGTAAGGCTAACAGTATTCAGGTACAGACATTGAATAATCAAATGTAAAATAACACAGCATAGTCTCGGTATAAATTAATAAATCTGTGTAAAGCTATAAAAGTGATTTTTCTTGTGTTTGGGGGGGGGGATGTTGATTAACATTCATAACACAGGAAAGCCTAGAAAATTAACTGCTGTAAACCATATACGTATGCATAAATTTCTTTCTCAATTGTTTCCCTTCACCTAAGCCATAAGCAATATGTTTACAAGGATACTTGCAGAGCACAGTATTTCAGGCACAAATAGAGCAGAAGTGAATAGAAATCATGTTCACGTGGAATTGCGTGGCTCTCACTGTGTCTACACCGGACGTGAGCGGTGCGGCGCGACAAAATACAATAGAATCCATTATAATCAGTGATGCTGTCCGTCTACACTGGATGCGGCGCGGCGCAACAAATCCCGACAGTAAACTGATTGCGCATTCTATTTATGACGTACTGACACAAAGTTCAAATGATTGGCAACGGTCGCTTTGTCGCGTCTAGTGTAGACAGACTTTGGGGCCGTTCACATGTCGCACCTAAAAACGCATGGGAAAACGCCAGTCACGCCGCTTTCTCCTTCTTTCCAAAGTGCTCGGGAGCTTGCGCTTTCGTGGCATCTGCCGTTGCTAAGCAACCGTGACTTGCGCTCTCCACGACGACGCGGAAGTGTTATCAAAGGATAAACGGATTTCCAGCACTGAAAAATTATGTGCAGTAGCTCTGCTCTAAATGTGTTTAAAATAGGTATCTCTGTACAGCTGTCGCGTCCGGTGTAGACACTGTGTCTGTGTGTGAGCAAAGAAACAATCAGTATAAATATAACGATCAGTATACTAAACATCGCACATCCTGCGATGTGACTATCGCGGATGCGCACATCGCGATATCGATGCTGAAACGATATATCGTGCAGCCCTGATTGTACCTTAAATGTTCAATCACTGGCAAAAAAAAGAGAACGACTTTTCTGGAAATTCCAACTGGCACTGCGTCAAACAAAGTTGATTTGTTTTAATTGGCAGTGGATGCATTCACTTGTAAATTATGAACATTACCACATGCTAGATTTCCTCATTTGCTTTTTCCTGCACCTTTTAATACTGAAGTAAAATGCAGTGTAGCTATCAAAGTCATAAAAGGCAAAGTGTGTTACAAGGCACAAGAAACATAGACTGCTACTTACAGATATGCTTTCAAACACCTCATCATTGACGTCTGAAAATGTAAACATAATTGAACAATTGATCACTTACCATGAGGTAAAAACCAAACCCTTGCTGCATTTACAGGTGCATCTCAATAAATTAGATTGCCGTGGAAAAGTTCATTTATTTCAGTAATTCAACTCAAATTGTGAAACTCGTGTATTAAATCAATTCAATGCACACAGACTGAAGTAGTTCAAGTCTTTGGTTCTTTTAATTGTGATGATTTTGGCTCACATTTAACAAAAACCCACAAATTCACAATCTCAACAAATTAGAATTCTTCATAAGACCAATAAAAAAAAAAAAATTTTAGTGAAGTGTTGGCCTTCTGGAAAGTATGTGAATTTACTGTCATGTACTCACTACTTGGTAGGGGCTCCTTTTGCTTTAAGTACTGCCTCAATTCGGCATGGCATGGAAGTGATCAGTTTGTGGCACTACTGAGGTAGTATGGAAGCCCAGGTTTCCTTGACAGAGGCCTTCAGCTCATCTGCATTTTTTTATTCTCTTGTTTCTCATTCTCCTCTTGACAATACCCCATAGATTATCTATGAGGTTCAGGTCTGGTGAGTTTACTGGCAAGTCAAGCATACCAACACCATGGTCAAGCAACCTTTGGTGCTTTTGAAAGTGTGGGCAGGTGCCAAATCCTGCTGGAAAATTAAATCAGCTTCTTCAAAATCTGGTCAGCAGAAGGAAGCATGAAGTGCTCCAAAATTTCTTGGTAAAACGGGTGCAGTGACGTTGGTTTTCAAAAAACACAAGGGACCAACACCAGCAGATGACATTGCAAACCAAATCATCACAGACTGTGGAAACTAAACACTGGACTTCAAGCAAAATGGGACTATGAGCTTCTCCAACATTCCTACAGACTCTAGGCCGTGGTTCAACAAGTGAAATACCAAAACACTTGCTTCATTGAAAGAGGAATTTGGACCACGGGCAACAGTCAGTTCTTCTTCTCTTAGCCAGGTAAGCGCTCTGACCGATGTTGTGGTCGGGAGTGGCTTAACAAGAGGAACGAAACTGTAGCAAATTCCTTGACAACGTCTGTGGTGTGTGGTATGAGCATTGACCAGCCTCAGTCCATCCTTGTGAGTTCACTCCCCAAATTCTATTCGATTTTGCTGGACATCCCATATGGTGCGGTTTCTCTGCGTGGTTGTGCCAAACATTTTCCTTTTTCCTTCCCACACTTTTTCCTTCCACCACTTTCTGTTAACATGGGCGTTGGGAAATTTTTAACAGCACGCTGTGAACAGCAGCTCTTGGCAATGAATGTGTGGCTTACCCTCCTTGTGAAGTGTTTCAATGATTGTCTTCTGGACAACTGTAAGATCAGCAGTCTTCCCCATGATTGTGTAGCCTCGTGAACCAAACTGAGAGACCATTTTGAAGGATCAGGAAACCTTTGAAGGTGTTTTGATTAGCTGATTGGCATGTCACCAAATTCTAATTAGTTGAGATAGTGAATTAGTGGGTTTTTATTAAATGTGAGCCAAAATCATAAATTAAAAGAACCAAAGACTTAAACTAATTCAGTCTGTGTGCATTGAATTTATTTAATACACGAGTTTCACAATTTGAGTTGAATTACTGCAATAAATGAACTTTTCCACGACATTCTAATTTATTGAGATGCACCTGTATATCCTGCAATGAGGTGTGTGAGAAAATGTCCTTTCAACTTCCTTTCGTCAGCGCTTACACACCTTCACTTCCACTCAGGACAAAGCCAAATCCGTCAATTCCCCTTGCCTCTAAACTAGTACATTTCTTAAAAGCCACTACGTCCAGAATTTTACTGAGGGGCAATGTAGCAAACTAAATATTCAGGCTTTTCTGTGGCTCCCTTCCATCCCCTCCCTTCCCTTAAACCAATCTGACAACCCTTTTAGAGCCGGTGGGAAGAGAATATATTTCCAAGCTGGCTTGATAAAGGCCTGCTTTAAGAGTTGTCTGCATTAACAGACTGAAAGAGCAGGAAAGAGACAATGCGAGTTGAGGAAACTGTGAGCTGAAGGGATTCTACTTCTTTCCTGTTCCAAGGACCAATAGCGCAAGCTTTTTCGTGACGGGCTTAAGAGCTTCATGAAAAGCAAGCGAGCATACAGATACTTCTTCTGCAGGGACTTTCCTGCAAGGTGAAGGTTCCAACTTGAAAAGTGGGACAGAGTTGCACAAATGCAGTGTCCTCACATGCTCTGCCCCTTGACCTGTGCTGCACATTGACACCAGGGGAACAGTGTCTTTTGTTGTCTGTTGCTGCTGAAAAAGGGCCTAAATTAGTTCAGTTTTCTTGAGCATTGTCTGCTTCTCGACCCAACCCAAAGGGCTTGATTTTCCACACAGCTGGAAGCCATTAGAGCTCTCTGATGATCTGCTTGTACGATGGCTTAGCTGCCGAGGCTGCAATGAGACAGAAAAAGAGAAGCAGAGGAGGAACTGAAGTAGAGACGGTCATTAGATCAGCCAGTATGATGCTGTCTCACAGAAGAAACCCCAAAGGGCAAGAGTGTCTAATAAGAGGGTGTGAATCACAGTGTAAATATTTTTCATACAGCAGAAACCATAAGAAGATGCTCCTTGCAGGAGCAAAACACTAGAAACAAGCAGCGAACACAGAAGTGCTTATGCTGCATCTTGTGTAGAATCGCTACAAATATGAACAGGTGGGCATCAATGAAAACTCAAACAGGCTGGAAATGCCTCTGTTGATCTTTTGTGCTGTAATAAAGCCATAGTGAAACAGTCCGTATAATGCTGGAAATATACATATGAATGGATGTCCAATGACATCCTCTGATCCCAATAACCCTCTCCTTTGATGCACACAACATGGATAAGCAAATACAGGTAAACATGTCAGCAATGTGGACACAGTTCACAACAAAAATGATGCTAGAGTAGCAATATGTAAAATGTGTTTGGCTGAAATACTGAGACGCAACATGAAGAGTTCAATTACCCTAATTTAATTACCAAAATTTGAAAACACTTGAAAATGAAAACACGAAAACTTCCAGTTTTGGTATTTCGGTTAAAAATATGTTTTGGTGCATCACTGCTAGTTTTCATATGTAACTTATGTTGTGGGTCTGCATGAAAAAAAGAAGAGAAAAAACAGAAGTAAATGTATGTGTGTGTGTGTCCAGTCCCAAGCCATCTGTCAGTTCTGCTGTCCCCGAGTCCCAGAGCAAGCTGTGGCTGAGGGCCGGGGCCAGATCTGTTCCGCAGCTATTCATGACTTTCCCACTCCACCTTTTCAGCATGACTGCGGCACACAGTGCACGCCAATCAAGCTCAACAACGGTCACCAGGTCCAAAGAGACCCCCCCCCTCTCCCGTGATGGCAAAATGATCCTGCTCTCCAGTCTGTATAATGTGTGCAAGTATCATCTGAATGTGTGGCTCACACTAGAAAGTGACACAGGCAGTTGTGCTGATTCATGAAAAGCATGTCGTCAGTAACAAATCGGCCCCCTCATTTGGACCCGAGCCAGACTCTGCTCTCAGCCCGGTCCAGCCGCCGTCTGACAACTGAGCCTCTCTTACTTGCTGCAGAAAACAGAGCATGTTTCATTAGGCGGTGGAGTTTGACATTACTCTGAAGTCTGTTTAATCTCATAACATGGAAAGAGGTAGAGATGCCTTCGTGGCTCATTCCTTTAGTGTTTGCACACTAGGTGGTGCTAGTAATACACACTTCAGATATTAAATCTTCACACATACACGCACACACCAACACGTACAGAGTGACAGATTCATTGTGTCTGCTTCTGCATTTAGGTAACGAACAAAAACACCTACGTCTCATTTCTAAATCCTGATCATGAGCCGTTCGGTTTTCAGAGGCGAGTCCAGATGCACACTGACAGATTCACCAGCAAGTGCTGAAGAGAGAGAGAAAAAAAGATGGTCCTGCTTTAGAACATTTTTGTTAACTTTTTCGAAAGTGTCGATGCCAGCTGTCCCAGCTTATGTTTAGATTATGTAATGCAAACATATTGTGGAAAGAGGACAGAAACTGCACAATGCAGGCTCTCTTCAGTCCTGTCATTACTTTCGGTATCCTCATGAGTGACTAACACAAAAAGAGAGAGAGCAAATCAAAACAGGAGGAATCTGTCAGTGGGACCGGAGCTGGCTGAGTGAGAGATCGAGCCCAACAGGAACCAGTCATTCCTGGCCCAGCCCTTCTCCACACAATGGCCTTTAGAATGGAAGGAACCACGGGCCCGGCAGAGATAGCCCACTGTCAGGAACCAGGACGGACAGGACCCAGCCTCCCCAGGCAGGATGTCGCTGCTGCAGGACTGCACGGCCCCGATATCCCACGTTCACACACTCTTCCCCCACCGGCAAGCCGGGATGTTTTGCTCCTCAGGTAATTAAAGTCGGAAGCCCCGAGGGTGGGTGAGCTCACAGACTGACCTCCACTGTCCTAGTCAAGAGGTTGGTCCCGCTATCAGGCTTCCGCAAGCCACGACTGGGGCATCAACAAGCTGCAGTTATCCGCCCCACTCTTGCCCTTCTTGAGGAAGGCAAATTAATGGCAGAGAGTTCCAATGATTTCCACAGAAATCAAATGCCTGTCATTCATAAATTCACAAATGCTCCTGCCCCTTGTATGATCATAAGGGATAGTTCACCCAAAAAATCATAATTTTTACACTCTCATGTTGTTTAAAATCTGTATGTCTTTCTTTATTCTGAATAGCACAAAAGAAGATATTTAGAAGAATATTTCAGCTGTTTCTTCCCATACAATGAAAGTCAATGGAGACTTTCATTATTATTACTTTTTCAATGTTTCTTTTAAATATTTTGGCTTATTTGAAAATGCTTTCAGTTACCAATAATAGTGTATTACTCCACTTTACCACAGAAAATGTGGCACACATTTCTATTCACAGGCGTGAGGATACAGGAAATCCTTTCTTCTAAACAATACACAGTCCCTCGAGGAGGAGCTGAGGCATGGATTTCACAAATGTCCACACTCTATACTCACAGATTAGGATAAAACACTTCCAGTATTCTCATGAAATATTCACTAGCCCCGGTGAGGTGAGGACGGACTGTGGCACGCTGACCCCGGGTGTCCCGGACAGACCCCCGAGCATCCCTCTGGTCAGCACTGCTCTACTTCAGCACACCTCCGACCACAGAGTACCGCCAGCAGCCCACTGCAGTTGCCATGACAACGGGCACTGCAGATATGTTGTGAGGTGAGCAGCCTGTCAACCTGCAGAGGCGCTTTTGTGTGTGTACTACATGCTAAATAAAGTTACCGCCACTCCTAGAAAGAGAGAAAAAAAGAGAGAAACAGATACAGAGGAAATAAAAAGAGAAACTCATTGCAGTTAATAAAATATATGGTGACCGACGCAGCAGTGGATGAGTTATGCTCGGCCTCGCTCAAATCAAAACAGTCTCATGTCAGAGCCATAAAACTAAAACAGTCCTCTGGCACACGCATGTGTGCTATTAACATCACTTGTCCATTGCTCAGAAAGCCTCTTAGCCACTAAATCAAACCCACAGATGGCATGAAGACTGAGGTGGGAGAGGAGAGGTGACTACACAACAGTTGCGCTCAATTCAGAGTTTACATTCGTCCATTAGCTGAGGAAAGTCAGGGACACAACAGCTTCAACAAATGACAGCGGAAATGCAAATTAAAAAAATGTAAAGTGGTTTTCTCACTTTTCCAAATTGTCCAAATACTATTATTAATATATTATTTTTAATTACTAATTTTGTGCATTTCTGTGACTAAAATATATTTATTATGATAATAGAGAGTGCAAGTGTAAGAGGGTCAAGTGTTTTTTTTTAAATAAAAAAATAGACAAAATAGAATTAAAATAGAGAGAGATAGAGTTATAGGGTCAAACTACGATGAAAGAGATGCGTTTTTAACCGTTTGATTGTATTTATATTTATTTATAGTTTATGTAATTATTTATTTATAGTTAAATGTCATTTTTTTGTAACAAAAACAAAAGACAACTGGCAAAGAATTTCATGACTCTAAGTCATTTTTGAGCCCAGCACAGCCAAAAATACATAACAGTAGGGCAGTAAACACAGACACGTGCAATGTGGAATTGTGGGTAGCAAATACGATTCCACATCAACACAACACTATGTGCTATTAAAAGTGTTTTAGAAAAACAACAACAACAAAAACAACCCACACAATCCCTTTGCACACACTCTGCTGAAACTCAAGAGATCAAGATGCAGAGAGCAGATCAATGGCACTGTCAGGCACTCCAAAGTCAGAGACTGAAATGAATGGCATGAACAGTGGCAGACGTCTTTGAACGAGTGAGATCTGCGAGAATGAGGACAGCGGGAGTTAATTGAACCCTCTATAGCCTCCAGCTACACACTTCTACTACAAATGCAACACTTCTACCACAAATGTTCAGTTCTACTAAAATACTTTGCGTTGGTTTGCACCACCACCCTAATAAAAAAGACATGAATCTGCAAAGTTATGTTGCCCTGTACAACGTATAACATAACATCCTGCATTATCCATAAACGAGGCAATCTGATTATAACATTATTCCAGAGCCTATCATAAATAAAGCTAGTGATTATGGGCGAACAAGCACAGCTTGCAAGAGTGATTCAAATCCGCACATTAAAACATGATACTATATGATGCTTCTGAATGTGCCGCCGTTCAGACCATCTCCTCCTGTTTCATTCCTCCTTTTCCTCTCTCACTTCTTCCTGCTTCTATATTTTGTGGCATCTGGCACAGCGACTATACGTCTGTTCAATCGTTCTGCGCTCCACTCTCAATCTTCCTTCTCTCTGTCTGGTCTCTAACAGGGTTGCCTGATCTTCTCCTCCCTCTGGTTTCCTCTGACTAGTTCTGCTCGGTGCTGATACAGTACTGGCCTGCAGCCCTGTCCATCAATCTCCAGCCTGTGGCATCGGTGAACACAGGAAGGCCCCACCCTGACAAATGCCTGTGAAAACTTTATTCCATCCAGTCCTTTTTTCTTTATCTTTGTCATTCCTTGTGTCCTATGAACATCTCACCCTGAGATCAGTTGTGGCCTTGTCTTTCCCATCTGTTTTCGTAAGATCAATGCCTCAGGGAGACGGCAGGCATGAGCCGAGGTATATCCAATAATCACACTGATCTGGAATTCTAGTCTGCTCTCATTCCATTTCACTGTCCACTCGTCATCGACCCTCTGCGTTACCCATAATCCACTCTTTGGTTTAACTCCATTTTCATCTCATCATGTCTGATAGCAAATTCCCAGAGGCCCTCTGGTTGTGTTAGAGGGAAAAAAAATCACTTTTCTTTTCATGGTTCTGGATAACCCGCCACCCTCCCTCCGCGATCGACACCACCTCCGCCACCCCCCTTTCCCCCCCCCCCCCCCCCTTTTTTTTTCCCCAAGATATGTGGATAAATAATTGAAAACAAGTGCAGGGATTTGCCAGACTGTAAGCTTCCTTTCATATGTTAATTACTCACAAACAGTTGTTTTGAATAAAGGCATTTTCTTCTCTCTCCTCCTCTTCGGGCTCCAAATCCTGCATGGAGAAAAACGTGGTGCCAATCGCAGATAAATCCAACTCTCTGTTTATAGCATTAATCCATCTTTTGCACACACACACACACACACACACATACAGTGGGGCAAAAAAGTATTTAGTCAGCCACCAATTGTGCAAGTTCTCCCACTTAAAAAGATGAGAGAGGCCTGTAATTTTCATCATAGGTATACCTCAACTATGAGAGACAAAATGATTTAAAAAAATCCAGAAAAAAACATTGTCGGATTTTTAAAGAATTAATTGGTAAATTCCTCGGTAAAATAAGTATTTGGGCACCTACAAACAAGCAAGATTTCTGGACCTCACAGACCTGTAACTTCTTCTTTAAGATCCTCTGTCCTCCACTCGTTTACCTGTATTAATGGCATCTGTTTGTACTTGTTATCAGTATAAAAGACACCTGTCCACAACCTCAAACAGTCACACTCCAAACTCCACCATGGCCAAGACCAAAGAGCTGTCAAAGGACACCAGAAACAAAATTGTAGACCTGCACCAGGCTGGGAAGACTGAATCTGCAATAGGTAAGCAGCTTGGTGTGAAGAAATCAAATGTGGGAGCAATTATTAGAAAATGGAAGACATACAAAACCACTAATAATCTCCCTCGATCTGGGGCTCCAACGCAAGATCTCACCCCGTGGGGTCAAAAAACACAAGAACTGTGAGCAAAAATCCCAAAACCACACGGGGGACCTAGTGAATGACCTGCAGAGAGCTGGGACCAAAGTAACAAAGGCTACCATCAGTAACACACTGCGCCGCCAGGGACTCAAATCCTGCAGTGCCAGACGTGTCCCCCTGCTTAAGCCAGTACATGTCAAGGCCCATCTGAAGTTTGCTAGAGAGCATGTGGATGATCCAGAAGAGGATTGGGAGAAGTCATATGGTCAGATGAACCAAATTATAACTTTTTGGTAAAAACTCAACTGGTCGTGTTTGGAGGAGAAAGAATGCTAAGTTGCATCCAAAGAACACCATACCTAAAGCATGGGGGTGGAAACATCATGCTTGGGGGCTGTTTTTCTGCAAAGGGACCAGGACGACTGATCTGTGTAAACGAAAGAATGAATGGGGCCAGGTATCGTGAGATTTTGAGTGAAAACCAACAGCAAGGGCATTGAAGATGAAACATGCTGGGTCTTTCAGCATGACAATGATACCAAACACACCGCCCGGGCAACGAAGAGTGGCTTCGTAAGAAGCATTTCAAGGTACTGGAGTGGCCTAGCCAGTCTCCAGATCTCAACCCCATAGAAAATCTTTGGAGGGAGTTGAAAATCCGTGTTGCCCAGCGACAGCCCCAAAACATTACTGCTCTAGAGGAGATCTGCATGGAGGAATGGGCCAAAATACCAGCAACAGTGTGTGAAAACCTTGTGAAGACTTACAGAAAACGTTTGACCTCTGTCATTGCCAACAAAGGGTATATAACAAAGTATTGAGATTAAATTTTGTTATTGACCAAATACTTATTTTCCACCATAATTTGCAAATAAATTCTTTAAAAATCCTACAATGTGATTTTCTGGATTTTTTTTTCTAATTTTGTCTCTCATAGTTGAGGTATACCTATGATGAAAATTACAGGCCTCTCTCATCTTTTTAAGTGGGAGAACTTGCACAATTGGTGGCTGACTAAATACTTTTTTTCCCCACTGTAACAGGCGCCTCCAGCGCTCAGCTGATGCAAGGGGCCTTTTAAGAGAGTCGTGTTTGGCGTGGAGTGACAGGGAGCACCAGACGGGAGCCAAAAGTGAGATCTGAATAAGCATGCTGTGCGTGCACGCTCTCTAATCAGCCGCCGACTTTTCCGTTTACGCTGTCATTAAAAGCAATAGCCTGAGGCCGTGAATGACAAATCATCTCTTTGGCAATAAGTGCTCGTGGAGGCTGCATTCAGAAGGACCCCCTTGTCAGTGACAAGTGCTGTCTTCCATGCTGCATGCTATGATGGTGGCGAATCACCCCAGGATCTCTCTGGATACCATATTAAAAATAGGATGGCTCACAATGGTTGATTAGTTGTCTAACAGCTGACCAGTCGAATCTTGAGGTCTATCGTTTTTTATTTGTTGTTTTAGCAGTGGTACTTTCATTATTAGTATGCTGTGCCTAGCTGTTAGGTGAAGCATAAAGTAGTCTAACTGTACAAATTTGGCATGTACTGTACCTGATTTTAACCAAAATAATTGATATTGAATCGAATCGAATTGGTAATCGAATCGTAAGCTTGTGAATGAGAATCGAATTGTGAAATTTGTCAAAATCCAGCCCTATAATATATATAATATGCTATAATAATGGACCTTTTTCACATTTCCGGGTTTCTCAGCAGCGGAAGTCATCATAGTTGGGTTAATATATAATATTTTGCATTCCCATTTGCTTAAATAGCAAAAGAAAAACTCCACAATAGTGTTTTCATGACTTTCAATAAAAGAAAAAAAACATGTATAGCTGATAAACAAACAAAAACAAAAACAAAACAAAAACGGCAGTTAGAAGAGAGAACGATGTCAAATTTACCGTCCCTCCCATAGACGCTGCTTCGCAAAACACCTAGATTAGCATAAACTAGTTTACTCAACTATTCATTCAGACAGCTCCCTGACTATTCAATTAAAAAATATACAGGTATATTATAAAGGGTAAAAGGATATAAATATACAAAATAAGGTTTGCACATCGTAACAGAAAATACCGCAGGGGTAGCTTTAGGTAGCTATAAAAGGGTGAGCATTCAGACCGTGACCTGGCCAACGCAAATTTTAGATGCGATTAGGTCTCCGGAGGACGGAAATGTTTGGAATCAAGTGTCTCAGGGTGAATGAAACCATGACAAGCTCCTAATCCCTCTATTGAGAGCACACGCTACACCGCGCGCAACTGCAACACAATCTAACCATTAAGGTGGTTTCAGCTGCACATGACTGCGCCACATCCAAAGCACAAACTTTGCTTCATTTGACTGCAGCAGCATCTCCCATATGGTGCCAGGAGGAGGCGGGGCTGGAGGGAGACGGTGAGACAGACAGAAAGAAAGAACAGTTAAAATTCGCAAACATAAAATTGCAGCTGCACCATTATATTTGATCCCAGTGCAGCTGTGAATTATTATATGGACAATTTAATACTGCCAAAGAGGAAATAGCAGATTAAGATCATATATTTGCATCGCTGCCAAAGTGTGCGCACGTTCATGAGCCCAGAGCATCAGAGCAGGGGATGGGTTCGTTACAGACACATCTCCTTTCATGCTCCAAACGAGACGGCTGGAAGACGTCTTTCTCGCTTTCTGTGTTGGTAAGGTACGCGGGGAGGTGCAGACAGGGCTGTGCTTAGAGGGGTGAGCCATTCACGTTTCACTCATGCAGCTCCGAACGTCCTGTGAGCCAGTCATTTGTCCAGTCACCGGGGGAACATTAAAACCAGACCAAAATAATTCTTTACAGTTATGGAAAAAGTGAAGAGAATAAGAAAAACAGGCACATGCACACATCTTTCCCCTAAAAAGTTATTACATTTTGTGAATGGTATGGAGTAATGGCAAGCATATGTGGCGCTGCACTCGGAGTAGTAGTCAAGGCTAGGCTAATCGTGCTAGCAGGACTGGGAACCCGTGACGCATAACGGATACTTGTTACTGAAGTATAGCTTACAAAACCAGATGTTGATAAAGACACATTAAGACAGATGGGAGAACAATTACTGGCACACGCAACTGTCCTGAAACAACTTAAAACATTTCTGACCTTATAAGGCAAGATGGATTTATACGCACTGCCATTTTATTGCTCCATGAGACCCCTTCCCATTCGGAGAGGGGTCTCAATTTTGCCATAGCTGCGCCGCTCGCCGCAACGTGCAGCTATTTAACGCACTGGCGCTGAAGTGTATTTTGAAAGGAATAAATCAGTGAGAGACCACAGTGCAGTGAAATACCACATAATGCCATTCCAATCCATATGTAGCCCTATATATGCTTGGATACATTGTTCAGGAACTTTTCTGCCAAACTGAAAATCGCCAAAGATCACCACTTCTTTGGGACTCATGCAATTACATGTCTTAAAGTCAACATAAAATGATATATGCGGCATACAATTTCCAACCAAAAACTGCAAAAACAAATTTGGGTGGGACTCAAACAATGCCTAAATTGCTCCTACTGGTTAAAGTTATCCAATAGCCAACACGGCCGTGGCGATGTCAGCAGAAAATGTGCACGGATGAGTCACATTAAAACCAGGAATATCCAGAAATCAAATAAAAATCTTTCAACTGTAAAACCAAATGCACCATATTAATAGTCAGTTTCACTGTCCACCCAAATACAATGCGTGATATATCAGTACCATATCAGCTAACGGCTGATATTAGACTTTTTTTTTAATTTATCCACGTCAGTCAGTAACACTCAAAGTTAATCTTTAAAACAGTAATAATTTAATAATACTTAAATGTAATTTAAATGTAGATTTAAATGTAATCTTAAGCAAGTCTTAAAAAGAATATTAATTTGTTGTACTAAACATTACAATGTTATGATGCAGCGTTTAAAATGATTGATTTTAGTTTTTAGTGCATTTTTAAAAATGTATTTAGACATAATAATACTGAATTCTAATATCAGCCATAACATGAAAATAATTGTCTAGAATTTTTCACATCGGAGCATCTTTAATACAAACGTCTCAAATTGATTTTGCAGGCAGAATCTCAGGTCCTTAGAGGCTGTGTCACTCACATAAAGGTTAATTATACCCAAATACTCTGCACAAATTAAAGTGGTACGGATCACTGCCCTCCTCTCCCGACCCCCTCAACACAGACCCTATTGATCCATAAAGATCCACTCCACAATACCGCACACAAGTCAAGTAATAACCATGAGCGCTACATCACTTTGCTGGACTTGATCTGCTTTGTTGATCTTCTTCAGTATCATCTTTCGGAGGGGTCTGAAACATGACTGGCATGTCGGAGGTCTGTGGCAGCCGAGGCCAGTGCCCATCTGTGGGTTCATTCTGTGGTCATGTGCGTGCGGTGGAGCCGTGCTGCTAATGGCGGAAGTCCTGAGTAACCAGGAATGGCTCCTGGCAGGATGAATTCCTTCCCAGCTGTTTAAAAAAAAACATGCTCACATCCATACAGCCATAAACAGGATCTGAGACAAGGTTCATTCCCATTTCACGGTTTCTACGAAGTCTGCATAAGCGAGTCTTATCACTCGCTTGTCAGGAAAAGTCCAGCAGTACTATCTTAGCTGCCGTAATTCAGAGCATTATGTTTAAATAAGCGATTGAGTAATCAATGCATTATCGTCTTGGTCTATGGTGTTTCTTATATTGTTATATTTTGACTTTTGTGTTAAAACGGCTCCTTTAGTCTTTCCAATAGCGATGATGGTAACATGGGGAGATAATGTTAAGTAATTCAGCACAATTCTCCATTCGTTCTGCAGCTACAAACACTTTTAATGTGCCAGGGGTGCCCCCTCCATTCATTGCTAACAAAAGCTTAGATGCAATGGATGTTTAACAAAATGACTCTTTTATGCGAAGCCGCATTGAAAACGAAGAGGTTCATCCACCCGGGCGCATGCTCCTCTTTACCTGCTCCCCCACGCTCTGTCTTCCTCTACTTCTACACTTCAGCCCTGTCTTATGAATCACCTCTTCTAGAAATAATTGACACGGAGCGTTTATCTCGAAGGCACCTGCTGATCATTCAACTACAACACAATCTTCTAGTGTGCTACACCACATAGCTATTGTCCCACCACAGTGTCTGTGACACTAACTGCCAACAAAAGGAAGCCCAAACTATAGCCTCAATACAATTTGGATTAATCTAGAGACAAGAAAACACACACACAAATTATTTTCGAAAAATTATACTCAGTTTATGAAGAAGCTATTGAATACCAGGTGTTATTTTCTCTAGCGGTGTAAGAATCTATAGACGTTATAATGAATGCACACCATATGGCATTGTGTGCTTTGGAAAATCACTACGTGACACAATTGTATACTACCTTATTTTTCATTTATTCAGACCGTACGAGCGGTGAGTACAATTCTACCGATCCGTCTTGTTCTTGCCGTCTTTCTGCTGGCTTGCTCTCTGCTTTTCTCGGGAGCTCTAATAATTGACTGAGCGTGTCAATACGTGTAGTGAACACACAGGGGTCTACTGTCTCTGCCTATTGATCCATAGCTCTTGAAGGAGTCGAGCCTCTAGGCTCAAAACAAATCTTAATTACACTCCTCTTTACTGGGCCAGAGAGGCTGCACTCGAGTGGGTGCCCTTTTCATAAATACATATCAGAATCCATAAATCAAAATTAATGGGCGTGAGCGGCCCATGAATCAAACATTAGTGACTGAACAGATACAGCCGACAGATTCCCACTCTGATGCCATAAATTACAGAAAAAGGTAGTCCTTAATGCATCTGTGCTCCATGTAAACTGAGAATACAGTAATATTGCATTTTAGTATAATGCATTTTGCTTTATAACAGTCCAGAACGTGTTCTCATCTGATTTATAACATCAGTATTTCTGTTTTGAGTCCTTTGTTTATCTCAAGTGTAATGTAATGTGAGTCTATTTCTGCACTGATTCCAAGAATCATCATTCATTTTTCATGACAAAAAAGTTTTGGAGGGCCAAAATCATTGACCAAAACAGTTGAATAAGCAATTCTTTGATGACATTTTGACTTTGCCAGTGTCTTTTTCGTGCACATGACGTGAATAAGCTACAATAAGTAAACATGTCAACACTGTAGACGCACTTCACCATGACCAAAAATTATGGTAGAATAGCAATATGTACAATTTGTTGTCTGAAATATTGAGACAACTCCTTGCCAAAGAACTTTACTACAACTGGTTTAATTTATTACCTTAAAACAAAGAATTCAATTACCCACATGTAATTATTAAAACTTCATTTTCAGTTTTGATTTTTGGCCAAAAGAAAACTCGGTTTCTATGCTTCAGTAACAAAATAATTTGGTGCATTACTATTATGAATCATATCTTTCAGTTTACATCAAGAAAAAATTATCAAAGAAAAGTAATTAAAGGTACACTGTAATCAATCAAATGAAAAAAATGTTTTGGTGTGCACTTGGATTACTCATTATTATACACATTATTTATTATTCAAGGCATTATTACATGGTTATTTAATATATAAAGGATTTTTCTGTTAAAAGTCCAGCAAAATAACTCAACATGAAATGAACAAATATAAGATCTGGTCATACTGCCCACCCCTAGCTATAAGCTACTGTAAAGGTAGCAAAAGGATAAACGTCACTGAAAGGATGTTTCTGAATCTCGCAGTCTGTCACCCTTTTTAATGAAGAAGCTTTATAGACTTTCTGCAAGAGCTGAGTCCATCCCTCAGCAATTGTTACCTCATAAAAAGAAGTAAACCCTAATTAAGCCATTACACAGTCCATATTCTCCATCAATCATGCCTTTACACTGATATGCCAAAGCGTAATGTTGGTCATGTGCCATTCTCACCTTCTCCTTTGCAAAAGCAGCCCCTGAATCCACAGACAAAACCCAATTACAGATAACAATGTGCTAATCTCTGTTCCCAGGGAGCAGAGAGTCGGTCTGGAGAGAGATAGCGATGCCGCGAGGCTGAAACGCAGGCCAGATACAGCCTGTATGACAGAGCCTGTGTTTTTTTTTTTGTGTGTCCTTCACTCCTTCCTGCTAAAGTCACGCTCCCTTGGACCACCCCATCCCCCCCTCAACACACACACATACACACTCATCCTGACACCTTCACCACCCTGAATATTTTACCCTTTTACAGCTAATCTTTAAATGTAAATTCTGTGACGGGAAAATAGAGGAGGCGCAAGATAACAGGTTACATCTTCACTCCTGTGGCGCTATCGCCTTCTGCATCGCTGAAAAGCACCTATTCAATAAGATTACCTTCTGGCAGAGTGCACGGCGACACACCACGGCTTTATATTCATTAAACACACATCCCCGGCTTATCTGAAATATAAAGGGGCTTGTCAGGATGGCACATTGTGTGTGTGTCTAAGGGGAAGGCAATGTGCATTAGGGCGATTACAATATCAGCCTGGTCCAGATGGAGACAGGAAAATAAACAGAGGGGGAGAGAGCGCGAGCGAGCGAGAGACAGAGACAGAAGACAGAGAGGTAGTTTAGCGCACGCGTGACTGCATGTGTGTGAGTGCGGCTGATGGATGTGAGTGAATAAGACGACGTGTTGGAATAAGAGAGGAAGGGAGAGAAAGACAAGTTAATTGGCAAGTGAATCTTGGATTAACAGAGAGAGAGACAGTGAAAGAGAAAGAGAGAAAGGAAGACAGATAGTGAGCAAGGCTGGGCGGCCTGGACACCTGTCAGCTGGAGCAGCGGTTTGTTTAGTTAACCCCAGTCTGGACCACAATGACGGCTCAGATTCAGATCTCATTTTCAAGTTCAAATTCTTCTGTTGTTTTAAGCCATCAGAAATTGAGTATTTAGTTTACTATATCAATATTCATGAATTTCAAGAATTAGTTATGACCTGATCAAAAATAATTTTTTTTATTAATATAAATGTATCTATTTTAAATTCTCCACTCCTTATTATTAAATTTATTAAAATTAATATACAAAAATTAATACCTAGGACAAATTTGTTTTGTAAAAACTGTATCGTCTAAAAAAGCCCCATGTAAATTCTTACACATCCCCCTTTGACTTTATATTGCCTCATTATATTGTACTCTCCAGCCCCACGATACAATAAAAACCACTCATCCTCTTCTCTCACATTATACTTTCATGCTTTATGAAATCCAATAACCACAAGCTAAATTCCCCTCTTTGAAAAATTTGTAGCCATTATGCCCCCTATTGATCCGAAGCACGGATTCTGGGAGATGACGGCCACCTCAATCATTCATGGCCTGCCCTCCACAGAGACTCATGTCGAGTCAAATCTACAGCCCTCGCAAATAAGGGCCCTTTCTCCCCTCTGACAAAGCCCAACAACTCGCGTCGCTTATTTACAGCCAAAGATTGAGTGTGTCAGCAAGTCCAACAGTAGCCCTCAATGAATATAAAGAGCCTTATACATGATATAGCTCAATGGAAAGAGATGCGAGTGAAATAACGCTAATGTATTTTGGGAATGTTTCCCTTAAGAGCTGAAACATTAAGAGCGCATATAATGCACTTGGCTGATGTCGCGTAACTGAACTCGCTCGTTTTTCTTCCCTTTTGTTATTACAATTTTTATTCATCCAGAGAAATTATATGGTCTGTCAGCTTAGACCTTTTTGCACACATACCGGTTGCTCGCTGCAAAATTTACAGCGTGTGTTTCTGTATCCTTATGCACAAAGAGCATGTTTTTGATTTAAACATGCATGAAAGAGAAATTGTGAAGCAACGAGACATGCTGCGTATTTGCGCAAGTGTCTGGTGAGAATGTCTGCCAGTTTATGTATGGGGTTAATGACATCACTAATGAAATGAGTTACTGCAATGATAACACGCCTGGCTTTCGGCCAGAACGTCTGCTGTTCGTCATTTAAAATACACAGTAAGCACTTAACTGTTTTTACGCTGCTCTGCGTTTAAGGTAAATGAGAAGCACATTTATCAGTGGTGGAACACGCAATGCTCGTCTTTCATGAATGCGACAAAAACAAACATTTCTGGTGATGCATGGTGCATATTTATAGATCATCCTAACAGAAAATATGTATTAAATTTACATATAAGCTTAAACCAATACGAGTAAATATCTCCCGGACATACCTAAAAATAATGGATGAGTATTTCCATATCTCTCTCTCACACACAGCTGTGTGTGTGTTGGTGTGGGCAGTCGAGTCATCTCTTCATTATGCTGTGGCAGTGTCTGGTTTCATGCGTTTGACCCGGTGAGGCAGTGGGCAGTGGAGGCGAGGGGAACAGGTGTGAGCAGGAGGTGGGCTGTGCAGATGGCCTCAGCCAAGAGGATGTTGCTGCCGCAATCTGGCTCCCAAACACAAACACATACACACACACACACAGGGCTTGTCGTCACAGAACACCGCACCTCTGGCCACCATACACTATGTTTGCCTTTAATCAAGGTACGCTCACTACCTGCACTGCCCATTGGTCTCCAGATCGAATCTCGTGTTGACAGGAGCAGTGGGCAAAGACCTTAATGAGGTGCATGACCAATTCACAGTGGAGAGTGTCATAGTTACAGCAGTTATTGCTGGTCATTAGCCTCTATTTTCTGAATCACACAAATATAAGGGAATAACATATCTTAAAAAACCTGGACTGCATGACTATGAAAGCAAAAGAAACCCCTTTTGGAAAATAAAATGTAAATCTACTTTAAGATGAGAATGCTCAAGATTACAAAACAAACTCTGACTGATTGTTAAATACAAAAATAAAAAGCATAAATTTGACATGAGCAACACAAGCTGTGAGAACAAGCAAATTTCATCAAGGGAACAGCAGTTCTTCAAAATCCCTTTGGGTTTTTTTCCGCCTTAAATACAAACGGACTGCCACAGAGGACAAGGAAAATAAAATTCTACCCTTTAATTTTCAACTTTTACCCATCCAGCCTTTAAATGTTAAAGGCTCAACTCTTCAGTCAAGAGAGAACTTAAGCGCCAAGAGCAGACTATTCACATCATGATGGATTGAGAAGATGAGCTTGACAATTGTGACAGGAGCAGCTTTTTTAAAAAGCTGGCTAAGTCACAACTGATAAGCACATCTTTTCAATCCATTGTGAAGTCACAGTCGTCAATACAGCTTCTCAATCAAATGTGATATCACAATTGGCAGACTCATTTTGTCAATTCACTGTGATGTCACAGTTGTCAACGGATCAGTTCATCAAATTTGATATCACAATTGTTAAGCACACCTTTGTGAAATCACACTTCTCAGATGCATCTTAATCCACAATTGTCATGGATCTTCTCAAAATATATATCACTGTTGTCAAAAACATATTCTAAATTGTGATGTCACAACTGTGACTGACTGTTCTGTCACAATTAAACATAGCTTTTTAATCCAGTGTCATATCCCAGTTGTCAAACGCGTCCTCTAAAACGTTATTTATCAACATTTTATAAAGCATCTTCTAAATGCATCATGCTGTCACAATGTTCTTCATGTCTCACACCAGATGTTTACCTGTACTTGCAATCAAACATTTGATTTGATCAAATTCGCAACGCGTGAGAAGCTCGCAGACTGGCCAGCAACAATTCCAGCTTATTATAGAGCGTTAATGTGTTTATAGACGGAGGTGATATTACACTCGGCCAGCAGATGACATGCTGATCGCCACTTAATGTTTGACTGGTTTACTTCATATATTGATGAATTACTGTAGAAATAAGTTCAATGTCTGTTATATTATTCTTACAATATATTTGAAAAAATAAAATTACGAATTCTAAACAAATCTACAAGCTGCATTAAAATTCGTACATTAAGACCTAGCCTACGTTTAGTGTTTGGTTTGCAAAACTAGAGAATATAAGATAAAGAATTTACGGAGCACGTGAGATAAGAGCCAGAACACATAATCCATCTTCACAGAAACATATATAACGTTATAGTTATAGGTTACAGTATTGCAATTTACAACGAGACTTACTGTCATAAATTCTCTTACACAATATTTTCCTCTAGTTAAATGTGAAAACCCGATCAAATATATTTCAAAGCGATAAAGATGATATGAAATATGCCATAAAATCCCGAGTAGATTAATGAGCGTAACATGAAAGAAAGCTTGTCTGAGCGATGTTTTTCATTGTTTACAAATAGAGGTAAAGAGGTTTTTAATTAATTGTTCAAATCTATAGCAGCGAATCATTACAAAAATGTAAGTGGCCATTTAAAATCATATGGGTAACGTTAAATATGACAATTCTATGTATTATTATGTATAGGTGATATTCGCCTTACGTTGTAAATAATATTACATTAAGCAATGTGGGCAAACCGAACATATAACAGACATATAAGTATTCTGCGAGAGAAAAAATAATATAAAGTGTTTGTCATTTACCCAAATGTAAAATAAAGCATCGTAACAAATCTATTAAACGTGGCTAAAGTCTACAGACGGGTAAGTATTCATCCGAGATGACAGGAAATCGAGATAAAGCCAGTAACGGAGCGACTTACACTGAAAAGAGGTAGAAATTCCCACCATGCGTAACGGCGTTGTCTGAGAAAAATTAATTTCCTGTCCTCGACTCCGGTTGATATATTAGTGATGTTTCTCAGTCTTAAACGTGTACTTCCAAGACGAAGAAGAAAGTGTGTCCGTCAAACTCCAGTGCACCGCTCTAGAGACGCTCCAGTGTGCTGAAGGACAGTGAGCCCGAGGCTCGGATGAGGCTCAACCTGACCGAGAGGATGGTGCTGTGTGTGTGTGTCGAGCTCAACTCATTTAATGCGGCGATTTCCTTCAACTGTCCGAATACATGAACACCAAACACACAAAAACGTTTGATCCTAGCGTGCGACAAGAGTCAGAAATATTTGGAGAACAGCGGAGTAGTGAGGAAAACGGTTTCTTCCGAGGAGCCTCTAACGCCTGCCCGGCTGCGTGGAGAAGCTGCGATCCTTTGCCTCTAGTCGGCGAGCTTCGGCGGGAAACCCAGGTGCAGAGTGGGCGGGGCTTTCTCTAGCGGTGGGCGGATCCTGACACAACAGGCATCTGGACATAAATGTGCACAGGTTTATGGGATAAACTCCATATAGTGGAATAAATGAGATTGTATGAGAAACAAAGGGTGATGATAAACGATACGGTTTGTTGTGATAGTTTCTCTCTCTCTCTTCTCTCTCTCTCTCTCTCTATATCTCTCTGTCTCCAGTCTTGCTTGAACTTAAGCAAACCACGACCATAGGCCCCATTTACAACTGGTGTAAAACATCTTTTGAGAGGAAACCGTAAACAGAAAAAGAATATAGAAATGAAAATGCTCTTATTATTATTAGTATTTTACTCTGCGATGGAAACTGCTTCGGAAAAAAAAAACAGAATTAATGCAAATCTAATATATAAATTTCAAAATAAGATTCTTTTGGTTTTGTACAAGTTATGTTACACGTAAGAGAAATGTAAAACATAGGGTAGGAGCAAAGTGTTGCTGATGAACATTCGTTCATCAGCACTGTAGCGTAAAAACTGATTATAACAGTGCATATTTGTAGGCTGATCGCACATGCGCCCTTTTGAACTTATATTTTTGCGAGTAAGTGTAATAGTCCTGGCTGTGTTTCAAAGCTAGAAAAAAAAGAGAAGACAGATCAAACAACAACCCCCCCCCCCCCCCCCCCAAAACTATGGAGTGGCAAAAAAACAATAGAAAACAATGAAGTCGTGCGAACGGTTAGGTGCACTCACTGCTCATAAAAATGAGAAGTTGTGGCCTAATGGTTAGAGAGTTGGACTCGTAACCCAAAGGTTGTGGGTTCGAGTCTTGTACCGGCAGGGATTGTAGGTGGGGGGAGTGAATGTACAGCGCTCTCTTTCACCTTCAATACCACGACTGAAGTGAACCCCCAACTGCTCCCCGGGCACCGCAGCATAAATGGCTGCCCATTGCTCTGTGTGTGCGCACTTAGGATGGGTTAAATGCAGAGCACTAATTCCAAGTATGGGTATCCATACTTGGCCACATGTCACGTCACTTTCATAAGTTTTGCAGAGCACAGACTTTAAACAAGGATGAAACTTTCTAGTGTGTATGTGTTGACTGCCTGTGTTTGCGTAAGCTATCAAATATAGACCATGCGTTGGACTACATACTTTGAAAAACTAAAGTATACTTCAGGCTTAAATAATAAATGTTCTTCAGGTAGTACAGGTACTCCTCCCCACAACAAGCTGTAAAAAAAGTGTACAAACAAAGAAGACATGGAAACACATTAGTACCAAGTGTAAACGTCGATGTTTCTCAGCTGACCACTTATGATCAGATCACCCAAGATATTAATACCAGGAGTAAACAGGGCCATAGATATCCCCAACACCCCCAAGCCAAAAAAACAGATTTGTAGTCAATCAATATGAGTTTTTCAATGACCCCTTCTTCAACTTTTACATGTGGCCCCCCCCCCCCTCAATCTGGAATATTTGGTTACATCCTTGGGCAAACACTTCCCTGACCATCTGGACTTCATCTCGGCCCG
Source organism: Sinocyclocheilus anophthalmus (assembly GCA_018155175.1). Lineage (NCBI taxonomy): Eukaryota > Metazoa > Chordata > Actinopteri > Cypriniformes > Cyprinidae > Sinocyclocheilus > Sinocyclocheilus anophthalmus. The sequence continues at coordinate 235,286 of JADLZN010005975.1, read as the reverse complement.
CCGAGCCAGGAAAAGCAGAAGAGTCGTTTACTGCCCGATGATAACAGCCTCTTTCACACAGACGCCGTTCATGAAGTCAGCAGACTCCCTCTCCCAAATATCGCTTTTAACCCCAACTCGACCCATACGTTGCATGCTTCAAGTGAGATATGTATATTCTGGGGTTTCTTTTACAATAAGGGTCTGCAACATGATTATGAAATCATTCTGGCAACTACCATTAACTTGGCCGGAGCTCAAAATATGTCTTGTACTCATGTTAACAATGTTTTCCTCTTGTTATAGCTGCTCAAATGAGGATTTATTCATGTAATTCATGCAAAGGCTGAGCTTAATTCTTGGTATTTATTTTCTCATTTGACAAGTTGTGTTTTCTCAGAGATCATAAAAAGTCTGGAACTCTGACAAAACTTCTCTCACTAGTTTGTGATGTGCAGGTTTGACTCTTTGTTCCTCTCAGACAAAGACAACTCAGTGAGATGCCTCTCAATTTGTGAGCCTGCGAGCCGCCGGCTGAATGAAACACGCTCGTGTCAGATCAGCCCAAACAGACCCTACCCTCTATTATCACAAGGACTCAATCCGATCTCTTTTGTGCACAGCGTGCGATAGAGAAAAGCTTCTTGTGGCAATCACAGGGCAACATCTTGACACCGGAGGCAAAAAGGATGGTGGTTTAGGAAACCTGCAGGGGCACAAGTGGGTGTCGTGTCCACTGATAACAGCACAAGAGACCAGGAAACACACAGTGCTGTTTTTGCCGCTGGGGTTCCTGAAAGTTAGCCGCCCTGGGCGACGGGCTGCACACATACAGGATACCTCGCCTCTACTGAGGGAAAAACATGCTGGGCCTGACACACACAAATGGCCACACAGACTTCCTGCATTTCCCCACCTACCAGTCAGCCACCTGTGGCATGTATGCAATCAAGCCACTGTCTGGGAGCTCTAAAACAACAGCAAAAGTCACTAATGTGATGCTGATTTATTAATTTACCCAAATGAGGAACAAAGCGATTTATCTTAAGAAGGAAGTAACTCATATAAAGTTATGCTTGCAATACACATTTATAAAGCACATCCTTTACAGCAAGATAATTAAGAGCCAAATATTACATGTTTAGAAGTTGCTGGTCTCCATTAAGTTCCATAGTAAAAAAAAAAAAAAGCACCATCGAAGTCAATGGCTACAACTGTTCAGTTTCCCACATTCTTCAAAATATTTTCTTTTGTGTTCAGCAGAAGAAACTAATTTAACAATTTGTGAGTGAGTGAGTGAGTGATGACAATTTTTCACTTTTGGGTGAACTATTCCTTTAATAAATGAATTTCAGAGAACCAGCAATACCTGACATTTAAAATTATTTTCTCTATGTAGTATTTCTGTTGTAAACAATTGGAAAAAAATATATTTAAAAAAAATATAGACATCTTCTTAGTCAATAAAGAGCACAAAACTAAATAACAGAGAATAAAAGCAGAGTAAACTCAATGAAATATTGGATTTTTAAAACCTTTAAAACTCCAGAGTGCCTCATGCCGTTTAATCCTCCATCAGAGTTGCTATTATCCTTAATGGAAAATAACGTCAATATGAACTGAAAGTGCACACTTTGCCGTTGTGTCCTGTTTTGCTAATTTAAAGTTCTGATTTGCACTGTCCAATCTTTTGCAAAGCAAATTAAATGGATTTATTATTGACAAGGATGCACAAGTTAACTCTATACGGCTACAAAATCGTTTCTGCAAAAGTCATGACTTACTATATTAGAGATTTTTCTTTCCATTGCAGCATCTGTACGACAGACTCATGGTTCACTTGGCATATTATTGAATTCAAATTCTGTCTGGCAGCTCCCACATCCTGAGAGTGAAGGGGAGAATCTAAGTGGGAAGAAATTGACAAGCGCTTCTACCTATGCGATAATGTAATTAGCGGGCCGTTCTCCAGAGCTTCACCTAATTCTCCAACCATTTTCTTGTCAGAAGGCCATATATTACTGGATGATTTTTCACACCTTGCCTTTTCTCCTTAAATTAATAAATCACACTTGCCTTTACATTTACTTCTTTTTTTTTTTGTATTTTTAATCCCTCGGCCAATTCCTCAGATAAATCAACCAACAGACCTCTCTTTGTGTAAATGAAAATATGGAGGGAAGCAATACAGCACAGTCCTGCCCTTGGGTATCTCATAAGACAGATCAGGCCAAAGTGGCAGATATATAAGTCTCTCAGTGCTGAAGTTTGGGGATCTGGGAGCGTACTCTGGGTGCTGGGTTCTGTACAGTTCTTTTTGAAGTGCACACATGTGAAAAACCCATCTCAGTGCCTTCAACCAGCCCAGCTCCCATCGGCAATAAAAGTTGACAGACAAGATATATGAAGTGTAACGTTGCCCTGCCTGTCAGTCACAGATGTATAAACACACATACACACTCACACACAGTCTTTCTGAACCACGCTCCTTGAAATATGTCCCCATCTCTGTGCCATGAGAATGAAAGACAGTGTATTGATTTGCCCAGACCTGCCTTGTTTCAACAACTGGAAGTGCTCTCAGTCAAATGGATTTGCCACACATCAGGAGAAGCCTACTGTCTGTGAAGCAGACAAATTAAGAAGCCAGAAAGAGGAAGCATAAACACACTCTGGCATACATTACATACGAGGACACCCGCTACGCACACACAAACTCATTAGACAAATATGATTTAAGGTAGCCAAGGCCCACTGTTGGCACAGAAGTGTTTGTTTGCACCAGGAGAAGACATCAACATAAATGAATCACCATAGTGGAAAGGGATATCAACAAATACGTTTTTAACAAGGGAGTATTTTCAGCTTGTGTTTACAGGCTTGGCCTACCTCAATTCACATAAACTAAATGACGCAAAATGTTATGAGGTTCTCAACAGACACAAAACTTAACTGTAAACAGTATTTTCAGCCATATTTTGATTCTATAATCTGATGTATTTGAGATTGAAATTAGACATTTAAAGTTGAAAAATGCAGGACTTGATTTTATCCATCAATTGATTGGAACAGGAAAAATTGGTGTTCAGGGATTGGAGTGGAGGGGTTTGAAAAGTAAGGGGAATTGGTGACAACAGCTGAAAAGTAGAGTCAAAATTAAGTTATTATATTTTGAGATATTTGTAGTGAAGGTGAAAAGGTTTGTTGCTGTCCAATGGTTAGTACTGTCCTGCTATTGGATAATGCATCATTATGTGCTCAAAAAGCATCTTTCTCCTTTGATGGACAATTAAAAGTAGGTGTGTATTTTGTCGTAATAACTGCCATAATCAATCATTCAATTTATATGATCATTATATAAGCTGCAAAAGTTTTATATCAGATATCACCTATTTTACCACTATTTGAAGGCTCTTTAAAGCATGAAATGGACTTTTAGCCCAGTCTTCTGTCATTGACACCCCAGCCATTCATGCTTAGTCAAATGGCATCAGTTTTTGCATCTGGTGTGGCCATAATCAAACATGGCAAAATTTGGCTTTGGTGTGCTAGGTAATGCTAACAGCTTTTATAGACCTCCGTGGTTTAAAGGCTCTGTGAGTCTGATTCTGAGTGTAGTACTTGTAAGTTGCTTTGCTAAGAAAGTGTCTGCTAAGAACATAAATGGTAATTTAATACAAGTTTTTAGGCAGAACTAGACTTGGCTGACTCTAACATGATGGTGGCTACACAGTAGCCACTGGAACCAAATGAGCTCTGCAGACAATTTATATGCAAAGCACATCTGACTCTCAAGCTGAAGCTGAAGCTGACTGCTCGAGTCTAGAGACTTCCCACACTCTACAATTAATGGAACAGTTCACCCAAAACTGAAAATACTGTTATTATTTATTCACCCTTATGTCGTTCCAAAGCCATATAACTTTCTTTTCTTCCATGGAACACAAGGTGAATTTTTGAAGAATAGCCACTCCTGGCCACTCAGTATAATGAAAATAAACGAGGACTGGGACTGTCAAACTTCAAAAGGCACCATAAAAGTATCATTAAAGTATACTAAAAGTAGCCCAAACGAATTGTGTACTATATTTCAAGTTTTCTGAAGTCATACAATAGCTTTGTGTGAAGAACAGACTAAAAGTCATTATTCTCAGATCATTTTTCACTTCAGTAGGCTGTTAACTTGCTTCTGATTTTTTTGGTGTTTTTTTCCCATTTACATTTAATTGTAAAGAGTGGCCAGGACATTCGTCAAAAATTGTTCCATGGAAGAAAGTTATTCAAGTCTGGGTCAACATGAGGGTGAGAAAATGATGATAGAATCGTTTCGGGGTGAACCATCCCTTTAAACTCACCATGGCACTTTTTTCCACTAGTAGACAGGAGAAACAGAAAAAGAGAAGCAAATAAAACAGACTTTGTAAGGGAGGAGAGAGCTGTCTCTGGCTGAGGAAAAGAGAAGAGAAAAGACAGACAGCAGAGGAGCGACACTGCCAAAGGTAGGCCTGATTGGCAGCATCACTTCTCACCATTCATCACACGGGAACTCCAGACTTCCCAAATCCTTCAGCAGATGGAGCGGCCACTCGGTTTAAACACCTGATATGAAGCCATCCGTCATGCTGTAATGCAGCAGTTGGGTCTGCAGCTGGGCCCCCGATACGGTGCGGCACAGCTCTGGCGGGCTTGGAAAGTAGCCTGAGTGCACCCGTGATGGACTAGAGCCAGGCAGGCTGCTCCGCAACACGCTCTCTCCCCTGATAGCATTCACAGCCCTCCACTGGACCATGGAACAGGTGGATGCAAGAGAGTGAGAGAAAGACGGAGTGACTTCATGCGTAGTGGAGTGGGGGCAAGGTTGAAGCAGAGTGGAGGATAGAAAAATGCACACAGCTTCCTGTGTTGAATACCAATGATTTCAAACCCCCAAGAGCTGTACATCAACCCCACACAAATAAATAATCATTACTGTCCTTTAGACAAGCACAGAAAAGGTGCAGTTTATTTCAGCAAAATAAACCAGGCACAGATGCTCTGTTCGAAAACCTAGTTAGCCGCCTATACTGAGGCAGCATTTTAAGGCAACATATGTAAAAGCTGTTCCAAGAGGTAGGAAACTTAATTATGCTGCCTACTAAGATACCTCGTTTTACCCAAATTCTAAAGCAACATTATACATTTTACACAACATCACAAACACTGTTCAAAAACTCAATGTAATCAAACATACATTTTAAAATGTAATTTTTACCTGATATTTGCAAAGCTGAATTTTCAGCATCATTACTCGATTCTTCAGTGTCCCATGATCCTTCAGAGATCATTTTTATTTCAATAGTAAATAAAAAAATTGCAGGATTCTTCAATGAATAGAAAATACAAAGGAACTGCAGTTCTTTAAATGGAAATCTTTTGTAAATTTTGGTCAACTCTAACTAAAAATGCAGCATTTTTATGTTAATTAGAGTATCGTGTGGTTAGCTTAGCAACATGCTAATAGCAAACTCTATTGAAATCCATTGTAAATTGAATTTGCCTACAAAGTGTTCCCAAACTCTCACCTAAGATATACCATCTCAGTTAGGATGCAGGATGTGTGTACACCGGACACGAGCGGCTTGGCGCTATGCGACAAAATACCCATTATGTATGCGCTATTTTACATGGCGCTATCCGAACGGACCCAATCCCAGACAATGCCTCATTCTATTTATGACGTATACTGACACAAGTACAAATGATTTGCAAAGGTTGCTTTGTTGCGTTCATATACAGTAGACAGCCTCATTAAGTTGTTGCGGTGCGAAGTGACAACTGACGCGTTCAGTGTAAACACGGGCTGCATCTGAAAACTGGAAAATACTGCCTGGATACATTTCAGGGTAGGAAGGAATCATGGTACATTCGAATCCAATGTTAGTTTCACTTCGTGCCTTCTGAGATACCTTCATCTGGTCGATCTTTGAAGGCAGCATAGATGTATCTTTCACTGCCTTTGATATCCCATAATCCTGTGCATTCCATTCTGTGATGGTTGAGCAAAAAAATAAAGATGGCATCTGAAAGCTGTGTTTGTTGGTCAGTTGTTGTGTAAAAGTATGTTTCTGACCAACTTTTTGCATTTTTTGATATTATTTATAGCAAGAAATCAGTATTATAGTAATTAAATATTCGCTTAATTATCACTAAAGCTCATTCTAGTTTGTTGTAGATCATTAAACCGTTACGCTGCCTCAGAAGCATGTCAAAAATCAGTTTCGTGAAGTGCCTTAGTGCACAAACGCTGCCTGTGAAGTCATTGCCAGATAAGGCAGTGAGGCAACAAGTCAACTGCCTAGGTTTTCAGATACAGCACGGTGTTAGAAGGCAGCTGACCATATAGGCAGTGAGTCAGCTTTCTAGGTTTTGGAACAGAGCTAGATGAGTCTGTTTTTCTGTATCTCTCTCTCACACACAGACAGACTGCAGTATATCCTCACACACAGTGGATCTCTCATTAGCCGGAGCTCTGCTGCAGGCTCTGTAGAAGCCTTGAGTCTGAGGACTAATTTGTCAACAAAAACAATTAGGGGGAATGATCCGTTACACTGGTTTTAATGAGTACAGTCAGGTCACAACACTAAAAGTGACAAAGGAAAGGTCATCACGACACCACTCGGATACCCAGCCACCCACACACACCCACCCATATCACAACTGCTTATGTAAACCCTAATTGTTCAATACTTAAACACAGCATGAACATGCACGTCTAAGTGTTCATAAAGACACCATTTCAGCAATGGATTCCACTAATAAAAAGAGTCTACACCTCAATCTGCAGTTTTTCATCAGTGAGTAATCACAAACATTTTATGTGAGAGCTTTGTTTATTTCCATGACCTTGGCGAGGCCTTAGTGGATATCTAATAGAGACAGTGGTTGCTGTAGCTATGGTAACCATGGAGGATTCTAACTTTTGTTTGATTTGAACGGGAATGTCTTTACCCAGTTAAGCTTGGCATTGCTTCAAGTATTCTGAGAGCAGCAATGTCTACAAATCAAATGAGTGTCTTAACTACAATTAGTAACTACAGTTAATTAAAAGCTCCAATTAAAAGCATGTGTATGCCTACATGCACAGCAACCTTTTTAGTAAATGTGAATTGCTTCGAATAATAGCATATTTGATCAGCTTTGGTCTGCTTCTTTGAACACAATATCATTAGCGTTTTAATCTATTAGCTAACAAACTCGTCTAACATCAAAGTGCCAATTGAAGTTGATCAATAGTGCATTAATTACAGCGGCGGGCAAATTGGTTTCAGCCTGTGCAATTGTACAGACACCCTGTTTTTAATAACTTTTTTTCCCTTCATTTTAACATTAAAAGCTAATTTTGCTCTCAGAAACGAGGACACTTCCCACAGCTGCATGTTCCTCCCTGTCCTTGTCCCTCCATTATCCGATGTCAGGCTTTAACTATGTAGAAAAGAGCTTTTTTGTCACGGATCACTGCTTAACCTTTACAAATGCTTCATCTCCACTTCATCACAGACCTTCCTCGTCTGTCTGCTGTCTGGTAGAGGAAATAGTTCACATTTGTGGACTCTCTACCTTCCCCCACTTGTAGGAAATGCATTTGAAAGCATGTACAGAAGAGCGCAGATGGGCTGCAGGTAAGATACTGTGTGCTACAAACTGCAGTAGTAGTCATATTTTGACCTCTGGGTGTTGTTTATAGTATGATGGTCAACAAAATGCTTCTAAAAAGCACATGATGACTATGTTCAAAAAAGCATTTACTTTCTTGCTTTTGTGAAAGTATGTAGTGTATATGGAAATTGTACGTTTTTGCATGGAATACCTACAATGCAATGCATTCAACCTGACAGTCAATTTCCAATGTGAAGGACAAAACAGAAATAATATCAGATGTGAATTGTAGCATTTTTTTTACTTATCCTAACATATTTGTTCAGATTTCTGTAAATAAATAAACAAAAATAATGTTGACAAGGCAACATTTCTTAATTTTATTTAGTTTAACACAACAAAATTAATAAAACGAAAGTACTTGAACTCAAATTAAAATGAAAATGGCAAATTAAAAAAACTCAAAATATGAATAAAAACTATAATAGTATCTCAATAAATCTAAAATAACATTGAACTGAATGCTACAATTAACCAAATATCAAACCAAATATTAAAACGGTGATTATTTAACCCATAAAAATGTATTTTGTTGGTATAAATTAATGTATTTAAGTTGATTCAAATATTAAATAATATTTTTGACTGATTGATTTACCTTTTTTTCAGTGTAGTACCCATAGGAAAAATTGATTGCACAGTGGTTGCTTTTCCTAAGCTCAGGAGACTTAGATGAGATTCTCATATATCTCTCATTTTAATATCAACAGCATTTCAGATGTTTCTCCTAAAATTCCTTAGGAGAAATGGAAGTAGACACAAATGAGACGAGAAATATTTGAGAAAAAAAAGAGTCAAAACAGAGAATATGGTGGAAGAAACAGAATATCTCTTTATTGTCTTGCTGCAATCTCTATCAAGACTCCATTAGGAATATTTTATTGCTCAGTGGTTGCTCTTTCTAACCTCAGGAGACGTAATGGTGATTCTCATGTATTTCTCATTTCAGTCTCAACAGTCTCTCAGATGTTTCTCCTAAACATCCTTAGGAGAAATAAAAGTAGACACAACTGAGACATGAGAAAGTTCCGAAAAAAAAGGAATCCAAAATAACAATGGGAGAGAAACGTGTGAGAAACATGTAAGATCTCTTCATTGTCTTGCTGTAATCTCTTGCAAGACTCCATTATAAAAATGTTTTACTGCTCAGAGGTTGCTGTTGCTTTTTTTATTGCAATGGGGTTTTTCACCTTTAATGGTCAGGACAGTAAGCGTAGACACAGGAAACAATTGAGCAGGTGAGAATTGAACAGGAGCAGAAAAGTACCTTTGGCTGGGATTCAAACCCATGTTGTCTGAGGTGCAGTTGTGCCTTCACATCAATGTGCTGCCCACAAGACTATGGCTCTGACAGATCTTAAGCTATGCTCAGTATACTAAGGGGTGAATCTCTTATATGTCTCATTGAGATATCAGCCTTGTCTTAAGATGTCTTCAGTTTTATTTTAGGAGGAACATTAAACTTTTACTAATATTGTAAATACTAAAACTGTCATTTAAATAGTTATTTATTAATATCATTTAAATAGTAGTTTAAATAGCATTAAACATTTCAGAATAACAAGGGTTATTAGTTTAAATGTTTAAATGTATCTTCAATGTCCAACATTGTATACACCACATTTTCTAAACACACTAGAAAGGACTTACAAGTGCAAGATGTTTAGTATAAGAGCAATACCTTTTTTTAACAAATGTAACACTAGTGTCCCAGTGTTTTTTTTTCTTTGCTTTGTTTGGTATTAAAATGTTGTCTTGTACAGCCCATTTTGGCATGCATGTAAATATAGGTTATGGTTTCCTCTGTTAATCACTGTGCAATAAAACACTATCTACATAAAACAACTTCAAATATGACAATGCATATATTGTCTTTGATTGTAGTTGATCTTTGGTGCTAACCAGAGGGAAGAAAAATAAAAATAAAAAAAGATCTCTTTAACATTTCAAATATTTCTCCTAGATAGAAATGAGGTTACCTTAAGATTGAATGGAAACTTTTGCTTGAGTCTCCTGCTTCTCAAACTTGTCTCCTGAGACAAAAACTCTAACAATCTCACAATGGTCTTCTTTAAAGCTTTAAAAGAGATCTCAACAACTTTACACACTGTGCTCAGATATTTCTCCTTAGCTAGAGACTCTGGATCGCTCACATTTGTCTCTTTTAAAGCTTTAGAAGCGATCTCAACAACATCACACAATGTGCTCATATTTTTCTCCTACACTAAAGACTCGAGAGCTCTCACATTTGTCTCCTCTAAATTTCAGAAGTGATCTCAATAACCGTACAAAGTGTGCACCAAGTCAAATGCCTCAATATGAGCTCTAGCTATGGAGAAATATCTGAGCACAGTGTGTGACATTGTTGAGATCTATTTTAAAGCTTTAAAAGAGACAAATGTGAGCGATCCAGGGTTTTAAGCTAAGGAGAAAAAGCTGAGCACAGTGTGTGATGTTGTTGAGATCTCTTCTAAAGCTTTAAAGGAGACAAATATGAGACCAACAGAGTCTTTAGACTACAAGAAATATCTGAGCACAATGTGTGACGCTGTTGAAATCTTATTTGAAACTTTAGAGGAGACAAATGTGAGACCACCAGAGTCTCTAAGGAGAAAAATCTGAGCACAGTGTGTGATGTTGTTGAGATCTCTTCTAAAGCTTTAAAGTAGACCATTGTGAGTTTTTGTCTCAGGAGACATGTTTGAGAAGCAGGAGACTCAAGCAAAAATCTCCATTCGATCTTAAAGTAAACTCATTTCTGTCTAGGAGAAATATTTGAGATGTTAAAGAGCTCTCACTTTTGATTTTTATTTGATTAAGGTAATTTGATACAAATCTTAAATAATAATGTACTATGCAATAATGCCTACTTTTTCCTTTACCAGTTTTAAAAACATCCAGTAAGTATTAAGCTAGTATTTTAATCCCAACACATGGCATTGAACTGAAAACACTTGCCTGGTATCACTGCATATTATAAATATACCACCACATGGCGTTGTTTATATAGCTGGACTGTGACTACTACTATTAGTTTAATTTATAAGGCTCAAGGTTGCTTTAAAATTCAAACTGCAGTCATCGAATTAAAAAAAAGAGAGAAAGAGATGGAGCGATAATACTGTGAAAAAAGATGAGCTACTGGTAGTGTGGTGTGGTTGTGTCAGTACGATGGTGTTGCAATTAAGGCATGGCTGATTTGTCTGATCAGGCATGTGAGCAGAGAGACTGGAGCTGTCAAAGACAGCCTGAGCAATTTCTGGAGGTGCAGTCACCTATGAAAGGAAATGTCATCAGAATCGGTGAAAAGCCATTACGTTAGAAGGGTGGAAAATGCTTTGAAGGTAATAATGCACTCGGTAATTAAATGAATATGAATGCCAAGTGTCCGTGCCACTTTGAGAGAGTCATTTTCACAAAGAGATCATTCTCTTATTGTCCAATCAATTGGGGGAGGGCAGAAAAGACTGAAAAAAATGAACTCTTCACACCATCAAGTGCGTTTCGTTGAGCGTAGCCTTTCGGGTTTGTCGAGGGGCCAAGGTTAAGACGCTGCTGCAAACATAACTCGCATCTGACCATACGCACGCAGCCACACGTGGAGTGTGTGAAACAATGAAGGTAAACATTGCTGCAAAGGATGAATGAATTGATAGAGAAGCATTCGGCCTCTTATCAGATAGCTTTTATTCTCTGGTCTGGTGGATCATGCCGTTTCATGCAGCGAGAGCTGTGCAGTAGGGAGATAAGGAGAGAGCTTCTACAAAGAGCTCAATTTATGAATGCGGTCAATATCCGAGGCATGCAACACTTAGTCACATCATCATGGTTCTCCAGTTGTTATGTTATCAGAGTCTGACTAGGACAAAACACGAGAAAGAAAGAGGGAGCGCAGAACGAGGAGAGAGAGAGATTGTATTAATGTGAACAGTACTCACAGTTGGACAATGCCACCCCCCCAGTGAGATAATTTCCTCTCAAAATTGCAATCAAAGCTGCCGAAACACTTCAGCAACAATATTAACTTAACGGCTCTTAGGGGGGAACTTTTTATCCCTCTGGTTTTTGCCAACCCATCCTTTCTTTTATTCTGCTTTTATTGTGTCGTGCAAAATGCCCTGTCAGTATCCTCAACATTAACGTTTAATCATAAATTTGAAGGATGCTGAACAGAGGGCGTTTTTCATTTTGGGAACAATAAATGTCCTTCAAAGCCTCTTAGCACAAAAAATAACAGTGTCCATCAAAAGTGCTCAGGCAGAAGTATTGAGCAGACCCTTGAATACTTCTTCTGATTACAGAAAAGATGTAAATTTTTGACAACAGAAATTTTACATTTTGTATCAGTTATTAAAAATAACTGAATCTTTGTCTATACTTTTTTAATGTAGGATCTGTGAGGTTTAGATGTTACTCTTTCATGGCTCATGAGACTTATGGGATATCTCAGTTATGCTTTCTTTCCATTTTTTGCTAAAGTACTGAAAGATTCAAACAGACAGAAAGAGACAGTTGTTGACATACATAAAAGGTATAAAATATGTAAAAGATAATTTATACTCTTAATAGTTTAAGAAGCATTTGACTTTAGTGTCTAGGTAAATTTGATTGTTTATTCATTTCTGAGATTCTGCTCCCCGTTTAATCTCCACTAAACAACACAAATTTTTTTAAACTTTAAAATGGTGGTCACACTACACTTTTCGTTCCACTGACTTCCATTGATATGCATGTGAATGTGGGAGACCGGAAACACAAGCTCATGTTTAGAAGTCTTTAATTTTGCTGCGTTCTAAAGTTCAAGTTCGGTGAACTTTGACCTGCGAATTTGTATCACACGAAGACGTGTGACCAGTGCACTGTAAACAAAAGTCTGTAGTTTTTACAAAATAATTGTGGCAGCTGTGGTTGCCAGAATAATAAAAAAAAAATACAGAAAAACACATTTACAGAAATTTTACAGTATAAATCTATAATTTACAAACAAAAAACTTAAATAAATTAAAAAAATTAATTCAACAAGGCACATTCCTACTAAAATACTAAACACACATGATACTTAAATAATGCAATAAAAATTCATTAAACAAAAGAATATGTGGCATAAAACCCAAATGTAAATTGACATGAATTGACAGCATTTTACTGTAAAATTACATGAGATGTGTGGTAAGATCTGTTACAGTTTTTCTCTGTATATACTGTAGTAAAGTAACTTACTGTTAACCTATATAGGTTTTTTCATAACATTTTTACAAATTTTTTACAGTTAAAATACACCAAGTTTTTACAGTGTAGAAGAATTGATCAGCACAGCATGAAGTTTGTTCTTGAATATAAAAAAGGAAAACTAAATAAAAAAAAAAAAATATATAATATATAATTATATATATGAAAACTCTAAAATGTGCGCTTTACTGTATGGGGGGGGGGGGGGGGGGGGGGGGTCCAAAAACCAGTCAGTATCTGGTGTGACCACCAGTTGCCTCACGCAGTGCAACACACGGCCACAGTGGCCAGCCTAAGGCACACATGTGCAATAATCATGCTGTCTAATCAGGATCTTGATATGCCACACCTGTGAGGTGGATGGAGTATCTCGGCAAAGGAGAAGTGCTCACTAACACATATGTAGACAGATTTAAACAGATTTGTGAACAATATTTGAGGCCTTTTGTGTACATAGAAAAAGTCTTAGATCTTTGAGTTCAGCTCATGAAAAACGGGGGCAAAAACAAAAGTGTTGCGTTTATAATTTTGTTCAGTTATTATATATATATATATATATATATATATATCTATATATTATATATATAATATATTATATATATATGTAAAGAACCAAAATCTTTGCACGCTAAAAGTCCATGATCATGACTTTAACACAGCAGTGTTTCGGCATGAGTGACTAGCGTATCCAAAATATGTTTATAGAAAAACAATAACAAAATATTGCAGTGAAAGTGCGTCATTCCAAACCTTTAGGCCTGCAATGAAGCTTGTGCTTTTTTCTTAAAAAAGCAGTGTTAAACCGTCATAGACGACCATCTAGCATATGTCTACATAGAAAAACAATTACGAGTGCAGAGGAAGTGTAAACTTCATTTCAAAACCATAAGTGGCCATTCACACAGAACATGTGCTTGTATTGAACAATGTATCAAGACATGTTTTGTAACTTGAGTGCCACGTTTTGAAAAACAATCAAAACGCAGCTCAGTAAAATGCATTCTATGTGAACATCCCCTCAGACCTACAGTGAAGCTGGTGCTCTTTTCTCTCTTACACTGAACAGCCGCAAGATTTCCATAATGTGACACGCCTGTCTGGCTGTCTCTTCTGCAGTGGCACAAGCTGACACCAGGATTATTCTGTTAGTAGAAGAGAAGTCCTCAGACCCGGAGTTTGTATACACCTTTATTTGTTATAATTACTTGGATTGTGGGGGACGTCTAGGAAAGGTCTAATCAATCTGATTTAATTAAGTGCAATCAGACAGTTGAAATGAGCAGAATGGAAGTAATAAGCACATATAAATCTGCATATTTGAGCTCAACTAACAACGCCAATTCAAGGCACTTGTGCATTTACCATTCTTTTGTCTCCAGATGAAAAAGAAAAGAAAAAAGAAAGCTAAAAAAGTGTCTCTCACTTGGAATAAAGTGAAATTAGGGCATTTCGTTCTCAAGATATATAACAAAAATCTCATTACAACAAAGTTTTCAGTTTGATTCTTTTTGAAGGATATAAACAAACAATGTTGCTTCTAATGCAATGTGCTATTATCTATTACTGAACTGAACTGAACTGCCATGTGTTTCAAGGGCACAGGGAGGGCAGGCGAATTTGCAGCATTACAGCTGGGAATGGTGCAGGGAAAGCTTTGGTTTCTGGTGAAGCTAGGGAGGGGTGTAGACAACATGACAAACCAGAAGAGACAGAGGATCATTAGGTTTCCCTCAGGCCAAGCACAGGCACTCATGGAGAAAGGAAATGCTCACTAGCTCCAGAAAGAAAAGACAAGGTGACTGGTATAAAACTGTCCTGTGCATGACAGCCCCTCATACCAGAGACCACCCCTCTGTTATGGGCTTCAGCGAAAGGTGACATTCAAGCGGCAGCAGAGCTGATACACAGGCCCGTCTGTGCATCTGACAACACTGGCTGGACAACAACTTCAGTTTTTTCATGTTACCATTTGATCATTAATATATACAAAGCTACATATGTTGATCCAAAATAGCATGCAGCCAATGGAGGTGGGGACAGTGATATAAAAAGAATAGTTAACCCTCAGGTCATCCAAGATATAATATAGTTTATTTCTTCATTGGAACAAATTTGGGAAATGTAGCATTACATCACTTGCTCACCAATGGATCCTCTGCAGTGAATGGGTGCCATCAGAATGAGAATTCAAACAGCTGCTAAAAATATCACAATCCACAAGTAATTCACATGACTACAGTCCATCAATAAACATCTCCTGAAACTAAAAGCTGCTTCTTTCCATCATTAAGAAACAACTCCATCATTAACGCATTTAACTTTAGATCACCACTTTTGGCCAAAATACCAGTCTATAATACATAACAATGCTTCTTACAGTGAAAAAGTCCACCCCCTGTTGTCCTTTCACATCAAAATTCACAACACATTTGTTTAGAACTGTTTTGGACACTTTTTGCTTGATTTTTCTCTCCTTATTCAGACAAAATGACTTTTTCACTGAAAAAAGCAATAATAGAGGATGCATATTTTACCCAGAAGCAACAATTTGAAGTTAAAAATGTCTTAATGGTGGATTTGTTTCTTACAAACATACAGCTTTTCTCTTTACAAGATGTTAATTGATGGACTGGAGTTGTGTGGATTACTTGTGGATTATTGTGATGTTTTTATCAGCTATTTGGACTCCCATTCTGACGGCACCCATTTACTGCAGAGGATCCATTGGTGAGCAAGTGATGTAATGCTATATTTCTCAAAATCTGTTCCAATGAAGAAACAAACTCATCTACATCATGGATGGCCTGAGGGTATATGAGTGTAAAATAAGATATTAAATGTGTCTCTTGCAAACTCTGAGGCAAAAACAAAGGTTTGGAGACAACACTAAAATGATTAGTGTCTTAAGGCATTTCTTCAAAGAAATCCTTTTGTGCCACAATTACATCTTGTTCATTAATGCTATTACTGGGTTTTGCATCTGATAATCGGAGTCAGAGTCTTCGTAATGATGTACTGTAAATTGGAGTTTAGTAATGTGCTTTAGCAGATAGCAGGTGTTTCTTAACATTAGCACCCTGTCAGGATTAGAAGAGGCATTTAATAAGGCTGCATATAGCTTTTGTCTTGTCTCAGCCATGTTTACACACGTGTCAGCCAGCATCTCATAAGACAGATTTAGTCTTGTATTGAGTTAATATAACTCAATACAAGTTTTGAGAAAGGTTATATAATCAATACATCACCCCTCCCTGGACCCCTTCCAGTTTGCATATCGGTCCAAACGCTCGACCGATGACGCCATCGCCACTACTCTCCACTCAGCACTCACACACCTGGACAAAAAAGACTCATAAGTCAGAATGTTGTTCATAGACTTCAGTTTAGCATTCAACACAATCATCCCTCAACTGCTCATTCACAAACTGGTCCAGCTGGTGCTCAACACTTCGCTGTGCAACTGGCGGTTGGACTTTCTGACTGGAAGACCTCAGGCAGTTCGGGCCGTTGGCAGTAAAAACATCCAGCACCCATCATACCTGAACAATGGGGCCCCCTCAGGGAGGTGTGCTCGAGCCCCCTCTACTTTCACTCTGCTGACCCACGACACCTGCACAGTTCAAACAATCCCAACCTCCTTATTTAAGTTCGGATGACACGAAAACTGTAGTGGGTCTCCATTAGAGCAACCCAGAATGAGGGACAAATGACTACAGGAGCGAGAGGGACGAAGCTCTGCTAAGGGGGGTACTGACTATTGCAGTGACACAATCTTCTCGAATGTGGAGGAAGACGAAGGAGAATTGAGTGTTGACTCTAACCGTCAATGGTGTGACTGTGGAGAGGGTGAGGGTGCCTTCTTTGCACAATCACACAATGCTGCCCGTTTACAGACGATTTCATGAAGGCGACGGACAGCAAACTCACAGGACCCGGCAAGCATATACTGAGCCGAGCTGCCTCACAGTTTGGTATGGCAGCCGTGCCGACCGGTCTGCAGTATCCCAAGACACTTTACAATTCGACTTATGGACTAGTATCGTGTTACCGTCCGCCGTCTCAGCCAAGGCCCATTGACGTAACACCCAGGTTGATACACCCAGGGATGAGAACGTGCAATAGGCGGCAACTCAGCTTAAGGCCCCAGGAGGTAGAGGGCCTGTGAGGTCATCAGGAAAGCCCGGAGTGAAACTCGCTACGCAAGTCGTCGGACCTTGCCCCACCCTCCTCTCTTTGCCCCACGCCACCACTGAGAACCAGACACGTGACCGCTATGCCGGGACCTACTCCCATCCCCCCTCCCAAGGAATATCACACACCCACACGACCGAGCAAACATATGCTTGCTCACTGGTTAAAGGTAGCACTCCTCAGCTGAAACACAAAAACCCCAGCGTCCTTTTTTGCACGCCATAGCCCTTCCAACATTTTTGTTAGTGATAAATATTTCATGTCCACTAGTGGAGCTATTCTAATTGCACAACTGGTATTCGCAACTCTAATCTGCCGAGCAGAGGAGACTTAGATGAGCGGAGCTTCGTCAGCGCTGGATAATAAATGGCTTTTTAATACTATTTTACCGTATTGTATGTTGTATATTTAAATTGTATTTATCTGTATTTTTACGTTCTACTGTTAGTGTTTAGTGTTATCTGTATGCACCAAGGGTTTGAGAGTAATGCAATTTCAATTCTCTGTGTGTTTGTGCTGTACATGTGGAAGAATTGACAATAAAGCAGACTTGACTTGACTTGACTGATATCTAAAAAGAATAATGCTTAGCATTGACAAACCAGAGACAATCAATGCAGATGATTTGCATCTCATGCAATTGTGGGGTAGGGCTTAATAAATACTAAGCTAATGGTTGGAGAGCAGGGTGGACAATATAATACTGATATGTATCCTTTGATTATAGCAAATAAAATTAATTGAAATTAAAACTGCACTATAATAGCGCAAAAATCCACTACATAACAGGAGATTTTCACTATCTGTTGTTAACTCTGTCAGTAGTAGACTTTTACAATCCATCTTCTACACTGTAACTCTCTATTCAGAATTGATTTGAGAATGCATTTTAAATTCCAATAAAATCATTAAAAAAGGATAGATCCATTTTACAACACGGGGCGATGTGTGAGAAGGCGAACAACCAAAGCGACATTTTATACTGACAGTTATAGCATAGCTACTGAATCAATCTCGAAAAACTTAACTGATAATTCATTATACGCCAAGACAACATCTGCCAAATTTTTTTTAAAGGAATACACATTAATTAAAAGAACGCTTCATTTCGCAGAATGCCACTAGGCTGAATGACTATACTTTAATCAGGCAATGTATCTTGCCTATACACTATACAAACTAAACACAAGCTCTTTCTTCACTGATCGCCCCCATCTGTATTCTATTTATGTGAGATTTTTCGGAGACTTGATGCCTAGTATGATGAGGTTTAAGTGGGTGTGCTCAAAAAAGGAGGAAAATGCCACAATTAAGACCATCACTACAGCCCCCCGGCAGGGGACAGAACTGCAATGCTACACTTGGACAATGTTGACAGTATGAGGTATGCGTATCTCATCACAGCCAGCCCATCTTCTCTGCACACACATATACAAAATAACACACAATATATACATACAGTATACAGTACACACACAGAGATAAATAAATAAAAGCATTTTCCCATAGAAAAACTGTACCAATGATAGGCTATACAGTATGCTAAGCTGAAAAACACCCCAAAAAAACTATTGGAATAAGGGTCACATTTAAGAGAAATTACATTGTTTCTGGTCGACAAGGAGTGGCATACAAAGAGTAGGATCATATTGAGAATAACAAGCACAGAGTTGACTGGGAGGTACAGGGTAAAAGTGTGATGTATTGATTGTTTGACAGTTTTAGTCGTAAGAACTCTGAGTCACAGGTTTCTTTCCATGAATCCTAGTATCCATAAGGATACAACAAATTCCAGATCCATAAAACAATCCCATAAAAGCAAAACACAATTTTTAAAGGCAACAATCTTCAAATGACATGCTCACTTCTTTCCAAGAGACTTGGAAATGTATGGAGAAATCTGATTAATCACATTTCCATAATTGACCATAAATTGCTTTCCTCTACTAAAATCATAAAATATCCAATAACCTAAAGAGCTTGTTTTCTCCACCACAGGAGCTCTCAATTGGCTGTCTCCTCCCTTCCCAAACTAGCCTAAGATGAATATGAGGTGATTGCCCCCAAAGTCCTGCTGGGGAGGCCCAGCTCTGTGTGCTGCTTATTAAACATAAGTACCATGTAACCTCCATGCACTAAATCAAGGGACGTGTTATTGGTCCCCGGTGAAAACGCAGGGGTCAAAGGGTCCTGGAGATGGGTTGTGCTGTGTTGAGCTCATCCTGGGGAGACACCAGCTGACAGCTGCCACAAATCTGACACACGCACATAAACATTCACACACCAACACACACTCACACACACACACACACCAGGCAGTCTGTCAGCATAAGGTGCACACTCCATGGCAAATGCGGCCCAATCAATACTCATGGGAAGTGAGAGGATGAATAGAACAGTAATGAGGGAGAAGAATTGGGTGAAAGGCTCATTTCTCTCTCTCTCTTTCTCTCTCTCTCCGAGCATTTTCTAGAGATTTCAAGCCTGTTTTTGGTAGATAAATAAATCAAAACATTCCCATCTTTTTAAATATTCTTTCCAATATAAATTTGAAGGGTTTATTTTTCAATAATGTACGACTGAAAATCTGATTTTTCTGTACTATATTTTATGGCTTGGCATCTTTTACATGGCATATCAAAGCCTTTAAACGTTGCCATTGTCATGAAAATCCACAAATGTCTTTAGGATCAACTTTAAAAATGAAATGAAATAAAATAAAACAAAACAAAACATGGACTGATAAAAGACACAAAACAAATACTGTATAAAAAAAGCATAGAAATGTAGAAAACTGGTTGCAGTGGGACATTGATTTATACAGTTTTGTTTCATTACTAAAATATTAAACCACAAAATAGCACTTTTTGAATTAATTATTTTATTTTATTTTTAGGGAACTATAATGAATATTTAAACAAAAGTCATAATCTAACCCTTTCTGAAGGTACTAATATGCACTTTTAAAGTAGTAATAAGTAACTTTAATATACTACGCTCATTCGAGGTTGTAAATAAAGTATAAAGATGTACCTTTTAGCTTTTGTACCTTATAGGGTACCGCCTCGGTGACAGCTTTGTACCTTTTTTTCTGAGAGTTCAGCTACTGTCATGTGAAAAACAGCAGGGCTCTACACCCATCATAACTTTACCGTTCACACTCATGTCATTAATACTGAGTTCTCTGTCTGCATTGTCCCAGTCCGCCAGGCCACTGCTTGTTATAATAATGGGCTTGGTTTGTAGCTTCTGAAGGACAGACATTAATATTTGAGAGCATTTAAACCCATTAGGCTGTTTGCGGGAGAGAGGAGAGCATGTTTTTTTAACTCTGTTGAGAGAGTGTGTGGTAAGAGGTTATCATCTGCTAAGTAAATAAAGGAGCACACAGTATCTCTCATTCCTGTGATTCCTGGAAGCGGCTAAAATGTGGCGAGCAGGATCTGGTTTTAAAGAGAGACTGACACTCTTTATTAGACAGCAGTGCAGTGCTATTATCGTTTCCTAAATGAATTATTCAAAATGAAGTATTGCCTCGGAGATGCTCCTTGCCTCGGCGTCTGTTTTCGTGAGGGCTTGCTGGAGTTGTGGTTTCAGACGGGTTCCTAGATAGCATTTAGCTTTTTCTTGGCCTCTAAGCGAGCACATCTGCAGTCAAGGCTTCACATCTGTTTCTCACATTTTCCCCTTGCGCTGCTGAGAGGGAGCAAAAGAGAAAAGAGTAAAAGAGAGAGACGGAGATAAGCACTGAAGCAGTGAGAAACCAATCATTACACTTGAACAGAGGGGCAAATTCAGTTGTGTCTTTTTCGCGTATTCACAAAGCAACCATAATTTAGTTTAACCCTCAATTTGCCGTTTTAATTTAGTTTTAGTAAATAGGCTAACGGCCATGATTGAAAAATGTTTAACAATGTTAACTTTCTCATCACAATAATGTTACTGTCGTACGTTTAATGCATGTGGTAAAGTCCCATTTTATTTTATTTTACTTAGTTTTGAAGTTGTTTTTTACCAGTTATGTTAGTTTTTTTTCTTCTCTTAAATTTTGTTCCAATTTAGATTTTTGTTTTCCTTTTGTTAAATTGTGCACAAAAAAATAACACTGATTTAAACAGTACATATTACAATTAAAAAGTCACTGCTGTTCTTTTCAGCACAAACATGTCTCCTTTCTATGTAAATTAGGTACTATTTGCTTGTCGCAATTATTATTAATGTTGTGCTATAATCACCCACAGAAAGCAGGCTATAAACAGAATTCCTTATTTCCTACAGATCATATCAATCATTCTATCAGTTATATTCATGCTCAGTGTAGACAAGCGTGCCTTTGGCAATTTTAGGACTGAGAACTGAACTAGAGTAGACTACAAGACTGGAAATTGCGCCGTGCAAATTGCATTTTTTGGGGGGCATGTTTGCACCTGTTTTCCACAATTTAATTGAGTAAACCAACCTCTAAAATGACGCAAACAGCGCTATCAGCGTGTTCCCCTTTAGTATTTCTTTCCCTGTTCCCACACTTCCCCCATTTTCCTCACTCTCTGTGTGTCCCCTCCCCATCTCACCTGGAATCAAAATCAGTCCGTTTTGTCATTACTTTGGCAAATCTTCCTCAGCTATGATTTATCATTTAAGAAGTAAAGCATCTTCATGTGGGTTGGCTGTTTAGCCAGGGAAAGCTTCCAGCTCCTATTCAACTCCTTACCCTACAGCAGATGTTTTGAACTCCTCTATGCACAGCCCAGCCTGGATTCCGTGCTCCCTTCCAAGCTGTGTTGACCCTGGCGACCCTGTAATTGGTGGAATAATTTGCCCTGGTTTACATAAACACTCCCTGAAAGGCCGATTCTGTGGAGCTCTCCCGGAGGCTGAGCTGCATCATGGATATGCGCAGTGGGAGAGTGAGCAAGACTTCAGGCCTCCAGTGACACACTGATACTCAGACTGATGCAATAACAACTGTGTCCATCAGCACACATGGTGTAATGGTCTTCAAGGAACATTACCGACGAAGTAAAAAGAGCCTGTTCAGAATTTAGTTATGAAACTCGATGGTTCTGGATGCACTGATCGACTGGAGAAACTCGAGAGACTTGTGTTTGATGGTTAACACAGTTAAAATATAACTAATGTAAAACTGAAGCACGGTTAGCATATGAAAAATCTCTTTCTTCTCATAAAGATCCCATGATGAATACTATTTTTTATTCCTGTTGTTGATATATTGCCTATTGAGACATCGTTTGTGCATTTTTTGACCAGCTAACAGCATTTTGTTTGTGCTAAAGATGTGAACCAGCCATATTACCAACATTTTTATTATATAGCGTATTTTATTGAACAAATATTGAACACACTTCTAATACAATAATACAATACAAGTCTAATACAAGTCAATCAATTCGGTCCCCAATTTTTTTTTTAGATAAAGTGCAAATTTTGTATGTGTACATACAACCTTTTAAGGAGTATGCCAGCATAAATAATAGCCTCAATGCTAACAGACAATCAGTGAAAGCTGCAAAACTCCTACACAAGTGCTTCTTTCTTCACGTTCTTCAAGTACTGCACACTTCCATTTATAACCCAGAGGATGATACTTGTGCGGTTCAAAATGTCACACGGCTTTCATACTTCAATGTCAAGAACGAACAACTCCAAAGTGTGGTCTGCTGTGCTGTCTGCAATTACTAGCCACCGTTTGCGAGTGAATTAGCCGCTTGGATCTTTTGAACATGTGTTAACGTTTTAATCAATCTTATTCCATATTAGTTTTGACAAATTTCAGCAAATGGACGTAAGCGTTTGTGAAGCGTACAGGCACAGCCGTACGGGGATAGAATGGGTTCCATATGTAGACACCGGTCCTCGCCAGAACCTTGTTTGCTCTTTCCCTAATTGCAGCAGTTAAATGTAAGGAAAAGAGCCTGGCAGGCTGAATGTAATGACAGAAACATGGAAATTATTAGACTCTGGAAAAATAGAAATGGTCTCATATCGTAGTTCAGACATTTTTATTCCCTGTGA
Source organism: Sinocyclocheilus anophthalmus (assembly GCA_018155175.1). Lineage (NCBI taxonomy): Eukaryota > Metazoa > Chordata > Actinopteri > Cypriniformes > Cyprinidae > Sinocyclocheilus > Sinocyclocheilus anophthalmus. Next base: position 212,159 of record JADLZN010005975.1, on the reverse strand, counting down.
TAACTACGCAACACACATACTCTTATTTCTCCTGTATGTATATGCATATATACACATACAGTATATATATGCAAGCATCTGTGCATGTATTTGTACATGTAGCTGTGCGTTATTTACCCCTCTCCCCTGTCAGGATTAAAAATGGATGACAAGACCACTCTTACTTCTCTATTACCTTTTTCTTGATTACCCTTTTCTTCTTGCCGTTATACGGTCCAACTAGCCAGTTCATCAAATATTAAAGAACAGCAGTGTCTATTAATGCTGCCAGGGCAATTGAAATATGTGTGATGGATTTTTACTGCAGTAGTGCAGAATGTCTCTCTCAGTGGCCCCCTGGGATCCCCCTCCAGCTGTTTAATCCATAGCTCCATCACAAGCGCGTGAGGATGGGGTCGACCTCCACCAAATGTCTTCATTTCTCCCCATATCTTCCTCCCCCCTCGGGATAATGGCTAACGAGGCCATTTTGGTAATAACGCTGAAAGACTCATTCGGAGCAGAAACTCTCACAGGAAGGTCAGGGCCGTTGTTGCCACGTTAGGAAGGTGAGTGATTGATAGAGGTGCGTCTCACATCACGTCATTCGCTTTCCATCCACGTGTGCTCTGTAAAATCACATATGAATATTCTGTGCCGTTAGTGAGCCGAGCTAATGAGATGAGAGGTTTTATGAGTGCTATAATGTCTCAAGGAGCATTTCCTTTGATTGCGCTCTGACGTAAGAGGATGCGCCAAATGAATGAATCACGGTCACCTATGTGATGTTTATCGAACTGTATAGATTCAAAGAATCACGTTCAATAGGTTGGTGATATGTTCCGTCAATTTTCGCTGATGACTCACACAGCAAGGTACGGCATGATCATCTGTTCACATCTTCATACTTCCTGTTGTGTTTAATTTTGGAACATATAAATGTTGACGGAAGCTGGAGAAATCACAGGTACTGCATTTGAGGAAATTAGGTTTAGGCGCTGGTTGGTAACATTTCTTCACTGAACTCTAACTGCAGCATCAACACTGCAGGTTTCTGGCTTGGAATTTATTGATGATAAAACTATTCAGTAACACTTTATATTTGATAGTCCACTTTAGACATTCTAAAAACTATAAGTAACTTTGCAATTACATGTCAATTATTAGTCATTATTCCCTAAAAAAAACGATGCCATAATTTAATTAAAATACATTTGTTTCATATAAATATACTTAATATTCGTAGTACTCTCATTAATGGCGGCAGACAGTGATGTGGAGGAAAATAATTGTTGAATAAAGTCATTATTTTTGTTTTCTTTGCACAAAAAAAGTATTATCATAGCTTCATAAAAATTACAGTTGAACCACTGATGTCACTTGTAATATTTTAATGATGTCCTTGCTACATTTCTGTACCTTAGAACATTTCAGTTGCATTGCTGTCTATGCAGGGTTAGAAAGCTCTCAGATTTCATCAAAAATATCTTCATTTGTGTTCCAAAGATGAGGTCGAAGGTCTTACGGGTTTGGAACGATACGAGTGTGAGTAAATTAATGCCTTATTTATTTTTTGGGTGAACAATCCCTTTAACATATTTATTGACATATCACTTAATACTTACTGATATAAAAATTATAATTTAACTTTATTTGGAGTATTTCTTTATTGCACAACACACAGTGTCACGGAATGCCAGGAGAAAACGAGGTAAGTTCCAAGTGCAGATTATTTGAAATTAAACAGAACAAAACAGAACAAAAACATTGCAAAAGGTAATCCAAAACCTGACACAGACAACACCAACTAAGAAGACAATACAATACAGACGCAAATGACAGACAGAGAAGGCAAGATATATATGGCTGGGATAATCATGAACAGGTGTTACCGATCAGAACGGATTAGTGAGCAGGGGACTATGGGAAACGGAGTTTAACACAAACAACGAAAACAAAAGAGCGCCCTCAAGTGACCAGTCCAAGTCACCACAACAAACACTGTGACATTACCCCCCCCCTCTACGGAGCGGATACCAGACGCTCCACCAGACACAAAAGTTCAGGAGGGAGGTGGAATAGAGGCGGGCCAGGGGGAGGGATGGTGGGCCAGGACCATACAATGGAAGGGGGCCAGGGGACAGAGATTGGCCAGGGCATGAGCACAGAACTGGCAGGGTGAAAGGCCAAGGCGGGACTGGCAGGATGGACCAGCAAGACCCCAACCACGTAGGACTCCCAGCAGATGGCCAGGACGGAGCTGGAGGAATGAGCTAGTGAGGCTCCTGCCACACCAGAACCCAGGTGGGCAACCAGGACAGAGCCAAAATCCTGTCAGGCAACATTGGTGGGACCGAAATCCCTCTCAGCAACTCAGGAGTACCTGAAAACAAGAGCAGAGAGAGTTTAGTCTCAGCGGGCTCTGCGAGCTCCCGGACTGGGGCGGGCTCTGGAGTGGGCTCTGTGAGCTCCGGGACTGGACCGGACTCTGCGCGCTCCGTGCGGACTGGGCTCGGCGAGCTCCGGGACTGGAGTGGGCTCCGTGAGCTCCGGGACTGGAGTGGGCTCTGGAGTGGGCTCTGGAGTGGGCTCTGCGAGCTCCCGGACTGGACTGGACTCTGCGAGCTCCGGGACTGGACTGGGCTCTGCGAGCTCCGGGACTGGACTGGACTCGGCGAGCCCCCTGTTACTGGACTGGGCTCGGCGAGCTCCGGGACTGGACTGGGCTCGGCGAGCTCCGGGACTGGACTGGGCTCGGCGAGCTCCGGGACTGGACTGGGCTCTGTGAGCTCCGGGACTGGAGCGGGCTCTGTGAGCTCCGGGACTGGACTGGGCTCTGTGAGCTCCGGGACTGGACTGGGCTCTGTGAGCTCCGGGACTGGACTGGGCTCTGTGAGCTCCGGGACTGGACTGGACTCTGTGAGCTCCGGGACTGGACTGGGCTCGGTGAGCTCCGGGACTGGACTGGGCTGGGCTCGGCGAGCTCCGGGACTGGACCGGACTCCCCGAGCTCCGGGACTGGACCGGGCTCCCCGAGCTCCGGGACTGGAGCGGGCTCCGCGAACTCCGGGACTGGAGCGGGCTCAGCGGGTGTTTCCTGTCCTCACTTCTACCCTCCGCCGCTTATTGTTGAGTCTGAAGGCCTAGGTGTTGCGCTCCGGGACTGGAGTGGGCTCTGGATTGGGTTCTGTGAGCTCCGGGACTGGAGCGGGCTCTGTGAACTCCGGGACTGGAGCGGGCTCTGTGAACTCCGGGACTGGAGCGGGCTCTGTGAACTCCGGGACTGGAGCGGGCTCTGTGAACTCCGGGACTGGAGCGGGCTGAGGAGTGTGTTTTCCTGTCCTCCTTCTCACCCTCCGCCGCTTAGTGGGAGTCTGAAGGACAGAGGTGGTGAGCTCCGGGGCTGGAGCGGGCTCGGTGAGCTCCGGGGCTGGACGGGCTCGGTGGGCTCCTGGATTGGAACGGGCTCTGGAGTGGACTCAGCGAGCTCCCCGACTGGAGCGGGTTCCTGCATCTCCCGGGGCACTGCAAGAGACTCAGACCGACATGAGATCACCAAGTTGCAGTAGCCAAGATAATCAATGAGACCCCAAAAGTCAAGAATCTTAAGCCCAACCATCTCCCGAGGAGGCACGGGATTGTCTAAACAATCATTAAAAAATCTTCTTTAAGTCAGAGTCATGAAGTCCCATCCCTACCGCAAGGTTCCAAAAGGACTGAGCGAAACCTCCCATCTCCATCCCCCGTTGGCGAAGATCCGCCAACATCCGGAGCCGAGCCCTGCGCTCCTTCGAAGAAGGAGGAACAATCCGAACGTCCATGATCCACAAAAAGGAAACAAAACAAAACTGCTGGAACTAGTAGTGGCGTCTGGATTCTGTCACGGAATGCCAGGAGAAAACGAGGTAAGTTCCAAGTGCAGTTTATTGAAAATAATAACAGAACAAACAGAACAAAAACGTTGCAAAAGGTAATCCAAAACCTGACACCGACAACACCAACTAAGAAGACAATACAATCCAGACGCAAATGACAGACAGAGAAGGCATGATATATATAAAAGTGAAGTGAAGTGACATGTGGCCAATATGGTGACCCATACTCAGAATTTGTACTCTGCATTTAACCCATCCAAATGCACACACAAAGTAGTGAACACACACACACCGTGAACACACACCCAGCGCAGTGGGCAGCCATTTATGCTGCGGCGCCCTGGGGCAGTGGGTTCGGTGCCTTGCTCAAGGGCACCTCAGTTGTAGTATTGAAGGTGGGAGAGAGCGCTGTACATTTATTCCCCCTACCTACAATCCCTGCCTGTACAAGACTCGAACCCACAACCTTTGTGTTTATGAGGCCGACTCTCTAACCATTAGGCCACAACTTCCCCTTCAATATAGCTGGGTTAATGATGAACAGGTGTTACCGATTAGACAGGATTAGTGAGCAGGGGACTATGGGAAATGGAGTTTAACACAAACAACGAAAAACAGAAGAGCGCCCTCAAGTGACCAATCCAGGTCACCACAACAAACACTGTGACACCAAGTTCTTAATATATGCCTAAAATTGTCTCCTAAATGCAAGATTATTATATATTTAGTTTAGTATACTAAAAGTATAATTGCAGGGCTTTTTTGTTAAGTACATAAATATGTAAAGGTATTTGTAGTATGTTGTAAATTTGTCTAACTGTTCGATGGAAAATAAGAACAATTCAGACAGTAAGGTATCTGCAATTATTTGACTCACTGATCCATAGTTTCAGTATTTCATACGTATCACATATACACAATATTTTTGCCTCTCTTCTGAGGGTTTCTTACTTTTAGACTAGCTGATTACAAAATTTCTACAAAAACGTCAGTGAAATTAGTAATAGTGCACATCCCTAATCTCAATAGTTAGTTGACATATAGTGGCACATTAATGAGAATTACTTGACATGCAAAATTACTTATAGTTAGTAGAATGTCTAAGGTGCTATTGAATAAAACATAACCAACCCTCCTGGTCATTTTGTTGGATTGGAATCAAGCAGCATTATCATTAGACTAAACAACGGAGTGGCCATGGCCTTCCAGAAACTGAATTCAAATGGCAACATGGTCAGCATCTCACTTCTGGTGGTCCCTTTAATTCCAGATGTGAGAAGTAAAAATACGGCCCCATGACCTGCGGACAGTGCGCTTGGCCCTGTCGCTGCAGAACGCAGAATGCCCTGCAATTGCCCCTTCAGGAACTTGAGCTGCTCGAAATTCGCTTTGGGAACGCCTTGCGTGACCGCGTTCTGAAGCACGTGTCAAATCTGTCCAATGGAGCAGCGAGACGTCATGAGTGGGGTGACGTAAGCACCAGAAAGCATGAAAGCGCATTCGGCCGGGCGCCACCCAGCTTCTGCCCCTCAGTGGTGCTCTGTGTATGTTTCTGTCTATTTACTGTTGTCTGTCCGCACAAGCACTCATATATATAAAACAAAAACAGAGCGTTGCAACCCGCACCCCTCCACAGAAAGATCGGGGGTTGGGGCGATGCTCTCAGTTGGGGTCTTCTAGAACGAAAACGGATCTGCGGACCGTTATTTGTCTAAGAGGACCTCAGCGATATGGTCCTACCATTGTCAGGTCCCTGAGTGCAGCCCACCTGGGGAGGAAAGGATAATACCTCAGTATATGGTGTCCAATCCTCCTCAGTGCCCTCATGGATGCTTATTGATACCCCTGCCACCCTCGTGCTTCAGGGCTCAGTGAGCTCAGTGAGCTCCGACGAGCGAAATTCCCAGCTGCCGCCCGGCAATGGTACGGCACGGGAGAGCTCGCCCCCTCAAGTGAGGGTGCTACAGCAGTCAGGTCGGTCGTTCCCTGCCGGTCATACGCTTCAGGGCACCGAACTGGCTCCTATAATAACACCAGAGGCCAGCCTCGAGAAGCTGGTTCCCTTAGTAGATATTCTGGTAGCGTGGAAACTTCTACCAAATATCTCAAAGTGGGTCCTGCAGATTGTAGAGAAAGGTTACAGAATCCATTTTCGGTTCTCGTCCGCCTCTTTCAACGAGCAGGTTCTGGTAATGGAACAAGAAGTAGATAATCTTTTGAGGAAGGGGGCCATAGAACGTGTTCTGTCTCTCTCTCGAGAGTGTCCGGGTTCTACAGCTGTTATTTCATCGTTCCGAAGAAGGATGGGGGGGGTTGCATCCGATCTTAGATCTATGTCTTCTGAACCGCGCTATCAAACGGTTTCGGTTCAAGATGCTCACTATCAGCGGATAGTGTCTCAGATCCAGTCCGAGGACTGGTTGGTACGATAGATCTCAGAGACGCTTATTTCCCTGTTTCCATCCTCCCTCAACACTGGAAATTCCTGAGGTTTGCTTTCGGGGGCGAAGCGTACCAATATAGTGTTCTTCCTTTCGGCCTTGCACTCTCACCCTGTACTTTCACGAAGTGTGTGGATGCTGCTCTGGCTCCACTGCGACTCCAGGGCATCTGCATACTCAATTACATTGACGATTGGCTGATACTAGCTCAATCGGAGTAGATGGCGGCTCGGCATCGAGATGTCTTCCTCGCCCATACGAGAGAGCTGGGGATAAGACTAAACGCCAAGAAGAGTGTTCTTTCTCCACTACAGAGAACCAATTATTTAGGCTTGGTGTGGGACTCAACCTCGATGCAGGAATGTCTGTCTCCTGCTCGAATCGAGTCATCCTCACGACAGTCACGAGAGTAAGAAAAGGCCAGTCACTCACTGTCAAACAGTTTCAAAGACTGTTGGGTCTGATGGCAGCTGCGTCCAACGTAATACCTTTTGGCCTTCTGTACATGAGACCCTTGCAGTGGTGGCTCAGAACCAAGGTTTTTCCCCGAGGGGGAATCCGCTTCGCATGATCATGGTCACGCGGTGATGCTTACGTGCCTTAGATATGTGGAAGAAACGTTGGTTCCTGGTTCAAGGCCCGACGTTAGGGGCTCCTTGTCGTCGCGTAATGCTAACGACGGATGCCTCTCTCACGGGCTGGGGAGCGGTCATGAGTGGCCGCTCTGCCCAGGGTCTGTGGGAAGGCCATCATCTCTTGTGGCACATCAACTGCCGGGAAATGCTGGCCGTGTTTCGAGCTCTGACACACTTCCTTCCAGACCTAAGGGGGCATCATTTGTTTGTCTGCACAGACAACACATCGGTGGCCTCCTACATCAATCGGCAGGGGGGTCTGCGTTCGCGCCCCTTGTACAAGCTTGTTCTCGGACTTGGTGTCCCTCCTCGACGGCTCTCCGCTGGAGATTCCGATCAGGAGGGACCTCCTCTCTCAGGCGGGGGGCGCCATTCTTCACCCCCGCCCGGAGTTATGGAAGCTGTGGGCATGGCCCCTGAGGGGGCACAGCTCCTAGCATCTGGTCTCTCAACTGAGGTTGTTGAGACTATACTCCAGTCCAGAGCTCCCGCCACTAGGAAACAGTACACCTTAAAGTGAAAGCTTTTCACTTCATGGTGCGGACAGCGACTGCAGGCCCCAGTCAACTGCCCAATTGGTACAGATCTGGAGTTTCTGCAGGAGCGATTCTCCGCAGGGTTATCTCCACGCCCTTCTGGGTGGTCAATCATTGGGAAGACACCCACTTGCCACTCGTTTCCTCCGTGGCACCCTGAGGCTGAGGCCGGTACAGCGCACCAAGGGGCCCATAGTACTTCAGGCATTCTGTCCTCCTCCATTCCAGAAAGTAGGCCAAGAAAGGCTTAATCTGCTCTGTCCAGTTCGAGCACTGGACGCTTACGCCCACAAGCTGCCCTTTGGCGTAAGGCAGATCATCTTTTTGTTTGTTTTGGTCCGCCAAGAAAGGATCTCCGGCGACCAAGCAAACTATGAGTAGGTGGGTGGTTGAGGCCATCTCACTAGCCTACGAGGTCCCGTGGCCTCCGTCACCTAGGGGGGGCTCAAAAACCAAAACAGCAGGAAAGAAAATCAGAGCGCACTCGACCTGGAGTATGGCGGCCTCCAAGGCTTTCAGCTTAGGTGTGGCCTTGCAGGACATTTGTGCTGCGGCGGGCTGGTCCTTTCCGCACACTTCATCTACCCCAGGTTCCCAAGTTCTCTCTTCGTGATGTGCTCATAGGATACACACACAGGCAGGGACTGGGTAGTATGGCGCAGATTGGTAGTCTCGTTCCCAAAGTGTCTCTATGCAGCTCGAGTTCCTGAAGGGGAACGCCTCTAGGTTACGTATGTAACCATGGTTTCCCCGAGGGAACGAGACGCTGCGTCTCTTTGCCATACTCCCTGCATCCCTGCAGGCGCTACTTCATCGAAGCTGGGTGGCGCCCGGCCGGATGCGCTTTTATGCTTTCTGGTGCTTACGTCACCCTGCTCATGACGTCTCGCTGCTCCATTGGACGGATTTGACACGTGCTTCAGAACGCGGTCACGCAAGGGCGTTCCCAAAGCGAATCTCGACGCAGCGTCTCGTTCCCTCTTGGAACGATGGTTACATACGGAACCTAGAGACGTTGCGCCGATTGATTGTAGCCTCTCCAGAGCAGAGTGTTGCCACTGTGCGTAGCACAGGTTATTATGACCGCGTGCACGCACTGAATGAATTCCTCTTTGCAGCGGTGGCCACAGATGGGGTCTCACTAACATCAACACGGTATTAATTCCGCTCCTTCGTCCTCTCAGCCCAACCGAGGCTGCATGGAGCTCCGCGCCTCCCCCCCTGGGTCATCCGTCCTATATGTGTGGAGGAGGGCAGACACAAACGCACTTCACGCGCTCTAATCACAGGTGTGCGGATAGGAACATCACTCCTCTCCTTCACCTCACACTTTTCCCTAACAATTAAGACCCCATTTTAAATGTCATTAATCAGCGGGTTGCATGGCAAGATCCAATTCATATCTGTCAGATGCACTGGGCAGAAACTAATAGGGGAGCAATTACCTGAAAGGAACCCTACATGGCAGAGATGTCTATGACAGTGTGTTTTAATACAATGAGCTTACTGTATTGTAAGAGCCAGTACCAGAATCAGTTATTTGCGTCTCTCTCTCCCTCAAGAAAACACAATAGAAGTGAGCAAGAAACATCCACGGATACCAGAAGACTAAAACGGATCAAGATGTTTTCCGAAGCGGCAAGGGAAAACAGCTGCGCTTCAGAGATTTGAATCTCTGCGTAAGTAGATAACACTCTTTCTTTGCCGTTCCCTGTAAAAAACAACCCAAACCAGATCTGTGAAAGGACAACAGCTTTTTAGGGGGTGTAGTATTAATGTTGCTACGAAAAGACAGTATAGATATTTTCTTTAGTATTGTGACGTATAGTGGTTTATTCGGAAAAGAAAAAATTAGTTCTTATTTTCCCCCAAATTGGGTGTTTATTTGGGGGGATTTTGTGATGTGAGCGTTGTGCTCAAAAGTGGAGGCAGATGAGCATTAACTTGCAGGAGCTAGTTTATAAGACTAAATGATTAGGGAAGACCTGCGTACATTACCAAAAAGAAATTCTGATGTTTCACCAGAAGATCATGTTTGATTAATCATTACAAAGTCAAAACAGTTTTAAGCATATGCACAGATGAACTGTTCACAATAAGATCTATAACATTGAATTTAAGGATTAGTTTGGCTATAGACATTTGTTTTTGCCTCTGAACCGTTCTAAAGGCAGTATCAGCTACGAATGTTGCATATGGTTAGTGATGTTCTCAGATGAGGCAACTTCTCAGATGAGCTCTGTGCCGAGAGAGATGAAATATAATACAGTGTTGAGAAAGGATCCCATTACAAATAAACAGGCAGCATGACTCAGGCCTCACACTGGTGAGTGCTGGTTTCCCTTGGAAAACAAATAAATAATCCCAAAGTTTCTCCCTTTCTTGGCAAGTACATGAATAGAAGTGTGTGGTTTTTATTAGTGTCACTGGAGAAACAGCAGACAATGTTTCTTTTTCTTTGTATAAGATGTGCCTGAAAAGAAAGCCTTGTTTAATGGAGGACAACATATGTATTAACAAATAGATTTATAAACCATTTTTTTTTTACTATCTATCATTAGTTTTAAATTTTCCATTTAGTGACCAAAGTACATTAAAACTCAGCTTATTTAACTTTCTTAATGAAAACACATTTTGAAATGTGGCTTATCTACCTAGAAAGGATTTTATTTACCTGAAAGATACTTTTGAGTTATTTCAAGGCTATATGTTTTGTTTTACTTCACACGTGGCTAAATGTGCCGTGATATTTGGCCTTCAACTGGATTTGTAGATACTTAGTTTGGCAGAACTTTGTCACTTTGCTTTTGTGCAGGTGATGTTAAATGAAAGCTTCATACTTCATATTTTCCTCCTCCGTGAACACAATTATCTACTCTAAAAGACCCTTCTTTTAATACGCATCAGCCTTGAGAGGGGAAGAAAAACACATAAGATATATATTTATATATTAATGGACACATTCACAACAGCTTCCCCATTAAAATCGGTGCTTATTCGCTTTGCTTAGCATTAGTAGAATTTAATAATAGAAAGTAAATTACAGTGATCCTTTTGAGGACGGACAGGTTAATGGTATTATGAAGAGTGGGAGTGGAAAATAGAGAAACGAAAAGGGAAACAGATGAAAGGTCATTCATACCACCTGTGGATGCTGGGCAAACAAATGGAGAGTGGACACAGTCTGGACAGACTATCACACACACACAGGTTTGTTTTTATGGTTTACGGGACTCTCCATAGGCGTAATGGTTTTTTACTGTACAAACCGTATTTTCTATTGCCCTACACCAACCCTACCCCTAAACCTACCCTTTACAGGAAGCTTTTTGCATTTTTAGATTTTCAAAAAAACTCGTTCTGAATTATGTATAAGCCTTTTGAATTACGGGGACACTGAAAATGTAAATAAATCACCTTCTTGTTGTAATACCTATGTTATACCCATGTTATTATACAAATTTGTGTCCTCATAAACCACATAAACATGCACACACACACACACACACACACACACACACACCACACACCCAACACATTATGCACCATACACTCCAAACCCCACGCCTATGTGTCTTTTGTGCTGTGCGATACTTATAATATATAAACATACCTTGCTGTTTGAAACATCAGTGAACATTTACAGAATGTTTTACCAACCTATTGAACCGTGAACTCTTTAAATCAAATAATTTTCTATTTATTAAAGTAAATATATTTTAGTAAAGTAAATAAATTTGAATGATTTCTGAGTTCGTGAAAAATTTTTTTCACTTCTTGCAATTACACTGAAAAAAATATATACAAATTTTTTTAATGTAAGTGGTTACAATTTATTTTAGCTACATTTAAAAAAAACAATTCTGAAATTTGGTCACTACATTTAAATGTTCTAAAATAAATTTGATTGCAAACACTTACCATTCAATTATCATTTTGCATGTAATCAGGATAAATTAGGGGAAAAAAACTTACTGTTTTTACATCATTTTTGATCAAATAAATGCAGCCTGGATGAGAATAAGAGACATTTTTCAAAAACAACACAAACTTTAAACGGTAGTTGAATCTGTTATTGTTCAATCAATTAAAAAACAAACACAAAAAAAATGGTGTAAAAAACAAGGATATTCAACATAGAATCGACCAAACTGTGAAAAATACTCTGTACTACATCTTGTGTGAGAGGGTAACATCAGCCAAAGTCAGCTGATGACTCGCTCAAAATAAGCCCACAAATGAGTATTAGTGAGCAAATTTAGTCAATTTGATTTCATATTGACTTCAAGCCAAAATAATTGCTTTCACTTACATGAAATGAAAGCTAAATGATGTGATACATTTTGTGTGAGTGTGTTAATCAGAGGCTCACATCCTCTAAAGTGAACTCGATATTAAATCTCTGTACATATGTGTTGCTGTACACATGTGGGTATTTTCATTTGTACGTGATACATGCTTTGTCACGGTTTGTCAAGGGAGGACCCAAATGCAGAATGAACAGGGGAAACAGAGTTTAACAAAATGGGAACACAAGAGGACGAGGCAGGAAGACAGTCCACACAATAAGGCAGGGCACACAACAGGAGAATGGGCTGGCCGGGGATGGGGGTAGCTCCAGACTCTGTGGCAAAAGGGGACTAGGTAGCAGCTCAAGGAACCACAGGCTTGGCCCTGGGGATGGTGACTCTTGATGCACCAAAATGTCTACCAGGTCAGAAGAATCAGTGACCAGGGAGGACTCAGGAAGCAGGGCAGGAACCAACACGACAGACACACACAAAGACAAGACAACAGGAAGGCAGATCAAAAGTAAAAACTTGCAAAACTATGACTATAGGGAAATAAAACTGAAAGGAAAAAAAATAAATACTAGAAAAAACTGAACGTGTGAAACAAAAGATACCATGGAAACAGCTAGAAAATTGACTCTACACTACAAACAAATATAATAAAACAGACAGCACCTTTCGTGAAAACTAGAAAGAAAATCAAAAGGTTCAGGAACTAAAATAAAAGAACTAAACCACTAAGACTCTAACTAGACTATAGACTAAACACAAGAACAAAACTATAACTACAAGAGGATACCATACTGGATGCATATACTAAATCGTACGCTCTCACAAGACTAAAGACACAAGCAAGGAGAAGGCACACACAAAACGATCCAGCAAAGACAAGAGGGAAAATGAGCACAATATAAGGGTGCAGAGCACACGATGATCAGGTGAACACAATCAGACAAACAAGGACTATACAAGGGGGCATGGTAACCGAAAACGAGGAGGCAGGACAAGGTGAGCACATGGCCAACACAAACAAAGACACAGCCATGTGCTCAGGCACAAAATAAACAAAGATACATTAAACAAGGACAGGACAGACAAGACTGTCAGGGCAGGATCCTGACATGCTTAAATATACGCTTGTTTGCATGAGACAATAAATCTCTATGTAAGAGATCTATTGTGCACACATCCATCAGTCTGTGCATGTTTAGGCCATTATAGGCATTCATTTGAGCTCTGTGTTTATTTGGAAGTTAGTTCTTCCACTCAGGATGACACTGATCACAGAAGAAGGATCATGGGAAGGAAGAGCACTTGTAGGATCCAGTTGCTTTGTTAGTTCTACAGTGCAAGAGACAGAAAGAGTGGAAAAGAATAACGAGGATTGTGCCGTATGCTTCCCTGGCCTCGGAGGAGCCGTATGACCCCACTTTGATCATACACTTCCAATCAGACTGTTTCAGCAAGCCGCAGTCTACAAGACCTCAAACAGCTGCCAGACAATACATCCCCATTACCATGAAATACACATTAAATTCATATGTCGCCAGGGCTACAAAGGCCAAAAGGTTTTGATAAAAGTGCTCCACACCAGGCTATGGAGGAGCATGAGGCAAGTTAATCAGGTGCTGCCCTGAGTGCTAATAAGTGTAAATAAGTGCTGCCCTCCAAACAAGCAGTCAGAACAGCATCTCTGTGCAGCCAGAAAAATAAATAAATTAGTTGAAAAGGTTAAAGAAAGCACTTGACATCAAAATTTAAGAACAACCAGACAAGTCATGCCTGATGAAAATGTGCCCCTTCAGAAATGTAAGCCAAATTTGAAGTACAATTAAATTTAAATAATAAAATTTATAATAATAAATAAAAATTATATATAAAATTGTTTCTTAAATTGTATCTCTAAATTACTTGCCCAATGGGAGACAGAGTTGAATTATTGTGTATTTATATATATATATATATAATAAATATATATATATATATATATATATCTATATATATATATATAATATACATACATCGTATAATACACACACACACACACACACACACACACACACACACACCACACACACAAATCTACTTTCTTAAATTTTTTAAAAATATTTGGTCTTAAAAGATTTATTTATGAAAAAGTGTTGTTATATAATGAATAATATCCTTTAAAACACTAGATCATAATAATGAATATAATAATGAATTTATTAAAAGGCATTGGGTTAAACTGTAACACTTAAAAAATATATGCATTCACTCTATCTCAAGTAAGAATGCCTAGTTTTAATATAATTGTTTAATATTTATTATTATTATGAAAATAGATGTTTTCCTAAAATTAAAGCCTTTTAATTGACAATATATTGACAGCTGATGAGTCGAGTATCATAAAGTCGTTTCATTCTTCAGAATATCTTCTTTTTTTGTGTGTGTGTATTTATTAACTAATATTGAATTTGCCCCCGATGCTGTATAGTAGCTGTCAGGCACAATATCAGCATCTGTCACTGATGTTAACTTTTAAATATCAATCTGGATATGAAAATATATATTTAACACTCTATTTTTTTAATTTCTTGACTTAGCATATGTTGAGCGTTATCACTAAAACTTGGATGTGATTGAAAAAAAATGTAGGGTAACAACTGGCCTATGTTTTAACTCATCCCGGTCTCCCCGACTGTACGTTTAAAAAAGGTGTTTTTGCTATGTATAAAATCACCTATGCAACGATTTCTGAACAAAGTCACACCGCTATAAACTAACACATAAAAGATGATGCTGTGTATGATATACAAATGTTTCATCTCATGTAGGGCAAAATCGGTATCTGAATTCTTTTTCTTTAACTTTATGGTCATTGTAAATCAAAGAAACCCGACTTTAAGGAAGAACTGCAGTATTTGCATACACCACATATGATTAATTAGGCCTTGGTGAAACAGAAGTCATCATGCCTTCATGCAAATCTGTTCTGCATTACAACATTCCCTCTTTGATCTGGGATAACCGGTGGATTAATCTATGTGATTCCTCCCTCAGTATATAATATCATCAGACCAAATGTAGCATATTTCAGAACATTTCATGTAAGACATAAATAGTAAAGAGCTTCTAGTAATTCTGGAAGCATAGATTTCTGTTTTTGCATTTAAGATACAATTTTTGGCTCTGAATTGTTAATGCCTTTCAGAGGATGATAGAAAAGCTGCAGTATGGTGAAAATGAAAAGAAAAGCACAGTGTTTTTCTGCCACTATAGCAGTGAAGGCACAAATGCTTCAAATCAAAAATGCAATGACTCGACAGCCTGCCAATGCCTGTTCTACTGACAGGCCACAATTTTCAACTCAAAACCGTACCCTTCTACAAAGCGCATGAGGGCACTCCTCTCATTGGCTGGTACCTTCTACAGTAGTACATTACAGTTGAAGATGGGCTAAGGGCTGCGTAAGCTGCCTTTTAGAATGGCAGCCACTTAGCCAGAAAGCTGGGGAATAATAAGCAGTCTTGATGGAAGAAGTGGCATGCATAACATTTGCTCAGCTAAACCATTTCAGCTGCGGTTTCTAGGCTTTTTTTTTTACTCGGTCCTTTGAATGATATGACCGATAAGAAGTTTGATACACACTTGGCAAATGTGAGGATGTTAACAGAAAGGAAGAGAAAAGAAGACTTCCATGAGAATAAAAAGGGGAAATATCACATTAAACTGTATTACTTATTTAGTTTCTATTACGTTTCAAAAACATTATTTATGTATAACAGGCTTATACATACATAAATACAGTATATATACACACACACACACACACACACATATACAACAGTTCTTTCTGGTCCTCGAATCTGACTGGCTGAGAGGAGTGCGATATTCTAGTGATAACATAAACTCCAACTGTTTCACTGTTTGTATCATTCCTCTTGCAGTATTTCTCACAGCAAGTGTCGAGCAAGCTTTTAATACAGTAATACAATAAGCTTTTAATGAAGCAACTCAACGCTCTGTTACTAGTTCTAAAGTGACATTTTCGAATTAGTAACGAAGCCTTGGGCTCAGCTGTTAAACTGTCAACTTGAGATCTGAATCCGTGGCGGAAGGAAGTGGTTCTGCACAAAAGAGGGTTTTTAAAGACTCTGTTGTTGTTTCTTATGTATTCACACACTTGTGCTGTCAAACTGTTGTATAAATGCAATATCACACTCGTAGCCATGCGATATGGTTGTATATCAGCACAGATATGATTACCTACAGCCGAATCACAGTCGTGCCGATATACAACTATATCGCACTTCTACTATATACATATAATTCCTCAGATTAGCATTGAAAATACAGAAAAGTTGAAAAAATATATATACATACAAATAAATATTGTAAACATAAATATACATACAAGAATACACAACTCATCACATCATCAGATCTGTTTAAACAGAATCTAGCTCTGCAGAAATAACAGAAGCTCTGCAGAAGTTCAAATAATATACTTTTTTACTTACTAATTTAAGCAAAAAAAAAAAAGCTTCACATGTTTGCTTGTAACCTCCCCAGCACAACAACCCAATAGGCTTCTAGTTTAAGTTCATTGTTGTAAACATGTTTTTTGTTTGTTTTTATAATTCGAGGAACACCACAGATTCTGTCAGTTGTTTTAACCAAGAATATTCCTTTGCATAGTTTAAACTTAGCCTTGATATAGTCATACAAACAAATGTTTCACTTAATGTACATTTTAAAAAATGCAGCGGTATTGTGGGAGAAATAAAAAATTAACATTACCCATGCAGCATGAGAACATACAGCAGAGTGCATGAATAAATCTTAACCAGTGTACATCTCCACTTAAGGCAGGCTAAGGTATTCATCAGTAAAGAGAACAGTCTGCGCCACAGTCACTTTAATCAGGGGAAGTATATCTGCGGCTTTGTACACAAGGTTGTCAAACACTTAAATGCCATGGAAACATTACGGCAGGTATCTGGAAAGAACTTGATGACATTTTTTCTGCAACATTATGTCTACCCACACTATCACAGAGCACACTTTACTGATTCACACATACGTACACACACCAGCTGCAGAACATATGGACCTTCACAGAGGAACATCCGCAGAAGCGAGAAATAGAGAGAGAGAAAGTGCAGTCTAGGAGCGTGGCAGCAACATTTGAGTCTAGATTCAGCTGCACCCCTGCCACATGGGAGAGAAAGACAGATAGAGAGAGAAACGAAAAAAAGAGAGAACAAAAATAATACTCCATGCCTTCCTGTAAAACCTCTCCGATCAGGGCACACATGCTTGGCCAGGTACCAGCTCTCGTAGCTATTTAAAGCAGTTTCATTACGTTTTTAGGGAGATAGCAACAGCCACTGACACAGATGTTGAAACAGGGATTTTTTTCCCCGGCGCGCTCTTGGTGCACCTGTGCACATTTAGTGCCAAATTCCTGTTGTGTCTAAATGGGAGGTCCAAACATTCCACCCGCTTAAAGCATGAAAGCAAATATCACATTATTACTTATTATGAGCAGGCTCTGTGGTGGGTGTTTTGGCTGCAGCCCAGTATCTGAATGATGAGAGGGCTCATGTGAGTACTCACACAGACACACACACGTCAGGGAGCGGGATTGTATATACAGTGTGTTCAAGAACACTTGCCGTTAAAAACAAACCTTAAACAAACAAGTAGTGTGTTTCAGTATCAGCACATTTATGTATCATCAGGTAATGTACAGAAGTGGAGGAGAGTGTGTTAACAACCACTGACATCCATAAGGAAATAGGCCCATTATCTAAAAGAAAAAAAAATCATAAAACATGGCAAAAAATAGATTTTTCTAAGGCAAACGTCGCTATCGCTCATAAAAGTCAGGAATTCCAACAAACTTCTAAAAATAAGTATTAAACTTAAGGATAGTTCCCCCCAAAAACAAAATTCTGTCATCATTTACACATCATCAAGTTGTTCCAAACCTGTATAAATTTCTTTCTTCTGTTAAACACAAAAGATCATACTTTGAAGAAAGTTTGTAAACAAAAAGCTGACAGTAGCCATTGACTTCTACAGTATGGAAAAAAATGCTATGGAAGTCAGCAGCTAATTCTAATCTACTTTTACACAATATAGAAAAAAAATGCAAAGCTCAAACAATGCTATGTTTGACAGTTTACATTTTAATAAGGAAAGCATCAATACAATCCTGGTGTAAACTATTATTGTTTTTAAAGAATAACTGTGCATGTGCATTAGATGCTGGCCACAGATGTAAAAACAGAAGTAATAAACATGCACAATTAAATATACAATACTGACCAATACAACCAAAAGCCTCTAATATTAGTCAATAACAAATATGATACCAATAAATTGTGCAATATGGTACTTGCGTAAATTTGTGAGATAGTCTTGTCATTCATTTGAGCAATTTAACACACACACACATACACACACACACACACACACACACACACACACACACACACTCTCTTATACAAAGCATGCCACACATTTACACATCCACAAAACACACGCGCACAGGCACCAGATGGACCTCAGAGCAATAAAGCAGAAGGAAAAAAATCTTTTGTTCTCCCAGCAGTATCTGCAAATCTATTAACATTGTCCCTTCTTTTCTCCTTTCCTTCATTCTCTCTCTCTCTCTGCGCAGATGTTACAGGCACATTCCATTACACCTACACGTCATTACACTTAATGGCTCGTTCAGATGAAAGCCGAGCGTGGACCTCATCTGTGACAGGACCCTAGAGCTGCATTTCTTGCTCCTTCTAACTGTTCTCCCCTCCGCTCCCTAGACTCCCACCCTAACTCCCCGATCAGGGAAGCGAGTGAGGCCCGGGGCCAAACATTTCCTGGAGTCCCTTTGTCCAGGTTTCCCTATAAAATGGGCTCCAAGAACTGAAACACACACAAATAATCCTAAAACAACATAATGCTGTCTTTCTTTTGTCATCTTTTCCTTCTGTAGTCTATACAAAAGAGGATATTTATCTTTGACTTCATTGTAAAAATTTTAAAATCAATTATTTAATTATCTTTACTGTTATATAAATATTCCATTCAAAGGGATATTAAAAAAAATGTGTATATCATTAACTCATGCTCATGTCATTCCAAATTTTCTTTCTTCTGAGGAACACAAACACACACACACACAAAATATATTTTTAAGAATGTTTCAGTTGTTTTATGTTGTATTATGGCAGTCTATGGCATCTAATCAATGTTTTGAGTTGATGTAAGAATGAAAAAGATTTACATTATTAACTGTTCGATCACGTCAATTCAAAAGACTTGGAATATACCATCATTTAGATTTATTTCATGCTGCCATCATGTCTTTTTTTGGATCTTGCAAAGTTGAAATTTCATACTATTGACAAAAACTGCTTAAACATTCTTCAAAGTATATTTTGCGCTCTGCAGAACCAAAGTAAGTCTTTCAGGTTTGGAACAACATGAGGTTAGTAAATGATGACAGACTGTAAATTTTTTAGGTGAACTATATTTGTATGAATTAGGACCATTTAGACCGACAGTATTTTCTGGATTCTGTTTTAATGGTTATATAATTTTTTTGTAGTTAAAAAGCATGTCTAATGAATAGAAACATATAAAATGTAACAATTTTGAATTTTAGACAAAATTACATGTTAGTTTAGGCCCTATGAAATATGATTTCTTTTCATATATAAGTTTTGCAGTTTTTTCGGATTCAGTTTTATGTTATATTAATATTAAAAAATCTGCCTAATTACTGAAGTTCATCAAATTTGTCCCTTTCATTTTATATATATATATATATTTTCTTTTACAATAATTGGGCCCTATGAAATTTTTCAGTTACATTTTTTTTAGAACTTCTGTGTTCTTAACATTCACTAATCCATAGAACAGTTTGATTAATTGTACAGCCCTACTTTTTTCTTATTCATCCAAAATTCCGTGACATTCCACATTATTCTGTAAATTCCATTTTATTACTGAATTCTGTGATTCTGTCTGCGTTTTCTACATCACAGGCCCTAGAACTGCAGCGAAAACGAATGTTTATTCATTCTTTCACGTTCCAAAGCCAAACTTACAAGTGTTGTACCAACTCCCTCCAATAGCACAGGTGTCTCTAATGATGGTGTTGTGGCTTTTGAAGAGAGCTCAAGGTCTGAATTCACTGCAGTATCTCTTTTTTTCCTCTACATGGTGAACAAAGAATTAAGATTAGACGAGCAGGGACTCACTCCCACCCCGGGCTGCCGAGGCGTTTCCATCCATTTCTGCTCTGCTATCATCATATTAACATAGATGACAATCTGGCGAGAAGGTGCTGATCAAAGATAAATTTCACACCCTGGCTCAGCTTCCTCTAATTACGCCATCTGTGGCACGTTCCTTCGTGCCATGCCGGGTGCAGATCTGTCAAACGCTGCGTATCAACGGGAATGCACCAGAGACTAATCACCCCCCAAACCTCGTGCTCACGGAGAGCTGCTCCCCCACCCCATTACACTCCTCGGCAATGCAGACAATCCTGAACACCCCCACCCTGCTCCAGCAATGCGGTTCCACACTAGAAATTACTATAGATTTTATTATTGACACATTACACTTGCATTCGAGTAAGTAGAGAGCAAACAATTTCCATAAACAATAAAACGGACTCATAAAAACACATTACAGTATACTCCACCATTAGGCATGAGTGCTGCCTTATTAAATCATATAAAATAGGAATTGCTGGACAGATTCAGAATTAATTATACATCAAGCTAAACAAACAACACTGACCAGTGGTGCATGATGCACAGACAATGGATAGATTGATACAATAGAATGCCTGTCATTCTTTTAACTGCATGTAGGGAGGATGCCAGCATTTTCCACCACACTTAAAACTAAAACACATTCAGGAATTCTGTTAAGGCTAGCCCACACTAAATGTTCAAAATATGGGAGACTGCACACATAACGATCATAGATTTAACAGTTTTGTTCCTATAGTGCGCTGTGTGCCGTGATGTGACTAAGACAGCACACCACACACTAACCGACTCCATTCACAAACAACCAGACCGTCCAGACTGTGAACATGGGAAATCTCATTTTGTCAAACATAACTTTAGAGTAAACAAATGGTGGATGACGAGCAAGAATAAATGGCGATAATTGCATTTGGGTTTAATTTTAGCAAAAACTTGCGGGAAATTTTTTTTTGGATGAAGTAGTGAAGACAGTGTGAACGTGGACTTTACATGTACAGCGTGAGCTGGAGGTGAATAACGCTTCCGTATTCTGTCAGCTCGCTTTATGAGTGGGAGACTTTTCGTTCCACGTGACAGTCTACAGAGTGTGTACGCATTTGTCCTTGGGGTTCCCCTGACACAACAGGATTTCCCTATGTTGTATGTTGAATATTTACAGTTTGAGATTGGTGCAGCCCCAATGCTCTTCCAAGCAGATTCAATCACTCTTAACACACCCCACCCCATCGGATAACATAATCTGAAGAACCATTAAGATAATCAGGACTTTACCTAGGATTGTCGAAAGGGGAGAATTCGGACGAAAATCGGCCCAATTATCTTGTAGTGTGTGCACTGCTTATGTCAACTCTATATTGAAAGCAAATTTTTACTGAAATGGATATGTTGTCATTTGTGTTTTATAGGGGACCTTGATTATGATTTCACTTTTAACTTTAGTTAGTGTGTAATGTTGTTGTTTGAGCATAAACAACATCTGCAAAGTTACGACACTCAAAGTTCAATGCAAAGGGAGATTTTTTCTTTTACAGAATTGGCTTTTTAAGGCAGCTGGTAGGAACTACACTGAGCTTCTTCCTGGGTTTATGACATCAATAACCCTAAAATTTACATAAACCCTGCCTCTGGGAACACGCAACAAAGGGGGTGGGGCCATGTTGGCCTACTGTTATAAATTAAACAACTACTCTACAAAAATGCTACAACACAATAATTTATTATGCTCTTCTAAAGCTTTAATATGGATAAAAACATATATCAAAAGATAACAAACAGCAGTAGCATTTATGAATAACAGTGTATCTAAAAAGTTGAGATGACTACAAAAAAAACCCCCAAAAAACTTACCATTCTGAAATGCCCTGTAAGAGTCGTGTTTGCATAGGTTCTATTCAGTCCTCTTCAGTAATATTCACTGGGTCTGATTCGGGCTCAAATTGATAAGGCAATATTGACGGCATTGTTTACAATACACTGGAGCACATGTAGCTACCCATAATGGTAAGGAGTATGATGTTTCTAGACAATGTGCACTAGGTTGTTAACGAATCACAACCCATTGTATATTTCTGAGGGAGGGGCTTCATAGAACCAGGAAGTCAACAGACCATTTTTAGGAGAAAGAAAACAGCGGTGTAGAATAAAGGTAAAACATGAAAAATAATGTGTCTTTTTTAAAAACTAAGCATGAACATGTTACAGTGCACCCCATAAACACAATCAAGCCTTTGAAAATAGCTGATTGACCACCCTTTTAAATGTTCTAGATATAGGCTACACAATTTATTAATTGCAACATTTTTCAGCTAAAACAATCATTTAAATTTTTTTACATTATGATAGTTCTTTGGTTCATTTTTTCCCCCTTTTTTATTTATATAAAGTTTGCTGAAAAGCCTATAGGCTTTTTTACATACTGTGTAATGTACCTGCAATCGAGGTCAAGTTCTTACAAAGGGTCAACCTTTGTTCAGTTAGCATTCTTGTTGAGCAATAACCATATAAATGTAGAGAAATATTTCAAAAATAAATATACACTGAAAAATTCTCAGCCAAGCAAAATGTGTAACAAATAGTCCTATATTGTATACGCATGTCAATTAAACTAAAAAATTCTATAATATTACAGCAAGCTACATCCATTTAAGAAGATTAAAAGTCTACCAAACTAATTAGGATGTGTTAGCAAATACTGTCTTTTTAAAATGTATTTTATTTATTCACTCATTCACTCATATCACCCATTAATACTTAACTAGTCAGTAATGATCTTTTTTTCTGGAAGGCTGATACATAAATCAATAAAAGACTGCATTTGAGTTGATATAAATATACATATTTATTAGTTAAATTGATTAATTAAAATATTTATCAGCACATGTTTTGAATACGTTTTTTCTCCTTTGACTGCCACTGGAAAGGAAATGCTTCAAATTAGCAGTAAAAATGCATCTTGTGACATTTTGAGGTTTTAAGAGAAATGTTTGCACTATCATTTTTGTACATTTTCCCAAGAACAGCATGACCCTCACATGCCTATTATGTATCCCTGCAACAAAGCGACTTACTAATTTTGGTTAACAAAAGCACATGCCTGCACGTGTTCACAGTCACTTCAAAATGTTTATGAACAATGGCAAATGGCGCAAGAGGTTCCCTTCTGAGGAAACTTTGAACTGCGTCCTCTAGGGGTCGCATTGGGGAACGCCTTCAGCGTGACTGGTGTCTGAAGCATACATCTAAACATGACAATAACATTGGCCGACGACAACCTGTGACGTCATCACCCGGCCCGACCACAGTATAAAAAGTGCGCCGGGAGAACACGTCATCCTCTTCTTCGTCTTCAAGGACTGTTTTGTTTGAAGCGTGCATTTCCGGTAAGAATGATTATTCTTCTTTACCATGGAGATCACTAGTAAGGCATTTAAGAATCCTGGATCCATGTCCTCGTTATTTGATACCTGATGACACACATGATCTTTGCGTTTTTTGTTTGGGTGAAGAGCACGCGCACGATGTCCTCGAGGGGGCAGCTTACGTGCACTGTGAGCTTTTTCTATGAAAAAGCTCCACTCTCGTTTGTCTCTCTTTTTGAGGAAAGAGGGACAGTCATCGTGGTTCAGGACACCTCTGCTGCTGAGGCACGGAGGAAAATGAGCTCGTGGGAATCACAGATGGACCTGGCTGATGAGTTGAAAAAGCTCATCAGAAGCTTTTTCAACTGATGAGCGCGACTGATTTCGCGCTCATCAGTCACGGACGAGAGTGAGCTGTGGATGTTGAGATCGAGAAGTCTTGGAAAAATCCATTCTCGTTCTGCATCCACAGATTCCAGAATACTAGTTATGGCAACATCGAGGGGATGCGTGAGAATGGTTATGAAAAGATGCCCCCTGTTGAAGAGATGCTGAACTGCTAAGTGACATCTTCTCTTAAGGCTCCCTCCCTGCCAAACCAAACCCTTTCAGTATACATCTCGTTTGAATGGCAGGGCATATGCGGCAGCAGGTCAGGCTGCAGCCTCATTGCACACCATGGTGGTGCTTCAGGCTTATCAGGCTGATCTGCTGAAAGACCTGGATAAAGGCGATGGTCTTTCTTCTGATGAGGTGGCTGAGTTGCGTCGCACCACTGATCTTGCTCTCCGTGCCACTAAGCAGGCTGCCACTGCCATTGGCCATGGTGGTTATGGAGAGACATCTGTGGGTGAATCTGGCGGATATCGGGTCGAAAGAGAAGGTCTTTCTTCTTGATGCGCCAGTTTCCCCTTCTGAGCTTTTCGCCACTTCTGTTGAGAAGTCTCAACGCTCTCGTCTGGACCAGAGTAAAACCTGAGCCACCTACTCACCTCCCTTTGAGATTATTACATCTGCTCTCATCTTCCTCCCCTTAATTCCCCTGAAAAGCTTTCCTCCTGACTGAGGCTAGGTAGGAGCCTCCTGCGCTTGCATTGCAGTCTCTTATGCTGGGCCTATGATGTTTTGACTAGTTTCTATGTCTCATAGAACTACCTACTGATGGTCCGAACCCCAGTGCTCTTCAGACTTCACCTCCAGCCTATATCCATGAGCCTGAGTCATGCACGGGAGCCATGGTTGGTGAGTACGATCCATTTTCATCTACTCTATTGCTAGTTCTTGTGTATTCGATGCTAGCCTTTCTCTGCAGCGCTACTCGGACCTGTTCTGTTTTCTGACTTTTAGGTTTGACCCACCTGCTAAGTCAGGACCTCCTGCTGTTGACCGATTACAGTGATGGTTTCACTCATCGGTTCTGGATCCAGGCTGGTGATAGCCCTCATCTTCGGCTTGGACACGCAGCCTGGGCTTCTGAGGAAGCCTACCAGCATCAGGTCCCCAGTATAATGCTGAAACCTCAGGACCTGCGGGTCCATCTTGCAGGCTAGTGCTCTTCTGAGTGCTTGCTTCATGGCATGATCCTTATCCTCTGGCCAGGGTGCGCTACTCATTTCTCACCCTGAGGCGTCTCCCGACATTTTAGTCGTTCCTTAACCATCATGCACATTCTCTGAGATAGAGCTCCTCTCGCTGAGGCGTTGAGGAGCTCAACGCTCCACAGATGGTCGAGCCTGCGGGTCCTCCCTGTCACACTGCCCTTATGGTTGAACCAGTAATCGCCCCTCTGCAGAGTGGGCTTGAGTACACTGCGTTCCCTGAGGTAAGAGGGATTTGTGTTTCTGCGGAAACCTGTCTTGCATGCTTCTGCTCTGAGGTGCAGTAAGCTCTATACGCATGAATGGTTATTGGTCCCGCTATTTCTTCAGATTATATCGGTTCTGGTTATACGAGACCCACACTCTCTATCGAGATAGAGAGCATGAGACCGTGTCCAGCTGCACCAATGGACTGTCTCTTATTGGGCCCTACTAGGTTACCCCTTCTAATCTTCTGGTCGAGCTAAGAAATGCTCCCCTCACTGTGAGCTAGCACTGTTAGCTATGAGTCACTCCCAGTATGTGCTATATGTGCCCGCATCAGCTTGAGAGCCGAGAGCGCTGCTCCTGAAGAACCCCATTTGCAACGAACTAAGTGTTAGGCCCGTCTCTGTCACCTCCTTGGTCAGTTGCCTTTATGTTGGAACCCTGTTGTTCCTATAGATATGTGTGATCCCCTTATAGCAGGATCCCATTTCTGATGTCCCATTTGCGATCTATCTGCTCACCGGACATGGCTGTGCTCCCCTCACTGTGGGAGGGTCCCTGTGCAGTCTGGGTGAGTCCTCCTCTCGACTCGAGAGTTAGGTCCTCTACCCTGGGCTATTGGTCGCTTCGGTCGAGCTGGGTTCCTCTCTCTCCTCTCTAGGGGTTGAACCCTCCGCTCTTGAGCTCCATGGCAGTGACATCAGGTAGTTGGGCCGCTTGATGCTTCCCTGATAAGCTGCCTCTTTTTGGGTCAAGCCAGGCAGTGCTCCCCTCATCTCACAGGGTTGTCTTTGAACCTGCCGCTCCTGTCTGAGCGTTTGTGGACCTCTCTCTTCGAATGCTCTGCTCGTTTGAGCTCCATTGAGTAGCGGCCTCAGGTTGTTAGGCCTCTCTCCACCTTCCTGTTGAGCCGTTCTCCTTGGGGTCGAGCTTAGCAATGCCCTTGGGGGTTCATATGAGCACTCCCATCTCGATCTGTGCGTTTGAATCCCCCTTCTATTTTTGAAGTTAGGCCTCCGCTCTTTTGAGCTCCGTATAGCAATCATGCAAGGCGGCTGGGCCATCTCCTGCCTCCCTGGCTGGTTGCTTGTTAAGTGAGCTAACTGTGCTCCCCTCACCATGAAGGGCCTCTTGCAACCGCGCTGCTCCCTTCTGGGCATCTGTGAGCAGATGCTTCAGAATCTGTTCTGTGAGCGTGCCACAGTCACATAGGGCTCCTAGGCTGGCTTAATACAGCCTCGGATACCCCTTAAGCAATGGTGTTTCTAAATCCATACTATGGTAAGTGCACACGCTAAGCACTCTGCGCACTTTCTAAAATCCACATTGTGGTAAGTGGGCATGCTTGTACTTTGCGCACTTTCCTAAAATCCTGTATGGTAAGGGTTACTCGTTGTCAGCCTCGTTCCCTTTCTCTGAGTTGGTTTAGGCCCCGGTTCTCACCTTGGGCTCCACTCAACTTATGTATCTCTGTTAATACATTTCTGAGCAGGGTGTTGCTACCAAAGATCTGTCGAGTCAGTTCTTTGAGCAGGTTTATTCAGAAGCGGTGGTAGCCCCCCTGGGTGGCAGGCCAGGGTCTGGTGTGTTTTTTTTAGACACCTGGCTGTATCCCCTTAAAGGAATCTCTTTCTTCTGATTCCAAGCCTTGAGCTCTGCCCTAGGTTTGGGCCTCCTAGTCCAGCCTTTAACAGGTAAGTTATTTTAGGGTATGCAGCTCAGGCCCTTGGCCGAAGGGGATAATGTCACTGACAGTCATCAAGATGGCCTTTGGGGCAACTCCCATGGCTATGTTAGAGTTGGTAATTAGTGCTCGCCATGGTTTCTGGCATGCACTCCCCTCAACATGGCAGCATGGGTATATCGTTCCCCAATGCGACCCCTAGAGGGTGCAATTCGAAGTTCCCTCTGAAGGGAACATCATGTAACCCTGGTTCCCTGCATCCTCTAGTTCCCTTGCTATGCTTCGGACGTAAGTTTCAGGCGAAGAAGCGGATGACGTGTTCTCCCGGCGCCCTTTTATACTGTGGTCGCTCTGGGTGATGACGTCACAGGCTGTCGCCGGCCAATGTTATTGTCGTGTTTAGATGTATGCTTCAGATACCGGTGGCGCTAAAGGTGTTCCCCAATGCGACCCCTAGAGGACGCAGTGTCTTATTCCCTTCTCAGGGATCGATAGGGAACCATGGTTACATACGTAACCTGAGACGTTTTTATTCTTTCAATGTGATTAATTAATATTCTTTCTTTTTAATTTAGTAATACCCCTCATAAACAAGCCTCTTCATCACACCATCACGAAATCAGGGAAATAACTGTCTGGCTGCTTAAAATATGTAATTATTGCGGTTATTTAGCAACTAAGAAATGAATCGATATTTCTTACAAGGACAAAAGGTTAAACGTAAAAACCTTATACACTTCTTGAATAACCAGGCAACAAAAGCAATGTCTGAACACATTTCATTTGACTTTGAAGTGGTGCTGGGAAGTCAGTTCTTGTTGGATGCATACATACAGTACATAATAGAGATTGTGTAACAACTCGCTTTTGGAATTTACATGTATTTTTCATCCATTTGATGAATACCAATAGATAATTAATAATGCTACATGAATAAATGATGAAAACATGAGACTACAAATCTTCTCTCCATTTCGGAGGAAGACACTACATCAGACTGCATCTGCTGTGCATTTTAGCGGGTACACTTAATACTACCCTCCCAGTCACTGAAACAAGTCAGCAAAGAAAATAAGCGCAGTGCATTCCTAGTAAGAGCCTTCTTCCAGAGCGTGGCCTGGTTAACCACACCCCTGGCACCGAGAGAGCAGAGGAGCTTCTTCCTGACACTGAGAGCCAATATATAGCACTACGGCACGCCTGCTGCCAGATGTTGGGGGAAGGGGGTGCTTTCTTTTTTTATCAGTGGCGCCGGCACAGTGTGCCACTGTAGCAGAAAGACACAAATCATTAATCCCTGGCCCCTGGGAGCCACTGATGGTGTTCTGCACTGTGACGGATAAGCAGTACCAGCTCTTCTCCACCTCCCCGTTCCCTCCGGACCTCACCTCGCTACAGCCCCTCAGTCCCACGGCTGATGAAGTTGTCTCGACTGCACCGGCCATTTCGCTGGCAATTATTGACTGCATTAGGCTAGCCAGGCAACGGGATGTGCTGCAACATTGAGCATGAGAGTTACCGGATCGATAAAACCCATGTGGCGACGGCTGAGCGACTGGACATGAGGTTAGAAGAAAAGGACTTAACGTGATTATGGTAACCGTGCAGTGGTTGGGCGCGGGGACGGGGGTTTGTAGCTAAGTTGGTGGTGCTTTAACCTAGCAGAAGTGCTTATTTTTTTTTATTTATTTACTTTTATTATGTACATAGAGAAGTCCCTACACATCAAGACTTATGCACTAACCTTTATTCCACAGCGCCAATGAGCGGAAGTGCCATGTACAGGCCCAGAATGAATCTAATGACTTTTTTCTTTACATATTTTGGGGGGAAATCTGGTGAAGTGGACTTTAATATGGAAAAATGAGAATGGTTAAATAGAGAGTACACTCTCTTATCTATTAGTCAGATTAATGTTATGGCTGATAACAGACACAAGGTTAATTTTACAATTTTACAATTTTTATTAAATAATAAATTAAAAAAACAAAGAACAACAATCACAAAAACTAACATTAATAGTTTTAAATCCTACAGCATGACGGACAGTTTAAAATCCCACAAGTGAGTTTAGGCATCACAATCAAGATTAACTTTAAGTGAGGGCTAGATGACTGCAAATATAATCTAAATCTAAAAATAGAAGACATGAGCATGAGAAAAGGATAAATAAATGCATGACATTTTAATTGGTTGCGCATGGAGCAATAGGGCCAGAATAGACAAAGATGTTTCTCAAAGGAAACTTTGCACTTGGCAAGAAAACAACAAAATAATCTCTTCATCATCAGCAGGGCTCTTGTGGATCCAGATAGTCTGAGAAGCCTTTAATAACATCACTCAAGACACTAGTCTATCAGCTTATCTTATAGCTGCTTTGAAAGACACTTGGTTGGTTGTGTGATTTTGTAAAGCTTCATACAGTTTTAAAAGATGCCACATTTCTGGTTTCCTCACACTGAAAATTCAACGTGTAAATTGATGAAAACCTAAGGCAGTTCTTTTAGTTCACTCAAAAAAAAAAGAATAAAATATGACATTGTCAAGAGGCCTACATGAGAATCCTGACAGTGGGAGGGAAGTACAGAAGCCTCACTCTTCACACAAATCGAACACAGTCCGCAGATCATATTGTGGGAGAGATAAAAAGAGATATATCATCAAACAGACTTCATTTAACATTGTGTTGGATTATACATGAAATACATTAACATTTTGGGCCAACTTTTCCCTTCCTTTCACCCCTTGATCAGGTCAGGCTTTTCCTCTGAATGTGGTGAAGGTCAAAGGTTTCACACTGAGCCAAACTGAGGGAAGAAAGGAGGCAGAAGGAGGGCGGTAGAGGAGGAAGAGAGCATCTGTTTGTGATTATGGTGCAAATTCAAACCTGCTGATGAGTGTGAGGCGTGCCGTGCATCTCCTGGAGATATCCCAGATGGCCTGTGCCACCCTCTTCTATCTCCAGCCTGCTGGCACTGCCAGCTCACAGGGCACAGACTGCAGCTTTGGCACGCCGCTGATGTCCGGGACAAAAGAGGAACTTTCTAGAGGTCAATGTCAACGTGCTGAAGTCAGAGCTGCTTCTTCACTGAGCTGGCAAGCCCGCCCCTTATTCCTCACTCATTTTGTACCTGAACACTCAAATATTCAGCACACACAAATAACCTTTTCCAAATAGAAGCTCTGAATGACTTTCTAGACGAATTAAGAATTTTTATAACAAATTTATGCAGATATGACTGAAGTTTCGTTTAAATGAAAAGTGTTACAGTATGAAACTCCAAGAAGGTTGGGATGGAATTTTAAGTCAAAGTGTGTGTTTATTTTTTTATTTTTTGTCTCTATCCCAATTTAACTTGCAGAATCAACTATAAGTAAACCATTTGCATGATGATTCACCTGAAAAGTGCAAACACTGTATATCTGAGACGTTTGTTTGAGAATCCTAACACAGCACCATAAGCTCCATCAGTTTTATAAGTTTGGCATGGGACTTTCTGTTTGACCAAACAATGGAGGACAGGATGTGTATCAGGAAACCTGTTTGAAGAGAGTCATTCTTTTTTAAATGTTTTCTCTGCTAAAGGAACAGAATTATGGAAGACCAGGAGTGTCACTTTTAAACTACAAAGTAAGAATAAAATACCAATGTAATCATTCAATAATCTCTATATATGTCTGTTACAAACATACATATAACAATAAAATAAATCATGTTAAATTTTTATTGACAAATAAACTAACATTTAAAAATATTTAATTGGCATTTTAAAAATTTAGTTAAAACAAAATTTATCTTTTTAAATGCAATTTTGAAATTTGAAAAGGTATTTGTTAATTGCTTTTCTTTATCCATTTGCAAGTCAAGTAAGTCAAATATGCTGGATTCACTTTTAGGAGCGATTGATGAATTTGGCTAAGTTTTAAGATATGCCATCTCTCCCACATACCACTCTATGTAAATGTACAGGTATGACTGTCACTGGGCAGTGTGACAGAAAGTGTCATCTTTAAAACTTAAGCAGGCCTACACAGATTGATCAGCACCTGACTTGATGCAATGCATGTTGGTTAGAAAGTTTGTCTCACTTATTGCTTTAATTTATTTTTTAAGTGCCACTCCAAGTTCTCCTTATAGAAGACAGTTCTGTCATTTTTGAGTGACAAAGTTTAAATTTAAATTAAACAAGGTGAGATTTTCTGCCTCCTCTATCCTGTTTCATTCCATCAGTTCCAGATTTCATCATTAACCTTTTTACCCCAATTCCAACCGCCAAAGAATGCCACTCTGATACTTGGAACGTCTTCGGAACTAATTCTCAAACTTCAATTTTGCAGAAGTCGCCAACTCTAAAAGTGAAGTCAGGAGACAGAAAATTAATTGATACCAAAATTAAGAGCATATAAAAGACGTGCAGAGGGTGAAGGATAGTATCAATTGAAATGGGCTGGTTTTCAAATTAAAGCTGGAAAGCACTCATACTTTGAGGAGCCAGATATAAACAATGAATGGTTACTGTTGCATCCTGGCATAGTGCTGATTCTTCTGATGGATGAAGCTGAAGGAATAAGGATGGAATGATAATGAAAGCTGCTCTGTTTACCAACGTCACCCCCCCCCCCCCCCCCCCCCCTTTGTTTTTTTCCCCCTTCTGATTGTGACACATTGAACACAAAAAGAGAAAGATGAGGAAGAGAGAGAGGGAAGAAGTGCAAGATACTTGGCACTATGGCCCAAAGGCACCTGTTGAACTGGCACCATCTGTCCATAAAAGTGTTTGCAAGCCCCATACTGAGCTTTGTCTCCAACCAGAGAAAGACTTCAGAGTTTACCCTGGTGCTTTAATACACTGTGAAAAGAGAGGAAGAAAAAAAAAGACAGATCAAGAAGATGAAAGAGCCCATCAGCTTCTGAGCTAACAGTGATCAAAAGGATGTTAAATTGTGCAGTTCACATTGAAAGACTTGAGTCCATTAACAAGAAAATGTTACGCCTACTATGAGGCATCGGTCTGAATCACTCATCTGCTTAGAATTGATTCACGGCTATCATCTAAGTTTCAGGAAGAAAACAAAGTTGACTAAAAGATAAATTAAACCTCCATGAAGACGAACTGTCAAATGTGATTTTTCAGTCTCCTCAGGTATCCAGACCCCACTGAGTTAATTCCAGCAGGGGCCTGGTGTGTGACTTTAATTACATGTACCCTTTCCTCTTTTAATGCCTTTATTTTATTACTTTGATGTGATTTATTTTCAGAGCTTTGACATAATTCAGCTATACAACTTTCTTATCAGTGAGTCGCCCCACATGGCTGCATCTGAATTCAATTATCTCTCATCCTCTCATGCTGTGAGCGAGCGCTAACTCTGAGGCTATCACTAACTTTAACCTCTTTTTTCCCTTTGTTTTTGACTTCTTCCAAGTGAAGGTCAATTTAATATTAATCCAGTCATGCTGGATTGGGGTACAATATGTTAATGAGCAATAACAAATAACTGTAAGATAACTTTGTAGTGTCTGCCAGTGATAAACACGAGGCTCTTCATTGACAATCATACAGCTCAATTCATCTGAATAACAAATGGTTCATCCAAATAACACCGGCTCGTGCATCAACAGCACCATACTCAAAAGTCCCGGTACTTCCGTGAGTAATTCGTTCACGATAAAGCCTGGACCTGGATAAAGTCGTTATTTTTGTTTTCTTTGCGCATGGAAATAATTCTCGTAGCTTCATAAAATTACAGTTGAACCCCTGATGTCACATGGACTATTTTAACAACGTACTTACTACCTTTCTGGGCCTTGAATGTTTCAGTTGCATTGCTGTCTGTGTAAGGTCAGAAAGCTCTTGGATTTTAATAAAAAATATCTGTTTTTGTGATTTATCAACAATTTGTGTTCTGAAGATGAACAAAGATATTGTGAGTTTGGAATGACACACTGCAAAAAATGCTTTTCTTACTTCGATTATTTGTCTTGTTTCCAGCCAAAATATCAAAAAATTCTTAAATCAAGAAGGATTTTCTAGACAAGTAAAAAGTTTTTTTCTGAAATTTTTCTAGAAAATCCTTCTTGATTTAAGAATTTTTAGATATTTTGCCTGGAAAAACATTTTTTTTGCAGTGCATGAGTAATTAATGACAGCATTTTCATCTTTGGGTGAACTATCCTTTTAAGTGAAAAATGAAAGCAAATGAGATACACAAAATAAATAGATAAAATAAATAAACAGGACTCGGCAATAAGAATGTTCTTCCTAGTAGTAGTGTTTTGTAAAGAAAATGTTATAATAATTTAGACTAATAGATTAGATTATGAATTTAGATTTAGGAATCTATGATTTTACATTATAGAATTAATGTTGAAGAAACAAATTAAAACTTAACATTGAATGAATAAAATATATTATTTATTGCAAACATAAAAATGCATTTCTAAGAATAATTTTCATTCTTTTGTGGCGGGGCCAGTGAGTATGAGTAAACATTTGAACTACTAGAAAAAAAATCCTTACTGCTAAACCCTTACAATGTACAGTCCCACTACTGCACACAAGCTAAACATTAAGTCATAATATCTGGAAATGCATTTTAGTCCTACTATTTTCATCTAAACATACTGTTTTGACAAAAAAAAAAGAGTGTCAACATGCCAGATTTTTTATTCCCCATTACGTTATTACAAGATTACATTATGTATGATGTCAAATGAACAGTGCTGTAATGCTGTTACAGCTTGCTGAATCTGGAACACAGCAGCATATGGTAAAACTACACAACATTAGCCATTTTGGAGCATGTTCCTCCCCTGTGTCTGGATGGCAGAGTGCCTCAGTAAATAAAATATCATCAGAAATGACTTATTGACTCACTTATCGCAGACAATGTTCATTCTGGACTGCCAGCGAAGCAGGCACAGGCTTTGAATGGAAACAGAAGCATATGTACACGCACAAACACACACGTTGTCAGCTCACAAGGCGCTTGAGCGAAACACGCCATCGCCATGTTGCGTAAACATTAATGCTGACAGAAATACAATCATTCTGGTGTTTTTATTTCTCTGTTGTTCCCAATCTCGCTCAGTCCAGGATTCATGTGAGCTGTTTACAAAGGTCACCTGTCTGTGAGTCTCTGCAGCCCAACCTGTTTTCCCAGCATCTTTCTTCCCACCTGGAGCTGCATGCCCCTCTCCACACTTCAGTGCCTAATTATATCCAAGACTTGTAAATGTATTCATATTCATGGAGGCACAGATGCTAAATTAACTGTGGCAGGGACACATCTCACTGTGCTGGCTTCACAATCTGCTTCCTCTAGATACAGAGGGAGGGATGTGGAGGGGGGAGGAGGACAAGAGAGAGCGAAAACAAAGAGGCAAGAGGAAGAAGAGCAGGAAGAGGAGGAAGGGAGAAGTAGGAACGGGGGTGATGGTGGCAAGGCTGGTTATTGAAACCGAGTAGCAAGCGTGTATCTGGGGATAGAGGAACCGAGGGCAGGTCTGCGACGCCTGGCTTCTGATGAGTGACAAATCAAAAAGTCGCGCTGAAACTTCCCCATGATGCCTGAGCCCATGGCACCAGAGCGAATGCACTTCTACTTTCCTCTCTCTCTCTCTCGTTCTCCTGCTAAAGCCAGGCAGATGGAGGGAGGTGCAGCAGTGCAGAGCGAACAGATGGCCGCTCCAAACTTGATATATGAAATTAATAACGTTTCTCAAATAGAATGCAGACACAGGAATACATTGCCTGAATTTTAATAACTGATGATTTTTTCCCCTCCTCCTATGCATTTGCAAGTCAATGAGAGAAGCAGAGAAACAAATATGCAATATGTCAACATTTGAGGACATTTTTATTCAAGTGTAAAATAGAGAGTATAACTGAACACATTAGTGTGGACAAAAGTAATGATGTTTTGATGTTGCTGAATAAACGATGTTGTAATTGTGCAATGTGTAATCCATCCACTGCATTGGAAATTTATTGGACATAAACCGTTTATCTAGCAATATTAATTTAAATTGGAGATTTATATACATTTACATTTTATTAGTAATACGTATTTATGTGGGTATCTCAATTAGGGTAACATTATTAAACAAAATACGATCTACTATGAACTAGTGATCGACCAAAATGAGCTTTTCAATGGTCAATGATATCTAGAGAAAGGGTGGCTGATAACACTATAACATTCTAAATATATATATATATTATATATAATATATATATATAGATGTATATATATATATATATCTATATATATATCTCGATAGTAACGGAAGTGAGTTAAATTAATTAATGTTTATTAATTGACAAGTGGATGCACTTATTGGCCAATGCAATATATTCTGAAAATGGCAAATATCTGATAATTACTCACCAAATAACCATCATGTATATAACAAGATGAAAAAGTGGTTTATGAGCAATGGCATTTAACTAAATGTTATATTATTTTGTAAAAAATTTAGAATATTTGATAGAATATATTTTAGAATATTTTGATAAAATGCCTTGCTAATGTTTCCCAATGAGCAAATGAATCAATTCTACACAAATCTACAGATAAGATTATAATTGGTGTTGTTCGGACAGCATGTGTGATATGGCCAAGATTTGTTTAAAGTCCTAAACAGGCACAATGCAGGGTGATGAAAAATAGTGATTTGACTTTGTCACACTTCTCTACTACTCATTGTCAACTTGTTACAGGAATAGTTGCAACATCTGAGCTATTATGATTCAATTGAAAAATGTTCTGTAGATAAGCAGTGTCACTACGTTTGGTTAGTTACTTCTCAACACTGTGACAAACATGCTCAAGCTCACTCACACATTTAACTTGCCTTAGTGTTTGGAGAGCATAAATAAGTGAGAATCATTCTGTTGAGATGCAGAAGATAAGCAATCAAGTGCCACTCAGTATGCTGTGCCAAACGTTTTCAACACATTCAAACCACTGTGTCACGTTAAACCTTCTTGACACTCATCCAAGAATTCAGGGACGGTCTCAATTACTCAATATCTGCATCTGTTCTGGAAAGGCGAATAGACCCTCAGCAGATGAAAGAGAGGAGATGTCGTAATTGAGAGCAGGCCGCATGCTGCGTGGGTTTCAGCAGATGTAATGCACTGGAGCAGAATTAGGTTAAAAGGCGGAGTGTTCGTTTTTACAGTCTCTGGTGGCCTCTGAGCCTGTCGCGAGTGCTTGTGACTGCATTATAAAACCCACTTCACACACTTCCATCCCATGTCGGTATTGGAAAACAGCCTGGGAATGTCCCCTCTGGGTCTTCCAGCACAAGCCGTGACACTGGGGACTTCCTTTTAAACAGGGCACAGTGGGAACCGGCGGGATGGCCCGGCTTTCCCGCTTCCACTCAGTGTCATGGCAAACACTGATGACGATATTGAACAGACCTAGAGCTGTTTCCTCCCCTCTTGCCCTTCTCAAAGACCACCAAGCCTAAACACAAACAAGATTGGCCAGATTAAACCAGCTTAATGTGGTTAGCTGGTCCCCCAGCCCGGCCAAGCTTATTAATTATTCTCTGGGGCGTTTTTGGTATTTTCGTCTAAATTTTTTATACTCAAATTCAAATGTTTGCCCTACACACATACAATGGAGGAAATGAAAAAAAATGGTTTCATTGTAAAGAAAACCCTTTGAACTACAAAATATGAGAGGAATTCTTCATAAATAACATTATATACTTTTCAAATATTACTATAAACACAAAAAAAAACATAGGCGCTTTTTGAGTTTTAAATCAATGTATTTTTTTGAAATTCTGTAATTCAGGTTCTATTAGGCTCAACTCTCTGCAATTTACTTTGTTTGATGCCACTACACGCCAAAAAGTACCAGAAAAAAAAGAATCTTTCAAATAACAGCTTCTAAACAGGAGTTAGAACATTATTTTTGAAGCGATTGAAATTGTCCAATTTTGCATCGAAATGTGTCATGGTGAGTTTCCCTTGCAAAAACAAGCTTTATTAAACACATTAACCCCACAATCCTATATTACTCTGTGCTATAAGCACTTTAATTGATTATTAATTTAATTATGTTTAATTTTTATGTTTTTCTTAGTAGTAATATACAAAATGGCACAAGCGAATTGGACCAAATGTCACATATTGTGTTATTCTACAATCAGCTGAATTATTTCAGGATGCACAAGACTATCTACATTATAATGATAGCTCTAAGAAACACCTAAATAAATCCATATCCCCACTTTATATCTTTCAATGTTATGGCTTTCTGTATTGGGATAGTGTCACAGCATCTCCACCTCCCAGCATTGAGCCCGCATCTCGTTCTCACCTTGCATCAGCGTGCTTTCTCTGGGTCCAGCTGGCTAATTTCGCTAGCCGGCACTACCTTCTACATTCACAGCGTCAAACAAACATATGTTAGCTCATCTACACCGCACTGTAATAACCCATGTATATTTACTGTATATTTACTGAAATGCATAATGTACTGTACTTTTCTGTGAGAAAACAGTATATCCGAGTGTTAGTATAGCTAACACGTTTCATAACAAAGGAACAGCTCTCAAACTCACAGAGAATCGCAGCTAAATTCTCCCCAGACGCGCGTCCACTGCTCTCCACGGCGCGCTGACCGTTCTTCATCGTATATAACTTGTAATATGATAATCATAGACTGAAAGGATCCGAGTCGCGTTCGCTACAACTCTTCCGTGGCGGAGAACAGCCTTCAATTCTCGCGTTCACGAACTACATTCTCCACAGACCACTGGCTGACCGACCGGAAAAAGACCCCCCTCAATCGCCCACCCTCGTGACGCAGCGGTGTCAGAGTTCACAGAGTCTGTAATGGCCGATCTGAGTGACGTGTAAACTGACCAATCGCAGCGCAGAACTGGCCGCAGATCTCTATAACATCAGAAGAGCTGAATGCGCGCTGGCATGAGATGGAGAGCCGTGATCCCCTGACGCGCTGGATTCCGTTACCTGGACAGAACGCGAATATCTCACCGATGGAAGCACGCAGAAACGTGAATGGTCTTGTTTGAAAGAAGAGATCCTAATCTAAAAGGTAATATAGAGTTTATATATATATTTGTGGTTGTTTGCGGCTAACTGAAGCAGTGCTACGAGTAGAAATGTTACACAATAAAAAATTCAGTTTTTTTTTTTTTTACATCGCAATTCAATTGAAGATAATTCGATCTATGATTGTCACACAATGAAATAATCTATATCGTCAAATTCCTGAGAATGAGAGCTTTCTTGTGATATGTGACTTGACTTTATTGTGAAAAATATGTCAAATAAACATTCTTCGTAAAAAAAAGTTTGCAATGGTTAGGTGGAAAATCGTGTGTGGGACGAATACATTTCTAAGCTTAATTTTACTGCTTTATAAATATAAAAACCAAAAGGAATGGTATTCTTTGTAAAGAAGACACTCCAAGCTTTCAAATGAACCCATATATGGGCTGATACCATATAAGGAAGGCTATGTAAATGAAGCATAAACATTATTTACGCGATTTGGACCTGTATCCGGGTCCGCAGAGTTTAACTGGTTTTAATTATGGCTATTTTGATGGTTTCAAAGGGTTTGTGAACTGCTGACAAAACATCTTAATTAAGCCTAACTGGTTTGCTGGTCTTACCTGGTCTTCTAGCCTGGGCTGTTGGCTGGTTTTAGTGTTTTTTTTTTACCTGCTGTTATAGCACGCAGGCTGATTATAAAACCAGTTAAACATAATCTTGGTTGGGCTTACGGGACCATGGTGCTTTCTTAAAGCACTATGGTCCAGTTTTCGTCATTTACCAATTAGAAGTTGCAATGAAACTAACAACCATAGTTAGCTAACAATGCTTTTGGGAAACACACCCCAGGTAAACAGCAGCTAGACCACTTTAAACCAGTTAAAACCAGCTTAAACCACCTTAGGCTGGTTTGAGCCATTTTTACAGCTAAAAAAACTCCAAATAATATATCTCTATTTGTGGATACCATACCATAGTATGGAATGGGATTTTGGGAAAACTCAAGAAAAAAAATACTCCATTGGTGTTTTGTTTCTGCGGCTTCAATAATTAATTTGAAATTCTGCACTGTAAAAAATGACTAAAGAAAATGTAACATACACCCCATGAATTTTGCAACAGGAATGCATCAATTTCTTCAATAATATGAACAACATGTCTACAGGAAAATGTGAAGCTTGTCTACATGGACTGCACTGGAATCAAAACAGTTGAGGATAGGTTTCCTCAGTGTGGGAAACAAGGACGTGTCTCATTTAAAAGTTCATCCTCATACATCATTTAAGTTGTTTTTCCATGAAATCCCCCGTTGTTTTGTTATATAGATGGCCAAATGAACTAATGACATGCTCACTTGCAAAAATCATCTGATAAACTACAGGAACGAAAACTCGCGAACGAAAATGGTTCACATTTCCCCTATGTTGAGGTTGAGTGATTGCCTTAAGCCCTTCACACATTCTTAGACTCCAAGAAGAGCTTTGCTCCCATCTTCCCCGAACCACTTCCCACATGCCATTATCAGTCATGGGCAATGCAGCAGTAGAAAGGTATGTCTCAATCCACAGGGTATAAGTTCCCCCAAAAACAGAAGGTAAAGTTGGCTCTCCGCTCCACACACAGAGAGTGTTACTTACTGGGTATTGTGGTGGTCATACTGTGTCCCGTATGGCAGTGTATTAACGAACAGCATGCAAACACCTTCTGTTGAAACATCTGCGACAGGCACATTTTTAGGCTGCCTTCCAAATCTGAAAAAAAGGAAAAGAAAATGTTTTCGATCTGCTGCTTTCCACTTTTGA
Source organism: Sinocyclocheilus anophthalmus (assembly GCA_018155175.1). NCBI lineage: Eukaryota > Metazoa > Chordata > Actinopteri > Cypriniformes > Cyprinidae > Sinocyclocheilus > Sinocyclocheilus anophthalmus. Next base: position 172,427 of record JADLZN010005975.1, on the reverse strand, counting down.
AGGTGTGCAAAATATCTCTCTCGCAGATGCGCCTGTTTTTTCTTTCTCTTTGGCCCCACTTTCCACTCTCCCTTCTTTTAAACCATCATTCATTGGCTGTACACAATACAAAGTCTTTCAAGGACAAGAACAGAAGCAAGTATTCAGAAAAATGTTCAGCAGGCATTCAAAGTGTTTTTTTTTGGTTTTGTAATTTTACAGACACAAAAATTAGACAGTATTAAAATCCAAACCAAGTCCTGAATGGTAATTCCCATTAATGCTGTCTGAAGGATGTGAGTTTTTGTTCTGAATTATGAATGTAGCTCAAATCAAAAATGGTCTCATTTATTTTTTTACACTCTAAGATATAACTACTTTAGCATATGTGCTCACACCAGTTAGTGTTAACATTAGCTGCAAGAGATATCCATACAGCAGAAGTCATTAATTTCCAATGCAGAATTGTTTGGGAGCTGTATGTAGTATGGAAGCCCGTTTATGCCACACAGTAATACTAATAAAACAAACAGACTTTGTTTCTCGCAATTCTCAAAATGTTTTATTCTGTGGCAGAAAACTATATATTTAATTTTTTTTAGTTGATATTGATATTGATAAATTGAGTTTATATTTTGCATTTTCTGATGAAATCGCACATGACAAGAGTATTGCAACTTTTTTTTCCCTTCAGAACAGGCGGCCAAAAAAAAAAAAAAATAACGAAGTAGCTCCATCGATATGCATTTTGGAATTTTCGGATCCGTTCTGAGCTACTGGTGCATTTAAATATTTAAACTTTCCGACTAGACCACATATGACTGTCTGATCGGATTTGATGCATTACAATCAAATCTATAATTTTTATTACAAATTTTTGCATCTTTAAACACTATTTCAATAAAATGGGCAGTTATTTACAACTGTGGAATAATTGCTTTATAATTATTACATAATTATTTATGTTTATTAGACCTAGATAATCTATTATGCCTTTCTTTTAAATGCACTGGCTGTCATTAGTTTCATGTATATGTATTTATACATTCATTATTCATTCATTTTGCCATGGTGACTATCCAGACGGTAATGGCTGCTTCACAAATTGTTTGAAAGTACTTCGAAATGCAATTGTATGTGAATGTCGGAGATAATGGAAAATCGGCTTGACTCTGCCATTATCCTGTACATACAGTACAACAGCACACATCACTAAATGTTTGAATGAACAGGTAACTGAAGTCAATGCCAAACTCCAGTCAACTAACTACAGAATTTAACAATGTCTGTAACCATATTGACAGATAATAATGGATACTTTGTACAGTATAGTGCTTGTGTGCAGCCAAAACAGCTCCAGTTTGGTCCAGTTTGGTTCTGTAACTGTAACAGTTTTTACTCATACAGTGAAAGTCAATGCGGTCTAAAACAATAAAAGACTGTTCACTACCTAAAAAGTTAGACTGAACACACACATACACTGATATTCAATGTTCAGTTATATTCTTGAAGTGAATGCGATTCTACGGTGGCTATGCAAGTGTTGGTTCAAAGGCACTGAAATTCTTGTCTGAAAAACATAAATATTTCCCTTAATTTGTCATCTCAAACAAAGAAAATCAAATGATAATCTCCTGCTTCCAAGATGTATTTACCTCCCACTACAGGCCTACTCACATAGTCTGCCTGGGCATCAATGAGTCAGTGCTCTGTGAAGACACCACATAGTAACTCTGCACACTTGTTTACCAGCACTTCCCATAATGCTGTCTTGATGCCTGCTGGCTAGTATTGCTTGGGGTCATAAAGAGAGAATAGAGATCAGAATGAGCTTTCAGAATGAGCTTTATTGCCAGGTATGTTTACACATACGAGGAATTTGTTTTCGTGACAGAAGCTTCCACAGTGTAACAGGATGACAGTGACATAACAAAAAACACAGAAAATAAAAATAAAAATAGAACAAAAAGTATTACAAATCGACAATTGTAGGTACAGGTATATAAAAATAGACAGTTGTATGTACAGGTATATTATGTGCAAATTGAAATGTAGACTGAGTATGTGTGTTAGATAAATAAGTGTATGAGTGAATAAATAGTGTGTGTTCCACAGTTATTGTCAGGTGTTCAATAGACGGAGGAAGATAAAGAGAAAAGTTGAAGCCTAGTAGTGTTCTAAGTTACTAGAGCTGAATGCAGAAGCTGCCCCCGAGTTAAGCGAAATTACTTGGAAAATATCTGAGACAGGCTGGAAAAAAAGTTCCCATTGATTACATATGCAGATGTGACATCTGTGAACTTGACATTATTTCTGACTAAATGTTTTGGAAGCGCATTTTCACAGACGCGAGCGTTTCGAATGCCTCCGCACCCATATAAAGCTCTTTTAGTAGAACGCCAAGCACTCTCCTATGGCCCTGACTGCTTCACAGCTGAATATTTGCTCTACTCGCTGACCTATCGCCTGAAGATGTTTTTTTATCCAAAAGTTACATGACCTGTTTGATGCTGTGTACACAAGTCCTTGGCATGGCAGAACATAGCTGGCCAAAGAGGCGCCTGTTGTAAAAATACACAATGAAGCTCGGCTGGAGCTCTGCTCACTCTCAAGCTATAACGTCATGCATTCCTTCTGTTTCGACTCATTTTCCAGCTTTTCGTGTTTGCCCCCGAACAAGTCTTATAAAAGACATCCAATGTCGGCCAATTATTTTTTACTTTGAAGGTCATAAATCAAAGCTGACTAATAAAATGAAGACAGCCAAGTATAATTTCATGTGTGACTCCAACTGGATTAAAATGAAACCAGATGGGCTGGTATACGGCCACTAAACATATCTGGATCGGCACAGTAAATGTCTGTGTTTTCCTTTTTGCACAAATTACTGTGGGGCTTCGTAGTGCACTTTAAATCAAAGTCTGTGCTTGGTGAAGAGGGGCTCTCTCTTGCTCAATGCACAAAGACACGAATGTTCTGGCTAGTCTCTGGATAGCACTAGTGATCCCCTGGGTGTTAGGGTTAATGCTATTAGAGTTTTCTTCAACATTCAAACTGATTTTTACATCCTTCTTTCTCTCTGAAAGACTGGTTGGGTCAGTTACAGTCGATGTAGAGCACTACAAAACTCAAATCACATCAAAACTGAAGTATACTTTGAGTTTTACATTGAGAAAGTCATCTTATGATGGCGGCCATGTTGAGATCACATGACCAGCTGATTTATACAGTACTGGTCACCTAAGGGGGTCTATCATAGTCGGTGAAAGCTATCTGTTAGCATTCTCATTCATCTCAACAATCTCTTTTCCTAGACCAATATAAACAAGATGTCACCTTTAAAAGTGCACAACTTACAGACTGATGCTAGATCTAATGGATGGCTTCAGATCCAGTCTAGACACATGGTAAAATATGCATCAGTTCATAAAAAATGGAAGCAAAGGGGTGCAAGGATGAAAATAAAGAGGGATGAAAGAAGAGGAGAGAGTATCAACTTTTCCACCTTCAGTTCTCGTCCAGGGATCCCACCAGCATGGCAATCCTAAACCTGATTTTCTCATTACACTGTAAGATGGACTCAGTGAAACAAAGAGAGGGTTTTGTGGCTTTCCAGAGCTCACAGAATTTATGGTGGATGACCATAATATTTTCGTTCCCCACTACTTCGATCTACAGCCTCAGAAAAAGGCTAAAATAACAGAGCTATCTGGATTTATTAAAAGCTGGGAAGGACATGGGCGCTTGACATATGGTCTTCAAGACTGCCGAAGTCAGGAAGGCTTTCCAAGCATAACACGAGTCCTCCATCTCATAGACTTGGACTACTTCATCAGCTGATGATTTAAAAAGTTCAGGTGTGAAGGATCTGCACTCTGTGAGAAATTATTTGGTAAAACGAAGCGTGGTTTGATCTGTAAGGCTTAACACACCCATCTAGCAAAGCCTGCCATTTAGATTGGCAATGGCTCTTTTTCATTGCACTGTGGTTTTCTCTGTACGCTGAAAGGAAAACTAAATTAGAGGGTCTGAGATATGAAATATACATTTCACAATGTCACATTGTTTTACAATCATAATTTACCATATTGTTATTTCAACAAGGTAATCATTCATTTTTTCCATTCCTTCACAACTATAGTATAATATAGCAATAAAATATACATTGAATTGCTGAAGTATACTGTATATATATAATTCATGAAGGTAATAGCGTAGATTAGCTTGTAGCTAGAGTAGCATAGCTTGGAGAGATGCACCAACAAATCACATATGATAACAGATAGATATCAATATTATACTATTTTGTCTAAATGAATTCACACTAAAAACATTTCATACATTTCAAACACTACAAGTGAATTACTTCCCCCCCCCTGTTTTGTAATTTCACAGATATGAAAATGGTAAAATCCTCAATTCCAAACTGATCCCTGACTGAAATAATTCCCAACAATGCTGTTTGAAGGTGACAATTATTTTCATATTATTGCTAATAATGGATAAATGGTAGATATTCAAATTCTATTCTATTTTGTCTGAATGAATTAAAAATAATAAACTAAAAACTACAATCAAGCATTTAAAATTTACAATTTAGTTTGGTAATTGATATTCTGATATTCCTTTTGAGATTAGCTAAATATTACATCTTATCAGTGTTTTGTTTTATTTTAAGATTAACTTAAAATGAGTGTTAGATGACAGCAAAGATAATCTAAATGCAAAAATAGGGGAATAATACACGCAAAATTGAATATTGACTTATAGAATAAAGAAAAATCTAATATTAGCCAACAAGGTACAGATATAGCATGCATTACGCTTTCCAGGAAGTATATTAAGTTCAGCTTGCCCAGAGGCACCAGAGACCTGACAGTGGGTAGACCGTACGTAAACAAGCATGAAAAGATGTTAACCAGAACTAGGGAGGGATCTGGACAAGGTACTAACTAATATGTTGTGTCATGCAACACAAGTCTGTAAAAATATGCTTTATGTACATACACATACTTTGGTAGACATCATATATCAGCTGCAATCAGGCTGCTACAAGGCAGCTTTCATATCTTCATCACTATTGGTTTAAATGAGCAACCTCTTGGGGACTGTTAATCAAATATGGAGGTTGGTTGAAACAGAACCCATTCCCTTAGAGAACGGCACAGCCAAACCGTCGCTTTGACTAATTCAACGCCAACTATTCTATCCGAAGAAGTCTATTAGTCATCTCTCAAACAGTTACCGCAATCTCGTGGGAGATCCCAGTGCACTCGGTTTTCAAATTATTCCCTTCCTTTTCCAGATGCGTATATAAAGAATGTGAAAGATGAAGGTATTCCCTGAGCAGCCAGGACGTTCTTATCGCACAAGGGCCCAGTGAAGACCCTGTCCTGACTTAATCTCTGTCCTCTTTTAGGATGTCTGACTGGGCGAAAAGCCTTTGAGACAACAAACTCTAACAGGCCCGAAGCCAACACAATGCATGTCATACTTTATTTGGGTTGAAACTGTCAGTGAGCAGCAGGCATCACCTTGCAGACAAGTCATTTATCTTCAGAATTTTCACAGGGCGGGCCTGGCTGGGGTCATAGTTTCAGAAAGAGACACAAAAGAGTTCATTGGCTTGAGTGGAAAAAGAAGAAAGACGGAATTAATCTGCATCTTATCACAGGGCTTGTGTAACAGAAAGCAGACCGCTGGTCAGGAACAAATTAGGACTGGGAGCTCCAGTCTCTCTCTGTCACAATGCAGTGACACAGTCCAGCCGTGACGGCAGTGCCTGCGCTCACAGAGGACAGTGATAGGGCAGGAATGCTCCATGGGGCGGTGTCCCGACACACAGGCACTGGGAAAGTGTTCCTATCGATGTCTGGTGTCAGGGCTAAGTTTGGGACTCCCACTTCATTTCACGCTTCAGAATGACCCTCATGTGATCCGACGGAAAAGCATAAGCAAAGCCATGTGTTAAAAAAAGGACAATAAAAAGTGACAAGACAGCCATTGGCTCATTTATAAGACAAGTGTATTTAGAACTTAAAACTTTATAAACCAAAATCTCTAGCTTCTGCTAACTGTCGTATGCACGCTCACTAGAGAGTGGCGTTCCAGAGGACGACGGATGTAGGACGTAGGTGTAGCGTAAGCTCTGGTGCGAACATGCTAGTCTTGTGAGAATCAAGTTTTAATTACAGATGCAAAGGAAGCAAAGTTTCCTTTGTTTAGCAAAGGAAAACCAGTCTTCTCTTGGCATATATTGAAATCCTCTGACATTTTTCTTTACAATTCCACGTTTTGTAATTGGTGATTTGTTTTGCTCTCTCCTCTGTGCTTCCGCATTCGTCACTTCTCACTGGAGCTTACGCTACACCTACGTCCTACATCATCCACTCTCTCGTGAATGTTCGTACAACAGTTAGTGGAAGCTAGAGATTATGGTTTATACATTTTTAAATATGGATACTATTCTTACAAAAACACATTGATTCGTTTCAGGAGGCCTTTATTAACCTCTCTGGAGACGTGAGTATTTTTTTTATGATGGATGGATGCACTTTATTGGACTTTAAAATCTCAACCACCATTCACTGCCATTATAAAGCTTGGAAGAGCCAGGACATTTTTTAATAAAACTCCAATTTTCATTTTGGGTGAACTATCTGTTTAATTGGATTAAATGATTGGAGAAGTCTGACATATGCCACCAGAGAGAAGTCTGTCATTTTACTGGAAGATTGGTTCTTCTGCTTAACAATTATGAGGCCAAAGTGGGGTGTTTTGTTCAAAGCCATTTTGTGAATCGTTTTATCTCATTTGAGTCATTAGAACCGGACATTACAGCTTGTTCTGTGTATAGTTGCTGGATGCAGAAAACACTGGTGTGCACTTTAATGAGACTATATCTGACTAGTGCACAGCTTTCCCAAGATTTTTTAATTTGGTTGGGCATTGGGCAAAAAAGCATGCACATCACTGGCAAAATGCTCAAGTTGGGTGCTCGACAATGGGGATAGTAAGAAACTAGAACAAAAGGTGGCATACCAAAGCTCCAAAAATGCAAAAATGTAATATCGGACTATCACACAGGTGACGTTTTGAGCATGCAGGCTCTTCATCAGACAATCTGATCATCTGTTCTGACGAAGACTCTGCGTTCTTGAAATGTCACCTGTGTGATAGCCCGGGATTACATTTTTCAATTTTTGGAGCTTTGGCGAGCCAACTTTTGTTTTGGATTCTGCATTTGTATCTGATTTTCACAATTACTTTAGTGAATTGGATGCTAAAATAATGTAGATATTGTGTGAAAATAAACACCAAATCATTGATAGTGAATTCCCTTCTTAGTGCTCTTGCAGCAATATATTTTTCTGCCGAGTTCACGCCAGAAATGGAAGCTCTCGGAAAGCCATGGACCTACATATACCACAATGTTCTCAAGGCTACTACAGCTTGATTTGAAGACTAGCTAATTGATTGTAAGTATCTCTTAAACTCTATCTTTCAGTGTTACTGAGCTTTATATTGGAGAGGGCTATTAGGTTTCGTCTTCCTTTGTGGCATTGAAGTGACTGCCTAAACCCCCTCACCTTTCAAAGTGAGTTGTACGCTTTTGGCCAGTTCAGTCACCACCGAGAGAGAACTGAACAAGCCTCTCTAGATATTTTTGAAGGATTTAATTTACACTTCACCTAGGGCAAGTACCAGGGGAGAACATGATGAGTCACACTGTTAATCTTGGAGCTGTTCTGGTGCTTTCTGTTGGCTCAAGGGGCGAGGGACTGAGCACCCAGGGTCTGCTGACTCTACTTTTCCATCCTGTTACTGATGACTCTCTCTCTGAGCAGTCTGGATTTTGTTAATTGCTGGAACTGCTTTCATATCTGCAGAATGCCATGTCATGAAACTCTAAATTTAGGATTGAAAATTAAAGTGCATTTGACATTCTAAGCTAAAGCACCATCACTCTTGCTCGTACTTTTTCAATAAACTCTTGACCCTAAGAATGAAATCTCTGCATGTAACTTGCTATGTTTGTGATCCAGCTATTGTTTTTCTAGCGTATGGATTTATGATTGTACCAAGCATATGACAAAATGGCTGCGAGAATCTCATAGACTAAGAGTGAACAATGTTGATTGGCTCCATTTAAATTCATGAGTGTGAATTTGAACTGAATTGGCCAAAATCCACATGAAGTTGAATTGGACTGACAGGAAAAGGAATTTACTGAATTGCACTTTAAAGAAATTAAACACAGGTAATGCATTCTGGGAAATTAACCTGGTCCAATAAAGTCAATTTATTAAATATTATTTAAGAAGAAGGTCAGTCTGTCCGTCCAAATCATCTACTGCATACAGAGCTTCAAACTTCAGGCTTTTTAAAACATTTTTCAAAACAAGGTGTTATCAAGACAACATTCAAAGTCTCTCTTAAGAAACTTTGTTTTTATTGGTAAAAAAAATTGCAGTATGAATTTATCTGAATTTGATTTCCTTTCGTTCAAATTTTAATTGCATTTCTATAATAATAATTACATTATTATTGTAATCATGAACTTCTTGTATGTTAAATATCACTTTAGCGATACAGCTTGCCTAGAATGACTCAAATAATCCCTCTCAACTACATTGCCTTTAAAACTTTATGAACTGTAATCCATGTTAATGCATACACCTTTAGGATGGGGCCAATGGCCTGATGGGCCTAGCAGTGAAACTCTGAATGTGTAGTACAGTTCAGGTTCCAAACAAACAAGTTTTTATATTTATTTTTCTGCATGGCTGCACACTACAAGGCAAGAGATTGTACCCAGTCTCCCCATAAACTCTGTCTTTGTGAAGCCGCTGCACTCCTCCAATCCTGAGGGGCTTTTGATAAATGTAAGATTTAAACACCTGGTCCAGGCCTAGCTCAGTTCTCCTTTTACAGGGTAATGAATGGAAAGTGGATATGTTGCCAGTGGTGGCACACATGGGGCAGTCGGATGTAGTTAACTCACAAAGGCTGGGCAAGTTGTATTGCTGCACTTTTAATGTGATAATGAAAGGACAGGCTTTGCAAAAGCAAACAGCTTGTGCACTTAACTCTGCATTAAGTGCATTGTTAACTAAGAGCAGTCATATCCTCAAGCGTGCTTAAAGCGGAAACATACTCCAAAGACTCACTGTCTCACGTTATTATGAATCACCTCACCAACTACGATTTTCGTAGCATCATAAATACTTTGGAAATACTTAAAAAGAAATGCATTACAAAGATATTCTAATTCATTATTAAGTTAGGACACTTTATACAAATTTTCAATTTGTTAACATTCAATCATTTTTTTCACAGCATTTATTAATCTTTTAAACCATAACAAAAGTTAATGTTTATGAATTTATGAATATACTATTGTTCACTGTTATTTAGTAATTGTTCATAATACATGAACTAATGTTAAATTATACAACTTGAAATGCGTTACCATACTAGTATATAGTCTGCACATAAACACGTCTGCTATAACCTAGATTAACAAATCATCAGTGAGGAATGGGGTAATATGTAATCGACATGTGATATTAATCATGGCCGGACATCATTTCATGTTAGCTAATGCATTTATGTATACAACCGCATTGTTAAGTGTCAGTTTTCTGTATAAAGTGTCACTTTATTGTAAATATATTTTATTATTATTATATATTTTAAGGTATTTACTGTACATTGACTTTAACAGACAGAAGCAGATGTCATTTTCATTATATTCATACCTTTTGAATATTTTCTGAATAATTGTGGTAAAATCTGTTATAGAGTACTGTACTTGTTTGTTGAAATCATAATCAAACAAAGCAAAGTATTGAACAGAAAAATATCCTTGGGCACAAATAGATGCAGCATGTGACATGGAATCTTACATCATACTGGTTAAATATCCAAATTTGAACACAATATAACACATGAAATTTGATATTACTGTATATCATGTGTTTTATATCATATACTATTCTGTATTTGTGGTTACAATTATTTACAAAAGCATGTCACCTATCGTAAGGTGTAAAGATAGCCCTGTGAAAGTCTTAAAATACATTTAAGAATACCTTCATAATGCATTATACACTTGTTTCACAGAAACTTTTACAAACAGTTAACAACATAATCATTGATACACACGTTCAGGTAAGTTCATATAAACTACCATAATGCATAATGGCTGTGCCCCTCAAAGTGAATGTAATCAGTGTGTGAAGGGCGTGAGTCAGTATGAAGGAGGTGTTATCAGGTATCTGTGTGTGAACAGTGTGGTCGGGCTGATGTCATTGCTCTGGTGTTGTCTCAGTGTGGCTCTGTGGAGAGCACTTTGTCTGCAAAGTCAGAGTGGTGTGTCTGCAGCACCTCGCTATCAGCTAATCACCACAAGCCAAAATAAATCCTGTACAATGTCATGAGACCATGTCCCAGGCCAGCCCACTCACCCTCAAGTTCTGTCTGTCTCTCTCGCCCATACCATCATCCATAATATATTCTGTTGTCTATAATGACAACATTGATCTTGATGATTTTGTTTTTTTTAAACGTGAGTAGACAAATTGAGATATAATATGGCAATACTTGTTTTCAGATAATGTTTTTTGAGTGGATGCACTACTTGGGGTCAGTAAGATTTTTTTGGTAACACTTTACTTAAAGCCTTGTATAATGCATTATACTGTAAAGGGTTATTAACGACTTTAATGCATTATAATTATTCATCATGTGCGTTGTAATATATGACCCTTGCACAGGACAACTAAACCGATTTAAATGAATAGGGGACCAGAATCGATAGTGTTATAATGATTTTATTTTGGGGTTTTACACTTATTCATGTATTGTTACCATGCTTTCTAAAATGTCTTACAATGCATAATTAATGCATTAAAACTACTTTTGTAATGCATTATACATAAGTTTAAGTAAAATGTTTCTGATTTTTTTTACTGCAATGATAATACTGCAAGAAATTCATAATGATCAAAATGACAGTACAGACTTTTATAATGCTACAAAAGATTTCTATTTGAAATAAATGCTGTTCTTTTTAACTTTCTATTTAAAAAATGCGGAATAAAATTTTATCATGGTTTCCATGAAAATACTAGGAGTACAACTATTTTCAACATTGATAATAATAATAATAATAATTTTATTGAGCAGCAAGTTGAGCATAAGAAACTTCTTTAAAAACACACACACACACACACTCACAAAAAAAACATTTGATCTTTTCACTGGCATATTGTTTTCACTTTTTTAAGCATAAACCTTAAGCATAAAGAATAATTTTTTATGCAGTCTAAAAATAATAAAATATTTAACAACTTACATTCATATGTTAAATCAGCGTAAAAGTGTAAAAGCCAAGAACATTAACATGCAATTTAAAGGTTTGATTTCAGTCAAACTAAAGCAATACTAATTCTTTTTTATTTAGTGATGTCATAAAAATACGTAGCCTGACCAATATTGAGATTTTTGAAAAGCCATTTTGCAGTATAATTTCTTGAAAATAGACACATGCCACATGCACAAGCAGCATCAACTCCACTTCATTAGGTTTCACACACACAAACACGCATACACAAACTACTTCTGTCATCTTGTCTGGTATGTGTCACTCACACGTTAGACAATGGTGGCGCCCTTAAGCAATCTGACATGTTGCTCCCCTCCCATCCCTGACATACCGTCGGTCTTCTCCTCTCGGCCTGCAGGGCTTCGCTCTGCCCGGTGGCACTGATGGGCGCGAGGCATTACTAATTAAGGCACTGGCACAGCTAGACTCCATCACCTAAACGCCACAGGCTATTTACAGTCTGTGCATGCCATCATCAAAAAGAATAGATATGGATGGATGGTGGTCTGACAGGCCTGATGATTCCCCACAATAATGGGTAGAGGTGAATCCAAATTATTATTTTTTCGGCAATTAAAGCAAATTAAATAGCCAGTGGGCATTTAGCCCACTCTCCAACATGCTGATGCAGAATGATCAAACACAAAAACCCCCAAGAACGCTATTCAGCCAGGACCGTATTCTCTCTCTCACACACACACTATTTCTCTCCAAATATGATCTGACTGTTTACACTGGCATGTGTGAAGGGGTGAGGGTTCGAATGCTTGCATCTCCAGATGAGAAGAACCACGATGGCCTTTCACACTGGTTGCGGATACATACCCGATTGTCCGTCGTGGCCTGGGGTGCACAAAGCAGGAGTGCTGATATGATAGCAAGCTCTTTGAGAGGCCAAGGGGCTGGGTGGGAGGTTAAGCCCCTCCATCTCCCACTCCCACTCAAACTGGGGGAGCATGAGGTCGAGAGATGGGACACCACACAGTGCTCACTTCACTTTCAATCAAAGCTACGCTCAATCACCCTCAATCACAGCTGGGAGCGCAGAGACAACGGCATTGGATAACACCCTGACTGTGAGCACAAACACACACATTCACGCTACAACACGACAGTTCTCTCTCTTTTTTTCCACAGGTAATGCGTTACCAAACCACAGTGTTGAGGGAACAAGTTATAAGTAACATGCATAACATAATCATAGAAATGCATATGATACTGATTAACTGAGTAATAAATAAAATAAAAAAATCATTTTAAATGCTAATTGAATCGAAAGATCATTACATTACAATGTACAGTATGAAAAATGGATATTCATTTGCTAAAAGGTAGTCTAAATGCAGGAAAGAGGACAATCAAACATACAATATAAAAAAAGCAATATGGTAGAGAAACAAGTCCAACTAAAAAAGCAAATTACTTTTTAAACTGACAAAACTTAATTTACAAAATTGATTTATTGATAAATAGAATTTGTCAGCAAATTTGTAAGTATGATATGCATGTACTAGTGACATAAAATGCTGTAAGTTATTCTTTCCTCACTAACATTTTGGTTTAAAGAATTATAACCATTGCTGGCAAATATAATAAATCAGTGAAATCGAAATACAACTCTAAAAAGAAACATTTGAAAAAAAAATCCAGTAATATATATTTTTGTGCTATAACGTAATGTAGAATAATTAGTTGCTTTATAGCGTAACTATATTGTAAGTTTCTATTAAAATCATCATAAAATTTTAATTCTACATTTTCTATAGTGAACAACTACACATTTCATTTTTAACGTTTGTTTTTACCTCTGAATTTTTTATCAAATTGTCAAAAAACTATCTTTCTGTGAAACAACCGACTTCCCTCTATATGCTGGGTTTCTCCAGTTATTTCGCATTCGGCATTTTTTTTTTTTTTTTACAATCGACTGCAAGCTTGCTTTTCGATCTGCCTTCACCCAATCAACAACCATCGCAAAGAACCAAGTCCTTGTCCTACAGTTTTTTTTTCTATTTTTCTTTTTTTGATAATCACTCAAATCTACATCACAATACAGAAGAAAAGATCTGTCGCTACATGAGTTTCATCGCAACTTTAAAAGTAACATTATTCATCACTTTCTAACCATTTTCAAAAGCACACATTCACACTCACCATTACAGCCATGATATTGTTTTTCTACAGGTAATATGTTACCCAACTACCTTCAAAAACACAAACACACACACAGGATTTCGCATGTCATCCACTCAGAAGTGCACACAGGCAGACAGAGCAGAGTGGTCTGAAGATATGCTGTGGAGAGGGAGCGACTGAGGAGAAACAGGCTAGCACAAGGTAAGAAACAGAGGCAGCAATGAAAGACGAAATAGATGGATTGCTCTAGTTAGCAATCTAAACATGGAAAATGATTTATGACAAAAGGTTTCAAGGAAATATGGGGCTAAACGGGTGTAATTTTATCATTGTGAAAATATTTGCTTTTATTTTTCAATCTAAAACAAGTGCTTTTGTATAACTGCCATTTGAGTCAGACACTTATGGAGCACTTTGGCCATTTCTGCTCCTTCGTAATTGGAAAATATATGGGAACAAATATGAATCATATACTTGAATTTGCACAAGTCTTAGATATAAGCATTTCAAAACCTATACTTATTGGGATTTGAAATTGGCTATAAAATTACTGGTATGATTTCTCAAGGTCTGAGAGCACTTCCAACATGACCAGTAGATCCAGAAATACCGATCAGAAAAATGACCACACAAGACCAACGAAGACAAGAGGTTCAAGGAAGCCCTTGGCCAGAGTAAACTATGCAATAATAATCCACTCAAAACATATGTGTGTGTTTGATATGGTTACAGTTTTAAAGTAGCACATGGGCCACAAAAGATATGAAGTGAAGTGAGATTTTTGTTAGTCAGGGCAACCCCCAGTGCTATAACATTGCTAGCTATTTTGCACAGGCATATTTTCTTTAGATGTAAAAATCTAGTTCAACATATAGCAGCACAGTTAAAAAAAAGATCAAAGGGTTAGTTCACCTAGATTAAAGGGTTAGTTCACCCAAAAATGAAAATTAGCCTGTGTTTTACTCACCCTCGAAGCATCCTAGGTGTATAAAACTTTCTTCTTTTAGACGAATCCAATCGGAGTTATATTAAAAATTGTCCTGGCCCCTCCAAGCCTTACAATGGGGGTAAGCGGGTGTTGGTTGTCAACAGTTCAGAAGACGTGAAATAAAGTGCGCGCATCCGTAATAAAACGTGCCTCACACGGCTCCGGGGGGTAAATAAAGGCCTCCTGTAGCGAATCCATTCATTTTTGTAAGATAAATATCCATATTCAGAACGTAAAACCTTTTTTCCTTTTTTCCTCGAACTCACTTCCGCTGACTGTGGTACTTCGGAAGATGTTCAGACGGATGACGTAAGACTTATGTGTCTTATTATTTTCTTATTTTCTCTCTCTGCATTTGTCACTAATCACGCAACGTCGACGTCTTACGTCATCCGCGCATGATAGTCAGCGGAAGTGAGAAAAACGTGTTTATTACGTTTGAAATATGGATATTTATCTTACAAAAATGTATGGAATCGCTACCGGAGGCCTTTATTTACCCCCCAGAGCCGTGTGAGGCACGTTTTATTACGGATGCACGCACTTTATTTCACGTCTTCTGGACTGTTGACAACCAACACCCACTTACCCCCATTGTAACGCTGGGAATAGGCAGGACAATTTTTAATATAACTCCGATTGGATTCGTCTGAAAGAAGAAAGTCAAATACACCTAGGATGCTTTGAGGGTGAGTAAAACACAGGTTAATTTTAATTTTTGGGTGAACTAACCCTTTAAATTTGTCCACTGACATAAAATGAGAAAATACATTTACAAGAAAAACCTTGTGACTGCTGGCCTTCTGCCCCAGCCCAGTCATGACTTGAACAGGTAATTGCACATACAAACACTCAGTACTTCAGCTAGAAGCTTGTTTTTCTAGGAACACATCTGGCTTTAACCCTGTGAGATTGGGGTTGCTGCAGGGGTCAAACAAAGGGTGACCATGTTAGAGACCTTCATTATAAGCTTATTTGAAATTCCACGATAAAAGGGGTGAATAAATGGAAATATAGATAAACATTCATTTTATAATTTCCTAATTTTATCTGTAAGTGAAAGTGTTTTTAGATGCTTTGACTCATCACCATTACTACACCATTAAACATTTTTCACCCCTTTTAATCAAATGATTGATTTTCCTATTTTAATGGTACAATGTGACAAATGAACGTTTATTACAGATGATATATGGAAATAACAAATTATTGTTATTATATAAGCTCTCAATTAGTTTGATGCTATGAACACTGAATGTGAAGTTATATTACACAATTTCAAAAGCTCTGTTTTTTGTAAAATTAAATGGAGTCAACATCATACAACAGGATATTGTACCTACATTTCATAGCAATAATTTCATATTTTATTCTTGAAATTGTACTTTTTAACAAATATTATTTATAATATTTTACATTTTGGGATTTAAAAAAAAATAATTGACTCCCACTAGATAATACTATGGAAGTTCTAAGCGGCCATGCATTAGTATATATTTTTTTCTTTCTTGTTTTCCCCCCCCCCGTTATTAACGGACTTATCTTTTTCCACCCCTCCCCCTATTTCTCCCACTCGTGTTTTCCTCCCCCCCCCACCAACCCTCCCCTCCCCCTATGTTTCTTCCCCCCCCCCCCCCCCCCCTCACCCCTCCCCCGCGTTAGATCGACATAACGAGAGGTTGTTTTTCTCGTTAAACGACTAATTTTCTCGTTATATCACACTAACGAGAGTTGTTTTTCCTCAGTATAATGACTTAATTTTCCTCGTTATATCGCCTAACGAGAGTTGTTTTCCCCTCCCCCCCCTCCCTCGTCATAACGAGAGTTGTTTTCTCGTTATCTCGACATAACGAGTTGTTTTCTCGTTATAACGACTTAATTTTCTCGTTATAGCGACATAACGAGAGTTGTTTTCTCGTTATATGACTTATTTTCTCGTTATATCGACATTACGAGAGTTGTTTTCTCGTTATAACGACTTTAATTTTCTCGTTATATCGACATAACTAGAGTTGTTTTCTCTTTATAACGACTTATTTTCTCGTTATATAGACATAACGAGAGTTTTTTCTCGTTATAATGACTTAATTTTTTCGTTATTTCAACATAACGAGAGTTGTTTTCTCGTAAAAACTACTTATTTTTCTCGTTATATCGACATAACAAGAGTTGTTTTCTCATTATAACGACTTAATTTTTCGTTATCTCGACATAACGAGAGTTGTTTTTCTCGTTATAACGACTTCATTTTCTCGTGATATCGACATAGTGAGTTGTTTTCTCGTTATAACGACTTTTTTTTCTCGTTATATCGACATAACGAGATTTGTTTTCTCGTTATAACGACTTAATTTTCTCGTTATATCTACATAACGAGAGTTGTTTTCTCATTAATTTTCTTAATGACTTAATTTTCTCGTTATCTCGACAAAACAAAAGTTGTTTTCTCGTTATGACGACTTAATTTTCTCGTTATATCGACATAACGAGAGTTTTTTTCTCGTTATAACGACTTATTTTTCTCTTTATATCGACATAACGAGAGTTTTTTTTTCGTTATAACGACTTAATTTTCTTGTGATCTCGACAAAGTTTTTTTTTTACAATGATTGTTTGATCTACTGTTGCTATAGTAACGAATGCAATAATGCGCATCTGATCCGACAGATAAACCGTGCGCTCTCACTGTATGTTGTGGATATTTCAGCTAATTTTGCTTCGCCTAGTAATACGTCTACAATACAAAAATAAAGACTGATCAATCACGGTTGATATTTCCAGAGACAGTACGCTAAACATTTTGTTTGTGTAATTAGCGTGTTTAAATGGTCAAAGCAACACCGCAAACACAGGCGGAGCGCCTTCAGGATGCAGAATTATTCTAAAATCTTTTAGAGCTGCTTGTATTCAACTCACTTTCAATTTTCCTTTTATATGAAAGAAAATTATATATAATTTGTAATTTTAGTAGTCATTATATGCTGTGACTTATATCATGTGCGTTACAAGCTTCTGTTTGAAAAGTGCTTTCATCGTGTCCTATTTGTATATTGTGTGTGTGTGTGTGCTTGTGGTTTCCACAAAGAAATGTAGAAAACAAAAAAGATTACAACACTGTAGAACATCAATTAATTAAATTAGCCTATACACTTTACAAATAAATCACATTTCTTATCAATATACATTTAATGATTAACAATAAAGATTAATAATAAGGAAAGAGGCACATTACAAATAGCCTACGTCGTTGAAGCCCGTCCTTCTGTAGATAAACATAACATCCCCGTTTATTAACTAACAATAATGTACCTCAAGGAAGCACAAATAAAGATATAGGTGCAGACAGAATACAGTGACGTCAACCTTGGTGTTAATAAGCAGTTATTATTTTATGACACAGAACGCTTTGGTGAAACTCATGCATCTAGCAAGAACTTAATACACAATATAGTCATATTGATTCAAGCATTTAACATTTGTGAATTAATTAAATGTCAGTAGCCTAATGAAAAATACTGTACAAATTATAGCGATCATGAGGTCGTTCATATTCTATCCCAAACGCGCACAGTAAAGTGGACATACAGCATAGCCTACAACACCCAGTTATATTCAGGTCAATAGTGCCAATAAGAGTTGTAACTTAGAGAACAACTTTTTTTACGTCGAGATCACGAGAAAATTAAGTAGTTATAACGAGAAAACAACTCTCGTTAATGTCGATATAACGAGAAAAATAAGTCATTATAACGAGAAAACAACTATCGTTATGTCGATATAACCAGAAAATAAGTCGTTATAACGAGAAAAAAACTCTAGTTATGTCGATATAACAAGAAAATAAAGTCGTTATAACGAGAAAACAACTCTCGTTAATGTCGATATAACGAGAAAAATAAGTAGTTTTTACGAGAAAACAACTCTCGTTATGTCGATATAACGAGAAAATTAAGTCGTTATAACGAGAAAACAACTCTCGTTATGTCGATATAACGAGAAAATTAAGTCGTTATAACGAGAAAACAACTCTTGTTATGTCGATATAACGAGAAATTAAGTCGTTATAATGAGAAAACAACTCTCGTTGTCGATATAACGAGAAAATTAAGTCGATATAACGAGAAAACAAATCTCGTTATGTCGATATAACGAGAAAATTAAGTCGTTATAACGAGAAAACAACTCTCGTTATGTCGATATAACGAGAAAATAAGTTGTTATAACGAGAAAACAAGAAGGGGGAAAAAAAAATGCATGGCCGCTTAGAACTTCCGTATAATACAAATATTTTAACATATTTATTTTTATAACTGCATTACATTACTGTCAACATTGTTAATTTGGTTAGGTTTCTAAATCACCAAACAAATAAAATAACTTTCATTTAAATAGATCATTGTATGGTTATGTGCAAAATCAGTTTCAAAGACCAGCCAAATGAAGAAAAGAAAAAAGAAAAGAAAAAGAAAAGAAAAAACCTAGTAAAATTCTGCCATGTGAACTGCCCTAAAATAACAACCTGCATGACAAAACATCACCCTTGCTCAGATTTGTCATCAGGTCCCTCAACCTGTTACATTGGAAACAGTTCAGTTAGGTACATGGGAACAGAATCCAGCAAAGCTTGAAATACATCAGAACATGTGTGAACTCGATTATCATGATATTTCAATCCTCAGAGACTAAAGCAAAAACCAAGAGCATATTGGGAAAGAATTAAGGACAGATCTCACAAAACTATATGTGTGTAAGCCTACAGCACAAGTTGTTTGCCCCGTCAGTGTTTGCAGACAAGGCAACCTGGCAGAAGACCCAGATTTTCCAAGCATGAACTGCTATGCTAAAAAAGGGGAAGTCACTGGTTCTCCAAGCGAAAAACACACAACTAGAGCCACTCAATACATGCGCACACAAAAACGGCTTGACTAAAACTGTAGTTGAGAACTAATGAGATCTTTTAAAGCAGTGAAAACATCCTTCTCGTGGCTCAGGGAGACGCTCAGCACGGCATCCTCGGAACAAGCCGAACAGATGACAGTTATTCCTCTCAGCGTTGTGCTCATTCCACAAAATCGAGCCAGATGTCTCCAGGCTGAGAAGCAGGTGGGCCAGGGCTGCTGCGCCACCCCGTGCTGGCACTGCTTCAAACCTGCTGGGTATAACCTTTAATTTGCATGCTTTTTCCTGGCATGTGGGCAAGGGGTGCCATCTGCCTGGGCCACGAGAAGACCCCGCCGTGTGTGTGTCAGTGTGTTTATGCAGGGGCTGGAAGGATGAGCACTGGAGCGACCCAGACCGCAGCACAAGGCCATACTGGTGGCCTGTCAGCTCTGCCCAGCCGAAGCCTCCTCCCGGGCCCATATGATCCATCCATGCGGATGCGTGTTCATCACACACACACACACACACACACACAGGGATGCACTAATATATAAATACACGTGCCTCGATGCCCAGATATACACTGAAGCTCAGATTAACACACTCTTGACCTTGCAGCAAGGCAAAGCCCTGCCTGTTAACACATCAGAGAAAGACAAATAAATATAATTTTACTACATAGCTCTTCATTCTGACTGGTCAATCGTGGTGTTTTGCAAAACAGAAAACAGAAATAAAATGCTCTGACAGAGTTTCTGAAACACTGCTACTGAATCGGCAGCATGAGCAATTCAGTATACAGTCCTGAAAGAATGACTCAAATGAGTTGTTTTTATTGAATCGACAACATACAGCATGATAAGTGTAGTCTGATTACAGAACAAACTAATCAAATGAATCGATTCTATTTAGTGAATCAAGTTCCTCTATGATGCTTCTAAACAGACTGAAAAGTCATTAAAAAGTGAGTGTAAACAACTTTTTGCAAGAACTGTTTGTTAATAAATTCATAATATGATTTCATCATTTAGCAATAGAATTGCATTTTTTTCTTTTCAAATATTCACTAACACTCAAAAGTTTGGGGTTGGTCAATTTTTTTCAGTGTTATTGAAAGTCTCTTATATGCTCATCAAGGCTGCATTTATTTGATCAAAAATACAGTGAAAGCAGAAATATTGTGAAAAAAATGAATATTAAAAAAAAGTAATTTATGGCAGGGCTGAATTTTCAGCATAATTAGTCCAGTCTTCAATGCC
Organism: Sinocyclocheilus anophthalmus; assembly: GCA_018155175.1. Lineage (NCBI taxonomy): Eukaryota > Metazoa > Chordata > Actinopteri > Cypriniformes > Cyprinidae > Sinocyclocheilus > Sinocyclocheilus anophthalmus. The sequence goes on along the minus strand of JADLZN010005975.1, from coordinate 151,795 downwards.
ACATGAACTTTCAGAAACCATTTTATAATATGCTGATTTGCTGCTCCAGAAATGTGTCTTATTATCAGTGTTAAAAAAAAGTTGTGCACTCACTGCTTAATATTTTAGTTAAGAAAAAATACTTTTTGTTAAGAATTCTTTGATGAATAAATGTTCAAAGAACAGCATTAATTTGAAAGAAATCTTTAGCACCATTATGAACGTCTTTACTGTCACTTTTGACTGATTTAATGCATCCTTGCTGAATAAAAGTGTTAATTTCTTTCAAAAAAAACTTTCACAAATATTTAATTTCTCTTTATGTCAGCTGCTCATTATCACAAAATCAACTGCGACTAGGTGACAATGTCACTAAAAAAAAACAAGATAATCTGTGCTCTTTTACACAACTGTCAGTCTTCCTATCATTGTGAATAAGTTTCAATCTGTTGAGCTGGTGATATTCTGATGTATGACTTTACACTGATCACTCTGCACTACCACACACAGCCAAGACATCTCAGCCAAACTCCATCCTCACCTCTCAGTTCTGTTTTATTATACATCTCTTTGATATGGTACACGCTGCCTTCAGTCCAGAGAGCATCAATCAAACTCAGAAACAAACCACATGCAGACCTCAAACCATAATAACAGCTTCCATTTCTACTATGCAAGTGAACTGAAAAGTCACTACACAGAAGGAATGACAAAATTATGAATTACATGGAGCTAAATTAATTGATGATATCTCCAGGGCAGCAAACAGTGTTGAAACGACATAACCGGCGCATAAAATAGAAAATAGAGAGAAACGTTTTAGCAGATTTAAATGCCTCCGGTTATAGAGGCCTTGCTCGAAAGTCTTGTTTGTCATCTCTCAATGAAGTGGATCCGACTGCTGACAATCTCTGTCATCAGCGGCTTGGTTACTTGTCATTTAGCAGACGCTTTTATCTAGTGGCTTCCAGTACAAAAACGGCTGCAGTCATTGTCAAACCATTAGCATTTGATGATATGCGATGAAATGCCTTTAATGTGTGTAAACAGCACTGTTTTCAGGCTTGAAAGGCATGTTGTTTTGTAGCGCAACATACTGCCGAGCAGCACTTGGGCATAGTGCCACTGCTCCAGGTGGGAAGGCAGCTAATCGCTAAGGTGATTCCATAACAAACCCGCCCTAATTTCTGACTCCAAATGTACATTTTGCTCATTCAAATGAGTTTGTTTTCCAAATGTGACCTACTTCTGGTAAACGAGCCAAATGCAAACAATTCTGTATTCATTATGACAAACTGAATAGCTTCACAGCCATTACACCTTGAATAATATTGTATTGCCGTAACTATTTTGAGACGTAACTGTGGTAAAGTGACCATATTTCAGAAATACAAACTATTGACATTTCCCCACTCTATATTACAGTGTGCCCTTATATATTTTTAAGGACATAGTCAAAACAGTAAGAAAACTATCAACATTCCGTTTTTAAGACTGTAAATCTAATCTGTCACAATACAACATATACTCAAGATGATGCATATTAAATGCAAGTAAATGGTTTAAATAATATTTGTGAAAATAAAATGTCAAAACATGAGTGAAATTATGTTAACTCGTCATTAAGCATAACAGATATAGTTATGTACAAATGAAACACCATACTTTTTCTGACCTGTACTTATTGTTAAATATAAAGTAAAAATTATAAAAGTATAAAATACTAAATGTCTTCCTGACAAATAGTGGTTTGAAGGATAGTGGCACAGATTGGTAAAGATTTAAATTACAATTAATTCATTTTTGGGGGTTGCTTTGTGATCCTTAATTAGAGGTCTTTTATAATGGTCTTCTAATGATTCTTGTTTCTAAATACACTTGACAGATTTTTTTGGTATATGACAATGATTGACGTTTTTTGTTTTGTCTTCTGTATCCACTGTAAATATGTATGTAGTCCATTTTTTGGTCCACCTTTTGCCTTTGACAGATATATATAATATATCAGAATATATAGAGAGAGAGAGAAGAGAGAGAGAGATAGAGAGAGTTTTGCATAATGATGTTGTTGTTATTAAAGATATTATAAAATGTAATTTCTTTGAAAAGCAACTACCACATACAGTCTGTATGCTGTATTTGTAGACTTTGCTCATTAATATTAATTATATTATGTGATGCTCGCCCCTTAAAGAAATCACACTATTATGAGGACATAGTACTATTAAAAAATAATTGAGCATTAACAATTTCGGGCCACAAATATAGGACAGTAGTGACATCAGCTGAGAAATCAGATGAATTCAGTTTGATCAAAGATTACAAAGACAAAACTGTTTTTTTTTTAAATATCATGGACCATTCATAAATATGCATTAAGAAAGTAATTATGGACAATTAACAGTCATCAATGATTTATATAACTAATATATAAAACTGATAACAGGGCAGAAATGTTTAAATTGGTACATCTAATTCAACCATGTAAGTGATCTTGAAATCTCAACAATCATCTCATTCCAGGGTAACTCACTACATGCCGTGTAATTGTCTCTATAAGAAGCCACAAAAGGTGTCATGAAATAACTTTGATTTGGCTTTGCAACAAGAAAATTGCACTGATTTTTGCAAACAACAGTATCGAGTTAAAATCTCCCTCATTCTCTTCCTTCCTTTTCTCCTCAGAGACCATAAAAGTGAAAAGAAGAAAAAGAGAAAGAAAAAAGAGAGAAACTGAGACAGGGACCTGCTGTGCAGTGCATCACAGCGCCTCATCATTGGGCTAATTATGATGAGTATTCTCCCTGCAGGCGCGTGGCTGTGGAAATGTACAGGCTTTGTTCTCCCACATCCTGATGGAGCTGATGGGGCATGGCGCGGTGTAGATGAGCAGCCCCCCAAATGTGTGCCGCCACCAGGCTCCCCACACGCAGAGAGAGAGACACTCTCTCACATACATGCACACACACACATTAACCTTCAGCAGAACATTACACACAATCAGATGCACCCAAACAGCAATGTGTCAAACTCAAACACAAAGCAACAGACAAAGACACAGAGGCACATAAATGCAAACATCTAAATACAGGTAAGCAAGTCAACTGTGTCCATAGCATTGAGACTAAAGAGTGTAGACTAGTGGGATGCAATAAGTGAAATTCAAGTCAAGTTTATCATTTAACAGCATTTCTTTCTTTTTCATTTTTTTCAGTGCAGCAAATCACTGGCTTACATTGCATCAGCTCTCTCTGTAAAAGGAAGAAGAAGAAGTCAGTTTCCTTATGCCACAACATTATAATGATAAACTTTAAAGCAGACAATAAACATGCAGTAATGCCGTTTTGCATCTGGCTTGCAACATTTACTGATTCTGTTCGTTTTCTCTCTCGTCAGTTCCATAAACACACACACACACACACATATTATATATTATTATTATTATTATTATTAACTAGCATTAACTAAATTTCCCTGTATACTGTATATACCATTATAAATTACATCCATAGCATTTAAATAGGTGTGAAAGGAATGATAATGAATGAATACACGTACAAAGCAAAAACACTACCTTATTTATTTAATAATTAATTGATTTGTATTATTAGTTTTATTTGTATATTCTTATATATATATTTTTTAAATTTTTTATTTGTGTGTAAATGTGTCTGTAATTTAATGTTACCAATGTTTAGGCAATGTAAAGCCTTTTTGCCATGCCAGTTAAAGCCACTTGAATCTTAAATCTACATACATATATTTTTATTAAAAAATATTATGTTCTAATGTGCAAACACAACATAGAAATGTATATTATAGTGATATGCATTAATGAGCCATGTGTGTGTGTTTTTTTTTACAAGATCTCTTGAGAATCATGTCTAGAATGCAAATAGGCTACAATATCTGAAATAATACAGTCTGAGGGTGGACAGCTATGAATCAGGAAACATAGCACAGGTGAGCAGTGCTTCTCAACTCTCACACACACAAACACACATGTAAATGATTTAACTGAAAACCCTTAGTGTGTGTTAAGAGTGTCGGTGAGAAAATAACAGGTGCTCTAGCAACTTATGTCCTCGCCTGAACTAAACTTTGAACTAAATTTGGACTGTTTTGTCCCAACTGAACACAGAATTTCCATATCATTTACCATATTGTGCGATTCAATAGCAACATGACTGGGCTAATCTCTCCTTCAGTTAACAATCTGAATATTGTGTAGGACATATATCAAGTGATATCAATGAGCAATTGTTGGCCTATCAAAGGCCCATATGCTTCAAATCAACTCCAGGTGTAAAAGTGGCCCGAGCTTAAGAGCTTACTTACTTCACCCAATCCTGACAATACACGGCCCGGGAAGCCTTTGTCCAGGGGCCATATTGAGTCAATGGCTTCCTCATAATGACAGAACCAAAGGCACATTCAAGTGCAACACAGTGAAGTTAAGTTTCTCTTTCAAGACTCAATGGGAACAGAGTCCTGGCTGGCTCGTGATGGACTACGGCTGCCATTTAGGCAGGTATGCTCACAATGGGAGCGAGAGAGGATTAGGGTGCTTGTGAATGGGATAGACAGCTCTTTGAGTGGCCAGTGTGTGTGTGTGTGTGTTTAGGGGCCTCAGGCACTCGGGAAGTCTTTGTGGCAGCTGCCCTCGCGCAGACTCGCGCTTCCAGCTCCTCCTCACCACTCGGCTCCTTCTGCCAGGTCCCATCATTCTGGCTACACTGTTAGGCTGATTGTTTACAGCTCTCTTCAAAGCCCAGTGAATAAATGCTTATTTTCTCTCGTCCTCCCCTGCTGCTGAGACTATCAAAGCTCTGGAAGTGGCCCGCAAAGGCGCAATTTGATTTGGCAAAGACTGCGTACACTCACCTCCCCCAAATGCACGCAAACACACAACAGAGCTGATGTCCAACTTTTACTTGATTCCATCTTTTTTTTCTGGTGTATGTTTAAGCATTGTTCAGACCTGCTTTCCACTTGCTTTTGAAGCCTGTGCGAGGCCAATTTAATTCAATTCAATTAAAAAAAGATAATGCTTTTAACAAGAGCTGTCAATTTAATTTAGCGTGATTAATTATTTAAAAAAAGCAATGCAATCATCAAATACCACCATCATGTTATTGTTATTATGGTTATTCTTGCAACTTAATATCACGCAGCAGAAAGAATTATAATGCAGGTGTTTTAAGACAATTTTTTTTAAGTTGTACTGCTTTTAACATGACATTATGAAGTAGTTTTTAGTTTAAATATTAGTTATATATTTTTAATTTTGTAGTTTTAATTTTACAATTTTCAAAAATGACTTTTATTGGTGTGATGTAGTTAGGTTGATAATTGTTAAATGATAGTAACATATATGCTTCTGTCAAATCTGTAAATAAATTTCAGGTTTGTAATTCTGTCGAACCTGTAATTTGATCTTCAAGTTTTCTTAGGATCATCCCATTTTTTCCAGCATTACTCTTCATTAGTTTGGCCGAATTGCACTTATTCATCAACCCTTTTAAGACACTCTGAAGTAACAGGAGTTGGCAGAATTGTTTTTCTTTCCCCTGCACATCCCAAGGCTTCTTAAGTGTCTTTGTGTGTGCGAACCTCTTATGAATGCCCATAATCCAGTTTTATTGAGAGAGGCAATTCTGCCTCTCAAAGTAACAACATTAACTGAGATGAATAGAACATCAATGGTGCAAAGAAAATTTGTGGCCCCCATTCAAATGGAATTGCTATGCAGTTTCAATTGGGTAAACATAGATTTCATTTTCCTTCTTCTTTCTCCTCTCCATTTCTTTTTTTAACAAAGAGGCCTGGAGATGTTTAAATGGAAATAAATGCAACATGACAGAAACAAATCCGGCAAACATTGCATATGAAGCAGGTGCATCTGTGATGAAAACGCAGTGAGGGAGAAGGAATGAGGATGGAAGTGGCTCCAGTGGGGCTTTGATCATATTGGTGCTGGAGATCTTTCATATGATGCTGTGATGATGAGACTGCGGCGTCTGTGTATGTGACAGATTGATCTATCTAACTGTATTCAGGTGAACTCTCGTCTTCAGAAATCAGCTGACTGTGAGTGTCAGCCAGTTCACAGCATTTGTATAGAGCTAAAACAAGCATTTACAGAATCATATGACATTTTATGATACTGCTTTTGAAGTTTGCCTCCAAATAATGTACAGCTTTGTTCATTAAAAAGTTTTCAAGCTTGAAACAAACTTTCCATTTCATAGGAAAAAGAAAAGAAAAAAAAAACTGTTGCTGTTGTTTACTGTTGCATTAAAACCCTGTTTCATTGCACTTTTTCTTTCATAACACGAAACAAATCTCCCACGAGTTATTGTGGTCTATCTCTTAATATTGGTTTACTATTATTTAAAAAAAAAAAAATTTGAAATGCAGTTATTAAAAATTATAATAAAATTGTCAAAGTTTGGGTCGAAGATGCAAATGTACATTTGTAAATATGCATAATTATGTCTGTTTGAATGTTTGTTCTCATGGCTCCCAAATAAATAAAACCTAAGCCTCAGTAATTTACCTGCTGAACAATAGAGATTAAAAGAAAGAAATTAAAATTAATCTGTAAGAAAAAATAGAGAAGCGGAAACGGTGCTGGTAATTTTGTGCCAGGAAATTATTCATTAAGTTTACAGACATATCCTTCAACCCCAAAACAAAACACAATCCAATGCGTAATTCAAAAAATGCACAAAATACATGAAAAAGAAATCTAATAAAAAAAGTTTATTATAATTCAAAGGGGTCATATGGTGCTGCTAAAAAGAACAGTATTTTGTGTATTTGGTGTAATGAAATGTGTTTATGTGGTTTAAGGTTCAAAAAATGTTGTAATGCTGTACATTATTGTTTCTCCTCTGTGTCCTGCCTTTCTGAAACGCGTCGATTTTTACAAAGCTCATCGGTCTGAAAAAGCGAGGTGTAATGTGATTGGCCAGCTATCCAGTGCATTGTGATTGGCCGAATACCTCAAGCGTGAGACGGAAATGTTTCGCCCCTTGCCATATTGTGATGATGCCCTGTCAGGCCGGAGCGATGAGACAAAAACATGAAAATCCATTATAAACGAGGCATTCGTTGCACCAGTGGGGGACATAATTATGGTTATAATGACGTATAATGTTCTTTTTACGCAGTGTTTTGCATCGCGCCGTGTAAACATAAAACCATGTCTGCATTTGTGATCAGAGGAATGACAAACAAGTGCTACTCTACACTGGCCAAAAAAACTCACTTTAGATATATAAAATATAAAATATTAAATATAAAAGACGTACTTACAGTCTTTGGGTCAGAACAGCCGGCATTGTAGTCTACTACCAGGAGGCGCGGGTTTGAGAACGGCGCGGCCGGCGATTTCGACGACGGAGCGTGCAGAAGGACATGTGATGACTCCGGGGGCTGGACTCCGCTTCGTCCACGGTTAAAAGCCGATTCGGCGATCGACAGCGCAAAGTTGTAGAATTTCCTCAGCAACCAATACGGATCAGCTCAAGGCATGACGAAGCAGATATCGTCCTCTTTTGGAAGGCCAAACAAAGTAGTTTTCACAACGAAGCACACAGCGTCTTTACGACATGGTAGCGGAAACAACAAAACTACAGCGAGAATAAAAGTTAGCCTTCTTTCTTTGCGGAAAAATTTGGGCAGCGTTATACAAATCTTCCCACACAGTGAGAGGTATGTTGGGGTGTGTTAGAATGAGCCGTTTTAGGTAGGCGTGGCTGATCTTAACTTTTATAAAGAATATCTCTTGGATTGGACTTTAGTCTTTGCAACTGTACAGATCTTCTTTACGCACCAAGAGCTTTAACACTCCAAAGAGAAAGGAAAAAATTGAAAACGCATCATATGACCCCTTTAAGTTACAGTAACACACATAAGTATTAATAGCATAGGGCAATGATGTACAAAGAATCTGCAAAATATTTGTATATATTAATTATATATATTATAAATATAGCATAAGCCTAGCAAACCAAAAATGTAAAAATGTATTTTAACAACAAAAAGACATTTGGAACAAATATCCAAACGTCATCTAAGTAACTAAGTAACATTTTATAATAACATGATTATTTACCATGACTTAATGAATTTGAAATATTAACGAAAGCTATTTGGCCTATACCACATACCTGTATTTTAAAGTTCTCCAGATTTTACTGTAAGTACAGTAGGAGGAGAGTGCAGGAGGTTGTGTGAGTGTGTGTATGTTAACTTATGATGCATAGAGAAGGGGGGATTTGACCTCATGACCTGCTGGTGGGTGACTCAGGGGGCAAATATGCTGAGATGCGAGTTGGTACCAGTATGTGTAAAGGCCTGTGATCTGTCTCTCCCACATGCGGCCTGTCTCCAGGGAGCAGAGGAAGGATACTTTCGCTTGGGTACCTCCAGACTCCCATAAGACCCATGAGGTACAAGTCCCACCCGCAGTGCTCTAACCACAAGCTTCTGTTCTAATGGCTTACAGGTGGCGAGGCAGGAGACAGAGGTTCACACAATTTAGGGGCACAAGCAAAAATATGAAATGTTCAACAAATATTGCAGTTTAAATTCAGGTTAACACACACACTATTTATTCACTCATACACTTATTTATCTAACACTCATACTCAGCCTACACCTCAAATTTGCAAATAATATACAGTACCTGTACATAAAAAAAAAAAAAAACTGTCTATTGTAATATACCTGCACACACAATTGTCAATTTATATATTTTTATTCCTTATTTACTTGTTCTATTTTTTATATTTTATTATCTGTGTTTTTTGTTCTGTCACTGTCATTCTGTTACACTGTGGAAGCTTCTGTCACGAAAACAAATTCCTCGTATGTGTAAACATACCTGGCAATAAAACTCATTCTGATTCTGATACTGATTTTGATTCTAAATGGGATAGTTCATCCAAAAATGAAAATTCTGACATTTTTTACTCACCCTCATGACCTTATGTCTTCTGTGAAACACAAATGAAGATACTTTTTAAAGAATGTTTCAGTTGTGTTTTGTCAAAACAATGAAAGTCAGTGGGGTCCGATGTTTTTTTAGACCCAACTGACTTTCACAAAACAGTTCTTCGAAATGTCATCTTTTTTGTTTTGTAGAAGAAAGAAACTCGTACTGGTTTGGAATGACATTAGGGAGATTTTTGCTGAACTATCTTTTTAAGCTATTTTATTTACCACATAAAATAACTAAAACTTGTATCTCAGTTTGTAAACACAAACAAAATCATCAGGGATAAAAACATCTGGGATAAGCGTTAAACAGCTATTCAAACTTTTAATTTTGACTGTTTGCTTCTGCAAATTTCATTATAGTAACAATCTACATTCAGTTACTCTGTACCACATGACCCACGTTAATAATATTTCATCCCATCTCAGCCATAAACAAATCAGCACAGATCATCATAATTCTGATAATAAACATAACAGAGCTGATTATCTCTTGCATCCTCCAGATATCATTGCTGCTCATTTAAATCTAAATGTAGCGAGCTGAATGGGCCCAAGCGGAGCCATGTGTGCAACTGTTGGGACTACATCTCGCCAGCGTTATTGGACCGATCTGGTCGTGAGACTATGATTAGGGCCACAGGTGTGCCATTCTCATTCCCATCATTAAGTAGGGGCTTGGCACTGATAGGTGCTCGCTTTGGCCACACAATGGCTGCCGCAGCTGTCAAAACATATTATGTGTGCAGCTTCCCCATCTCTACTCTTCAGCTTGTACCATAAAACACGCTGTAATTACTCAACTGGACAACCAGCTCTGCCTCCCTTAGGAGAACCATGTCAAGACACACACCTGAGGGACACGGTCCCTGCTGGAAGAGGAAAAAACACTTCAACAGTTGGTCTTTTTCTCATGATCTGCGTCCCTCAGTGTAAATAATGAAGGAGAGAGAAACTGTCTTGATGCTGTCTTGTTGTAGGGAAGACCGGGGCTATTGTTGTCATATGTACTACAGAATATGCCTCTTTTTTTTTTTGCTTTTTTGAGGCAAAAGTCCAATTACACAAATGCCTTTTTCTCTCTTGTAGTGATTCTGTATGTTAGTTGCAAACCAGTTCAAAACCTGCTTACATTAAAATATCTTTGTAAACTAAATGTTCAAATGTTCAGCAGCTTTTTTTGTAGTCAAGACTTTATGTACACATACTTTTTTTAGTTTTTGAAAGAAGTCTCTAATGCTCACCAAAGCTGCATTTATTTGATAAAAATACGGTTTACTACAATTTAAAATATAAATTTTCCATAAATGTTCATATATTTTAAATTGTAATTTATTCCTGTGATGGCAAAGCTGAAGTTTGTATCAGTTAAACCAAGACAATCCCTAGAAATCTAATTTAATGCTCAAGAAACATTATTACCAGTGTTTTCAATATTCAGATTTTTCACTTTTTTCAGGGTTGTTTGTTTGAATAGAAAGTTCCAAAGAACAGCATCTATTAAAAATATAATTTTTGTAATATTATAAATGTCTTACCCACTACTTATTACTGTCACTTTTGATCAGTTTAATCCTTGCAATAAATACATAATTAAATAAATCTTACTGACTCCAGACTTTTGAATGGCTGCACAGGACTATGAAAACACAATGCAAAAACAAAACAAGACAAAAAACAAAACAAAATATGAGATGGAGATAAAGCGGCAGGCTAAAGTGGCAAGTGTACCTCAAGCTGTGTGTTTTGTCAGGGGTTATTTGAGAGTCAAATGGCAAAACAAAAATTCTGCTTTTTCTAAAGGCAGTTTGAAACACCTGTGCAAACTGTTAACATGTAAGGTTTTGTGGAGTTCATGCAGCTTGAGTGTCGCTGTCATTAAAACAAAAGGGAAAAATCTTTTTATAAGACATTCAGAAATTCATGTTCACTTTTCACTTCTACATTTCATTCAATTATTTATGCTGATAATACAATTTGCAATGAAAAAAAAGTATCAAATGATTAAAATGTAAAATAGAAGCCTTTTTACTAGTGATTTCAGATCCCCAACTGAACAAACTGAAAACAAATCTATAATGCAAGTCCTGGGACAGACTGAATAAAGTCTTGATGTTTCCCTGTTTGGCTCTGATCAGACCTGAGTTAGCTTCACATGGGATCTCATGAATAGTCTCTGTTGTGTTCATTCTCCCACAATCTGTCCCACTATAATATCACAATGCTCTAAACATCTAGAATGGCCATTGAAAAGAAAAAGCAAAGAAATCAGAGGATGAAAGACATCCCTTCATAATTCGAACCATTCTTTGAGAGAATATCTCTCGTGTTGACCCCTACTGACCCACAGGTCATGCCGGGGTCCCTCATTGGTCTTGTTGTAGGGAGGGACGGTGGCATCTGTGTGGAAGAGTGGCAGTTGGTCTCTCCTGCCCTTGGGGGACAGCGGTGGACCTCAGAGAGGAGAGAGCGGCGGTGGACGTGTTTAGCGCCTTTAATTGCATACCCCACCATGTGCCCTTGTTACGGGGCAGTGCCCCTGCTTTCATGCTGAGGGCAGTTCTCATGGCCCCTGCTCGTTTCCCTTCTCTCCCCCACAAAGACCTCACTGTTCACTGCAGACAGGAGACCCTCAGCCAGGTGAAATAAAGACGGCTGGCTTCAGGCAAAAAGAGCGAGGGAGTGGAAAAGGGCTGGTTTATGCAGTGGTACATAGATGTAGGTTTCACAGTGAGATTGATAGCACTCTCCTTTCACAGCATTTCTGCTCGTCTTTTGCCAAATTGCTGCCAAACTGAAGTCATTGATATTACAGGTCTTTCGTAATTTATCACTGATGATTCATTCTAAAACATCTGTTAGACCCAAACTTTACTTAAGGACTTAGTGAAACTTAAAGAATTAGTTCACTTCCAGAATAAAAATGTGTCCCCCCACATCATCCAAGATGTTCATGTCTTGCTTTCTTCAGTCGAAATGAAATTAAGGTTTTTGAGGAAAACATTCCAGGATTTTTATCCATATAGTGGACTTCAATGGTGGCCAAAGGGTTGAAGGTCCAAATTGCAGTTTCAATGCAGCTTCAAAGGCCCTGCACGATCCCAGCCGAGGAATAAGGGTCTTAGCTAGCGCAACGATCGGTCATTTTCTAAAGGATAAAATACAAATGTATGTACTTTTTAACCACAAATGCTCGACATTACACATTACGTAGTCATGCTGGAAAGGGTCATGCATGATGTATACTGCAATTCTCTTTACATTGGTCTATCACCAAAATCTATCAAACGGCTGTGGTGTCCTCTGTAACTTGCACTGGCTCCAAGTTCAATTGTGAATTGAGTTTAAACACTAGTTTCAACTTATAAAGCTGTGCATTAATTGGCTCCTTATTATGTTTGTGATTTAGTTACCCCTTACATGCCTTCTTGTCCTCTTTTTCTTTATCAGCCACACTCCAGATTAAAAACTACGGGACAGAGAGCCTTCTCTCGTGCCGCTCCGAGCTTATGGAATGAGCTTCCTTTGAGTGTTCGAAGTGCTCCTACATTAAGTACTTTTAAGAAACCGTTGAAAACCCACCTCTTTAAAATTGCTTATCATGATTAAGCTGTTGATTAGGGTTTTGATTTAATTTATTTTGCTGTTTTATATTGAATCATTGCATTTTGTGTTTTAATTGTTTTTTTTACATTGTAGTAGCGCTTTGGGTGTGAGGAAAGCGCATTATAAATAAAATTTATTATTATTATTATCATCTCTATGAGATTTTTTTTCATATTTCATAATAATAATTCTAGTTTTTACAGTCTAATGTGAATTATGCCTTCTGATATACAATCAAAGCATTCCTGAAAGCCTTTATCGCTCCCCAGTCTTTGCACCTGTGGCTCTGGGATATTTTCTGTACAATTTAATTCTGTGATACTCGCTGGCTGTTGCTTATCAAGTGGAGGGCGGATGTGTGTGTTGTGGTGTGTGGTGTGTGTGTGTGGTGTGTGTGTGTGTGTGTGTGTGTGGTGTGTGTGTGTGGGGATGTGGTGTGTGTGTGTGTGTAAATGTGTGGTTCCTGGTATGGACAGGAATGGTAATGTGCCACGCTCTGACGGCCAGCCGGACCAGGTGCGCAGAGCCCAGGTGTGTTTCTATGAATAACACAATGAGCCAGAGCAAACAAAGTGAGAGAGAGAGAGAGAGAGAGAGGAGAGAGAGAGAGAGAGGGAAATAAAGCATGCAAATAGACAATACGTAGTGTCATAGCTCACCTGTTGAACACCTGCGATATGCTGTCCAAAACACACACATACATATTTCAAAAACTGCTTAATATTTATTCGTCTCTGTTTACCTTCCTTTCCCCGGTTATGGATGAATGCAGCAGCACTCTTAAACAAACTCATCATTCACATGAATCAGATTTCCCTGTGTCCTTTCCCTTACACATTCTATTTGGGTTGCTCTGCTCTTAAAAGCACATCTGGGATTAGGGATCCAATCAGGCTGTGTGTTAGGCTCAGAAATCCTTTAAGTCTGGCATTACCACACACCTCACAAAACACAGAGGTGTTCTAATCCACACAGCTGCCGATCCTGCTAATGCATGCACGTCAGTCTCACAGGCGCTGTGGCTTTGCCGTCTCATCGCCCCGCATTCTGTTCCCTACAAAAACATGACGGCCTCCAAGTGGCCTTAATATGCAAATCTAATATTACTTCAATAATCATTGTGAATGTTGATGTCCGGTGAGGCATTGTACTTGTGTATCTGAGGCCACATATCATTCTGTTGAATTACACTGTTACATACTATAAAGTATGTCACTTAAAATGTGCTTCATGGGGTAAAAAACAGTATATCATAATATTTTTTTTGCACTGGTCAGTTTTGAGATTTGGCACTATTTGGCTTTTCACAAGTGGAAAGAAAACATCCAAAATACACTTTTAAAGGGATAGTTCACCTAAAAGTATTTTCCCCCTGCTATGAAAGTCAGTGGCTACAGTCAACTGTTTGGTTACCAGCATTCTTCAAAATATCTTCCTTTGTGTTCAACAGAAGAAATAAACTCATACAGGTTTGAAATGACATGAAGGTGAGTAAATGATGACAGAGTTTTCATTTTTGGGTTAACCATCCCTTTAAGTGTTTATTTTATTGAACTTTATCTATTTGCATTTGTAGATTCGTTTTTTTAATTATTTTCTCTCCTGTACGAAGTAAGAAATCTCCACTTCAGCAGCACTTACACACATCAAACTTGAGTTTTATTCCTATCTATATTGTGAAGGTTTTTACAGAGGGGTTTGTTCATATATCATTTGGCTGGTTTTATACAACATTTTATTCCTGAAAACATTGTGATATTTATTTGGCTGTTGACAGCATTTTCTGATTTAAGAAGTGATTAAAAAAGAGATATCTAAAATCTTTCAAAAAATGTCAACAAAATGAAGCAAGAATATATATATATATTCAACTGTAGTGTTAAAAACATTTAAAAGAATATACATTTACTTGTGAAGAAATGTTGCATAAGATATTAGCATTTGTTTTCAAAGAATATATCTGGTGTTAAGCGTATTTTTTAAGCAAAAACTAATTACATTTGTTAAAATTACAATTAATACAACTTGGCAACAGGGTAAACTAATTCAGATATAGTAAGAGTTTAACTTTATGATGTTGTAACAAAGTTTTGGCGAAATTTAATAGGCATAAAAAGTCAAATTTTCTATCTATCTCTCTATCTATCTATCTAACTATCTATCAACTTTCTATCTATCATCCTTCTATCTATCTATCTATCTATCTATATATCCATCTATCTATCTGTCTGTCTGTCTGTCTGTCTGTCTGCCTCTATCTATCTGTCTGTCTGTCTGTCTTGTCTATCTATCTACTGTATCTGTCTGTCTGTCTGTCTGTCTGTCTATCTATCTATCTATCTATCTATCTATCTATCTATCTATCTATCTATCTATCTATCTGTCTGTCTGTCTGTCTGTCTGTCTGTCTGTCTGTCTCTGTCTATCTATCTATCTATCTGTCTGTCTGTCTATATATTACTGTATCTGTCTGGCGTCTGTTATCATCTTACGTATCTGTTGTCGGTTATATCATCTTTTTGTCTGTTTATCTGTCTATCTGTCTATCTGTCTCTGTCTATCGTTCTATCTATCTATCTATCTATCTATATATCTATCTATCTATCTATCTATCTATCTATCTATCTGTCTATGTATCTACCTACACTTTTATTTAGCAGAAGGAATTTAAAAAAACTGTTATTTAGCTGTTATAAGCTGTTATTTTTACATTTTATTCATATAAGAATCCTGAAAAAGTATCATGTTTTCTACAAAATATTTTGCATCACTGTTTTCAACATTGATAATAATAAGACATGTTTCTCAAGCAGGAGATCAGCATATTAGAATGATTTCTGAAGGATCATGCAACACTGAATACTGAAATTTCATAGGCATAAAAAGTCCATTGTCTATTGTGTAAATAGTGATGTATGAAGTACTGCTCACACAGACGTTACTATGTGGCTGTGCCTCCCAAGATTATTATCCCAAAAACAAAAGTAGGTCAAGCAGAAACGTCTCTTAATTTGAAAATAAAATTAATAGTAAAAAATAAAATGATTCTAATAAAAATATCCATAGATTATATAATTTAGCAATTAACATGCATTCACGTCAACATATTGACACCAAAATTCCACAATAATTAAAATAAGAATAACAAATTTTAAGTCTTCGCTGCAAAAATCTGGAAATGCAATTGTATAATCATCCCTAATTGTGTATATGATGCACAGACTCTTTGAAATGCAAATACGCTGCAGGTAGCATGAAAGCATTACACTAAATAAGTGGGCACGTGTGGGAGAAGAGGCACGTGTGGGAGAAGAAAGCAAAAATAACGAGGGACAGGTGGAGAAAAATAAAGATGGGAAAAGAATGTTGTAAGAGAGAGAAATTAGAAGGTAGGTGTTCTCTGTGTGGGATTACAGGCTGTGTGTGATGTGGATCATGAGCTCCGGTGCTGCCAGCGCACCCTTAATGACTGAGTGGGATACTGTTACTCACACATATTGGGGCTGTGTTATAAGGGCTGCCAGGCCCACCTGTCACATAGGAATATGAAGGGAGGGTAAAAGAGGAGAGGGGAGACGAGGGTAATAGTAAGAGGGAGGAAAAACTATACAGAGGAAGAGAGAGTGAGTAAATGAGCCTCTCTTGAGAGTGACCCTCCTCTCGTCTCTCGCCTGTCTGTCAGTGCTGCAGGTGTCTGTGCAGTCAGTGAGAACGAGTGTGTGCTTCACTGGAGCATGCAGCTAGACCAGGAAGTGCTCTGAATACTCAACACCACACACACAACACACACACACACACACACACACACATACACACACTCAAAATAAACAGGAAACACTGAGAGGAGAGAGGATATACAAAAAAAGCTGACCTGCTCCGAATGTGTCACAGGTTGTGCATGGCATTGTTCCGGATGGTCCTGTCTTTTCATCATCATTTTGTGGCTTTTAGTCCATGTCTGTAAGCTTTGAGGCCATCTATTTACAAATGTACTACATTTTGCAAAATTAGCTTTTAGCAGATTTTAGCAGCTGTACACAGTTTATCTTCTAGGAAAACAGACCAAATCATTGATGACTCATCCTGCACCACACAGATTTTTGTCCAATCAAATGCTTTAGTATGGGAATGTCCCTCCCCCAATACCAGACAATCTATCTATCTATCTATCTATCTATCTATCTATCTATCTATCTATCTATCTATCTATCATCTATTACTTTATTTAGCAAGAAGGCATTACAAATTGTTATTTAGCTGTTATAAGCTGTTATTTCTAAATTTTATTCATATAAGAATCCTGAGAAAGTATCATGTTTTCTACAAAATATTTTGCAGCACTGTTTTCAACATTGATAATAATAAGACATGTTTCTCAAGCAGGAGATAAGCATATTAGAATGAGTATTGGAGTAATGATGCTGTAAATGTCAGTTTTGCCATCACAGGAATAAATGACATTTTAAAAAGTATTAAAATAGAAAAGAGTTATTTAAATTATAATAATATTTCACAATATTACTGTTTCAAAAAAAAAATTTTTATCAAAAAATTATTTTAATGAACATAAGATGCTTCTTTAAAAAAATAAAAATAATATAATAAAATTTACCAGCCCCAAATTTTAAGGGGGTGTACTCGGTAGAGGTAGC
Source organism: Sinocyclocheilus anophthalmus (assembly GCA_018155175.1). NCBI lineage: Eukaryota > Metazoa > Chordata > Actinopteri > Cypriniformes > Cyprinidae > Sinocyclocheilus > Sinocyclocheilus anophthalmus. The sequence continues at coordinate 134,552 of JADLZN010005975.1, read as the reverse complement.
GTTACGTACATTTCTGCCTCACGGATGGGGCATTACAAAAGAGCATCATGCAAGTTTCTCTTCACAGAAGGAAAAAATGAGGGTGAGGAAACGATGACAGAATTTTCAATTTAAGACAACACACAAAATGTTGCTTATTGTTAATTATTGAGAATATAATGCAGCATAGTACAGAGCATGACGAAGTTCATCTAAAGTTAAACAGATCAGCCTGGAGTAAAGGTTTTAAATGAAGAAATGCTCCTATAGCCGAGTAGTGCAGACACTTGCATAAATCATCAATTTAAGTGCAGCATTGCACAAGTCTAAGCTGTTCATTTCAGAGGCTTAACTCTTAACACTTACTGAAAGCAAAAAGCACATTGAGAAATGCAGTTACATTAAAAAGCCAGAGGCAGCTGACGATGGACTGGATGCAGGTCTAGCAAGACTGAACACTTCCATTTCACACTACTTCTGGACCATGATTATGATTCATCACAGAACCAACAGCAATTTTTGTCTAAGGGAAATGCGTGTACGTGTGTGGGAAGCTCTCTCAGCTTTAGCAAGCAGGAGGTGGACCTGAGCCGAAGTAATTACTCCAGCTGACATACTTCACATGACTAATGAGACAATCTCAGGCCACCGCAACCAGTCCATTTGTCACCCAAAGCTACGGCGCCACAGAACGCAAACTCCTGCCAGCGCTGCTGAGGTCACGGTAAATGCCGCCTCAGTAGCACCTGATTAATTCCCATGTAAATTAGGCATGGAAATAAAATTCAATTGATCATTTCCAATTAGCCGAGATCTCTGGGATGACAAGGCTGCCTAGGTCGTAGAACCTTTTGTAGAGCATGTTAATTACAGCGAACCATGTAAGGACTTCTTAAGATCTTATAACGGGAAATGTACCATAGATCAATGAGATCAGTCAGCCAGCAGTCCCTCCTTAGGAAGGAACGTAACAACAAAGACAGCCACGAGATGAAGAGCCAAGTTCAGAGAGCTAAACTATGAAAGTGCTTGAGGTGAAAAGTTTCAATAAACCCTGGTAAGGAAAAGTAAAATTCAATTACATGACAATGGGAAAAAAAACATACTCAAAATGCATCATATCATGGATTTATGTCATTAATGCTATCAAATGACTTCAGAAGACTCCAAAAAAAAAAAGCACTTGAGTCTTATGGACAAGGTTTATGGTGCTGTGTGTGTTTTTCTTAGATGTTTAATCACATACTACATATATTATTTTATATATTATATTACATATAAAATATGTTTGGTGTTGTGGAAAAATATGAACACATTTTTTTAACAAATATATATATACACCACACACACCACACAAATAATTAAAACATTTTAAAAATATAAATGAAACACATGAGTATTATTGTGAAAAAAAGATTATTTTGTCTGGTGAAAAAATATTACCACACGTGAACATTTTTGTGAAACAAAATATAAATTTTTTGTGAACATTATTTTTCATGCCTAATAATCCCGCATTCAAAATAATCAGAATATAGGAATACTTATATAATTTTATTACTGTTATAACATATGTATGATTCACCACAGAAAAATAATATATAGGAATGTTGGTCTATTAAACATCACATCGTCCATTTAAAATATGTGAAATATGTTTACATGAAATAAACTATATATTTAAAAAAAATATATAAACAATCTTGAGCCTTTGTGCTTAGATATGTTTTATATATATATATATATATCTATATACAGTGGGGGAAAAAAGTATTTAGTCAGCCTCCAATTGTGCAAGTTATCCCACTTAAAAAGATGAGGAGAGGCCTGTAATTTTCATCATAGGTATACCTCAACTATGAGAGACAAATGAGAAAAAAAAATCCAGAAAATCACATGTAGGATTTTTAAAGAATTAATTGGTAACTTCCTCGGTAAAATAAGTATTTGGTCAACTACAAACAAGCAAGATTTCTTGCTCTCACAGACCTGTAACTTCTTCTTTAAGAGGCTCCTATGTCCTCCACTCGTTACCTGTATTAATGGCATCTGTTTGAACTCGTTTCAGTATAAAAGACACCTGTCCACAACATCAAACAGTCACACTCCAAACTCCACCATCGCCAAGACCAAAGAGCTGTCAAAGGAAAACAAAATTGTAGACCTGCACCAGGATGGGAAGACTGAATCTGCAATAGCTAAGCAGCTTGGTGTGAAGAAATCAACTGTGCGAGCAATTATTAGAAAATGGAAGACATACAAGACCACTGATAATCTCCCTCGATCTGGGCTCCACGCAAGATCTCACCCCGTGGGGCAAAATGATCACAAGAACTGTGAGCAAAAATCCCAGAACCACACGGGGGGACCTAGGGAATGCCCTGCAGAGCGCTGGGACCAAAGTAACAAAGGCTACAATCAGTAACACACTGCGCCGCCAGGGACTCAAATCATGCAGTGCCAGACGTGTCCCCCTGCTTAAGCCAGACATGTCCAGGCCCGTCTGAAGTTTGCTAGAGAGCATTGGATGATCCAGAAGAGGATTGGGAGAATGTCATATGGTCAGATGAAACAAAATAGAACTTTTTGGTAAAAACTCAACTTGTCGTGTTTGGAGGAGAAACAATGCTGAGTTGCATCATCCAAGAAAACCCCCCAATGTTTGTACTACTGTGAAGCATGGGGGTGGAAACATCATGCTTTGGGCTGTTTTTCTGCAAAGGGACCAGAACAACTGATCCGTATAAACGAAAGAATGAATGGAGCCATGTATCGTGAGATTTTGAGTGAAAACCTCCTTCCATCAGCAAGGGCATTGTAGATGAAACGTGGCTGGGTCTTTCAGTATGACAATGATCCCAAACACACCTCCCGGGCAACGAAGGAGTAGCTTCGTAAGAAGCATTTCAAGGTCCAGGAGTGGCCTAGCCAGTCTCCAGATCCCAACCCCATAGGAAATCTTTGGAGGGAGTTGAAAATCCGTGTTGCTCAGTGACAGCCCCAAAACATTACTGCTATAGAGGAGATCTGCATGGAGGAATGGGCCAAAATACCAGCAACCGTGTGTGAAGACTTACAGAAAACGTTTGACCTATGTCATTGCCAACAAAGGGTATATAACAAAAGTATTGAGATGAAATTTTGTAATCGACCGAATACTTATTTTCCACCATAATTTGCAATAAATTCTTTAAAAATCACGACAATGTGATTTTCTGGATTTTTTTTCTCATTTTGTCTCTAATATTTGAGGTATACCTATGATGAAAATTACAGGCATCTCTCATATTTTTAAGTGGGAGAACTTGCACAATTTGTGGCTGACTAAATACTTTTTTCCCCACTTGCCCCATCACATGTGTATATATATGTACATTGGGTACGGAAAGTATTCAGACCCCTTAAATTTTTCACTCTTTGTTATATTGCAGCATTTGCTAAAATCATTTAAGTAAATTTTTTTTCTCATTAATGTACACACACCACCCCATATTGACAGAAAAACACAGAATTGTTGACATAATTGAGATTTATTAAAAAGAAAAACTGAAATATTACATGGCCCTAAGTATTCAGACCCTTCGCTCAGTATATAGTAGAAGCACCCTTTAGATCTAATACAGCCATGAGTCTTTTTAGGAAAGATGCAACAAGTTTTTCACACCTGGATTTGGGAATCCTCTGCCATTCCTCCTTGCAGATCCTCTCCAGTTCTGTCAGGTTGGATGGTAAACGTTGGTGGACAGCCATTTTTAGGTCTCTCCAGAGATGCTCAGTTGGGTTTAAGTCAGGGCTCTGGCTGGGCCATTCAAGAACAGTCACAGAGTTGTTTGTGAAGCCACTCCTTCGTTATTTTAGTTATTTTTGTGTGCTTAGGGTCATTGTCTTGTTGAAGGTAAACCTTCGGCCCAGTCTGAGGTCCTGAGCACCCTGGAGAAGGTTTTCATCCAGGATATACCTGTACTTGGACGCATTCATCTTTCCCTCAATTGCAACCAATCGTCCTGTCCCTGCACCTGAAAAACACCCCCACAGCATGATGCTGCCACCACCATGCTTCACTGTTGGGACTGTATTGGACAGGTGATGAGCAGTGCCTGGTTTTCTCCACACATACCGCTTAGAATTAAGGCCAAAAAGTTCTATCTTGGTCTCATCAGGCCAGAGAATCTTATTTATCACCATCTTGGAGTCCTCAGGTGTTTTTTAGCAAACTCCATGAGGGCTTTCATGTGTCTTGCACTGAGGAGAGGCTTCCGTCGGGCCACTCTGCCATAAAGCCCCGAATGGTGGAGGGCTGCAGTGATGGTTGAATTTCTACAACTTTCTCCCATCTCCCGACTGCATTCTTCTGGAGCTCAGCAACAGTGATCTTTGGGTTCTTCTTACCTCTCTCACCAAGGCTCTTCTCCCCCAATAGCTCAGTTTGGCCGGACGGCCAGCTCTAGGAAGGGTTCTGGTCGTCCCAAACGTCTTCCATTTAAGGATTATGGAGGCCACTGTGCTCTTAGGAACCTTAAGTGCAGCAGAAATTTTTTTGTAACCTTGGCCAGATCTGTGCTTGCCACAATTCTGTCTCTGAGCTCTTCAGGCAGTTACTTTGACCTCATGATTCTCATTTGCTCTGACATGCACTGTGAGCTGTAAGGTCTATATAGACAGGTGTGTGGCTTTCCTAAAAAAGTCCAATCAGTATAATCAAACACAGTGGGACTCAAATGAAGGTGTAGAACCATCTTAGGGATGATCAGAAGAAATGGACAGCAGCTGAGTTAAATATATGAGTGTCACAGCAAAGGGTCTGAATACTTAGGACCATGTGATATTTCAGTTTTTCTTTTTTAATAAATCTGCAAAAATGTCAACAATTCTGTGTTTTTCTGTCAATATGGGGTGATGTGTGTACATTAATGAGGAAAAAATTTACTTAAATGATTTTAGCAAATGGTTGCAATATAACAAAGAGTGAAAAATTTTAAGGGGGTCTGAATACTTTCCGTACACACTGTATATACACACACACACACACATATATATATATATATAGATATATATATATATATTATATATATAATGCATGCTTGAATATTGCTAAACTTACTGGCACTATTCTGCCAGAATGCTCATCAAACTGATAGATATTTAAGATGCAACGTTGATGCCTAAGATGATAGCAGCACATTCATAAATACATACAGCCACTACAGTAGCTGTAGAGATAATTACGGATACAGTGCCATTTTCCAGAGCTACAATCGGCTTCCACTGTTTGCCCACTACTGGCCACCTGTTGCTGCTAATGAGTGTAGTGGGGTGTGAATGTGAACAGCTCCCAGCTGTAGCCCGGGGTTCATGAACTAACACAGCGATACAGGATATAATTGACATTGGTGGCATTGGGCACGGTTAGGCCAGGCTCCTACAGTTTAACTGCCATCGACTTAATGACCGAGGCAGAGGGGCGCTCACACCGCTAACCCGAGAGCATGTGGCCTCTCGGGAGGGTTTCTACAGCCAGGGCAACCATGGCAACAGCTGAGCCTTACCTGCTAACTTACACAAATATTGCCCGCACACCCCCACGTACAAACACAAAAACCCAGCCCCAGAGGTTAACAAGGCACAGTAATATGGAAGGAATGAGGGGACTTCCTTGTAAACCAAGTTTGCAACTAATCTGTGACAAAAAGCCCCAGTATGTAGCCTGTGCATGTCCACAAGTGACACAATTCTAGTGTGCAAGTTGGTTTAAAATATGGCCGACCAGCCATTAGGTGTGTGCACTGTTCTGACAAGCGAGAGAATCTAGGAAATCAGAGAAAGCATATATGCAAACAGCATTCATGTACTGTAAAAACATGAGTGAACTTTTAAGAGCTAAACACTGTAAAAATGCTACAGCAAAAACCTAATTAGTTAAGTTTCCGTACTGTAAATGGTGAATGACTGTAAGTACAGTTAATGTAATTTTACAGTAAAAGACTTAGTGAAAACAGTAAATTGACATTCCCAGAATTCCTTGCAAGACACTTCACCTTTGATGTTTTTCTTTTAAAATAACTGTTTCTTTTTAGTTGTTCTTAGTTGTGTAAATTAATGTTTTATCTTACATCTAACTTTGCTTAATTAATGTTTATTGCATTATTTCAGTATCATGTGCGTTACTATGATGGTGTTTAGTATTTCTGTGAATGACACTGTGCAGCTATATTAGTATTTACCTCTCCAGCTTGTGGAAAAGCTGTTTGTTGATGAGCTTTGGGTTCATCGTGTGACTTTCTCATCACCTACCACATCAGTGTATTACAAAGATACAAAACAGATATTAATACTTCAACAGGTTGGTATATTAACATTGCGTCAGTTGATGAAATACGTTTTTTTGTTTGTTTGTTTTTACTGTGAATTTAAATTCAGACCTTAAATGTAACAACGCTAAAGTTCTGGCAACTACAGCCGCTGGTATTTTACCTTAAATGTCACCGATTATTTTTATTTTATTTATATACACAGCATAACAAGTGAACACTGATGTGTCACTTCTCCTCGAAAGTAGGGAAATTTACACATTAGTCATTGCACACAAACTTTTTTATTTAGTCTACTTAATCTAACAATTAACAAACAACTGTACTCAGTTCTTAAATGTGCACAAGATTCAACATATAATCATTGTAATGACAATTTTAGTTATCATTACATAATGTTTTAAAAAAGAGATTATTAAACTTACCAATAACTTCGCAATTACTCTTATATTAAACATTGAAACATTCATTTAAAACAATCTATCTATCTATCTATCTATCTATCTATTTTATTTTTTAAACTGCTAAAATATATCAACCTTAAATATGTATTATATTTTATTTTTGTCTAATTTGCCATGCTAATTTTAAACCCCTATATTTAGTGATAAATGACTGCTGAGATGCCAATAATAAAAATGTTTTAAAAGAAGTTTTGTTTATCTCTATTTGTACATAATCATCTTTTAAAGATACCCCCTACTAAGTGTGCAGTAAACACTGTGTAGGGACTGTGTGAATGTGAACACAGCTTGAGTCTTTAATTTTGTGCACAGGGTGATGTGCTTCGGTCTCGTAGTGTGTGTGTTTGTTTGGCATTAACAAGTGGAACGCCACAAGAAACTGAAACAGATACTATTTATATGCTCAATATTGTTATACGACTTCGAAAATGAACACAATAAGCTTTTATCAATATCAACGTGTTTTAACAATGTTTATTATTTTATTTCAAGTATGACAGAAACAAGAGAAGAAAAACAAGCAAAACAGTCAACAAGGAACACGAGACTCTTTGTTTTGGTTTAGTTCAGTCTCACTATGAAAGAATTTGGAAAGCTCTCAAGTCCAAATCAAAGACAGGCTACAAAAATGTTTTGTTCAATAGGGTATCAATCCTTGAATTAATGATAACAGTCAGACGTCCCAGGAAAATAAAGGTTGTCCTGAGTTAGGCACATATACCTCATGCAGGGAAAGATAAAACAACTCTCACGGCCTGGAATGAAATAAGTCGTTGCTGTGCGTTTGTACGAGATCCAATGCGCTATACAAAGAGAATGTAAATGAACTTTGAATGTCATCAGCTTCAGCCTTTCATTTTCCACCCTACGACTCTGTCTTCCTCCCACAAACGCACACACACAGGCCCAGCAGTGTGTAAAGGAAGCACTGGATGTCAGAGACCAAGGCAGGGCCATGCTGTTTATCTTCTGAGATAGATCAACAGCACCTCGCGCTGATTGATAATGCTTCAAGTGCTGTTTCTATACGTCTCTAGAGGTCACATACGCACACGCATACAAAAGCGGAAAGCACATCAAGGTCTACGTGGTAATGTTTGGTATCTTCACTGATGCTCTTTTGGCTTTCAATAACCAAAGTTTGCGATGTTTGATATGCTAACGAGCTGTACGATGACGAGAAATGAGACTGAGAATGTCAGCATTACACACACAAACACGATCACAGATTGCCTCTGATCTCCAGCATTGAGATGTCTAGATATGTAAGAAGTGTTTGTGGTATGGAATGCAATATACCTTCTTGTCTGCCTCATTTATCTGAAATATTTTCTCCACAGAATGGGGATTTTTTCCCCTGTCCAATGGATTATGTAATAAAATTTCAACCAATTTGGTTAAAACTGAATCCATCTGTGCTAATACACAATAGTGAGATGGAAATTATTAAAGGGATAGTTCACCAAAAAATTTAAATTGACTCATTATTTATTCACCTTCATGTCATTCCAAACCTGTATGACTTCTTTTGTGGAACAAAAATAAGAAGTTTAGAAGTTGAGCTGCTCTTTTTCATTAAGTGAAAACGAAGATGGAGCAGGAGTTGTCAAACTCCAGAAAGCACCATAAAAATGTCCTGAAGCCATGTAATAGCTTTGTCACTGATATTTGTTATTCAGTGAAAATCTAGTCTTTGATTATATAAAAAAACAACAGCCTAGAAACTGTGATGTAAATAACTCCTTTTGTGTTTCATGCAGAGAGCCAAATGCATTTCAAAAGACATGAGAGTGAGTTAAAGATGACATAAGTTTCATTTCTGGGTGAACTATTCTTTTAAAACTAAAAGATCCAAATGGAAAACAAGCTGGCTCTTCAAATCCCAAAGCTGTGGGACATATGAAGCTTTATCAATAATCAAAAAGGATATCAACACTGCATGGGAAGAAAATCTTTAACTTCATGCTTCTATGCACTTTAAGGCTTATCTTCTTTCAGTGTCAGCTTGTATAAAAGGGGACAAAGATAGGAAATGCGTAATACTATGAAACTGCTGGCACACCATGAGTGGTTCATGGGTTGAGCCACCCAGAATCCTCTGAGATGGCATCTGTGAGAAAAGTCCTTCAGTCCATGTCCACATCCAGATCCAGCTCGGTGCTCAGGTTGAGGTAGAAGAATGCATAAATGCCTAGCAGGAAGACCAAGACAGCCACAATGACCAATATGGTGTCCTGCAATCACAGATAAAAAAGAACGGTTTACTCTTTCTGATTCAAACATTGCATAAATAACCATTAATAAGAATTTAAGGCAGAGCACTAGCATCAAATTATTCATAAAATGTTATACACTTGGATAATGCATTTAATTAATCTGCCAATGTGGAAACATAATGACTCTGAAATGTGCATGTTCATTCTCACAAATACAGACATGAAACCAAAAAACATTTTACAGTCTGAAGCCATAGAACAGCTTCATAAAGTTCAATAAAGAACTTTTTATTTGATAGTTTTTCAGAAAAATCAATGCTTCATAAAACCCATAAACCAACTGATCTGAAGAAACTATAATCTAACCTTAAGAACCTATTAATATACAAATAAGGAAGCCTATAGAGCAAAAAAAAAAAAGTATTGATCGGATAGCTCTTTGATGGAAAGGGTGCCAAGCCTTCATTTTTCACAGTTTTTATGTTGCATTATTTAAATGCATATTTAATACTGCTTTAAAATACCGAAATGTGGCAATGCACTTCTCTAGCAGTTTGAGAATGAAGCACACTCTTTTCATTGCATGTTCATAGACACATGACTGATCATAACCAAACACAGATATGTAACTCACACCACAAATGCTCAGCAGAAGTATCAGTATATTTTGGGCTCTTTATCTTTCCTCTCGCTGTGACACAAATAGGGTTTGGCAAACCCAGCAGGCTCAGAGAAAGTTAATCTCCCAGAAATGTCTTTGTTCTAATTAAGAGTTGTTGGGAGCTTAATGCCCGAGCTAAATTGATGATGGCTGAAGGAATGGTATTCAAGCATGAATTAGATTTAAAGCAGTCATTTATTACCTTTTGTGTTAAATTACAATCCTCATCAACCTCAGTTTCATTAAGAGCACTCATGTATTTAACAAAGCAATTGTTCTTCATCTTGATAACTCGTTATCAAACTTTCTAATCAAAACTTGTGTGGTTGTGCGACTTTTTTGCCTCGTTGGAACATTCAGAAGTTGATGTTTTTCTAGAAATGAATTACAATTAGAGAAAACTGCAAGTAAATACCGAAGAAGGCTGAGAACTTTTTCTGCTGAAAAGTTTATACACCTCTTGTAGAATCTCCAAGTTTTTATCTTTTATCTGAATAGTTCAACCAAAAATGAAAGTTGGATGAAAATGTATTCACCCTCAGGCCATCCAAGATGTAGATAAATTTAGCATTACATCACTTGCTCAACAATGGATCCTCTGCAGTGAATGGGTGCCGTCGGAATGAGAGCTGATAAACAGATGATAAAAGCATCACAAGTAATCCACACGACTTCAGTCCATCAATTAATGTCTAGTAAAGTGAAAAGCTGCATGCTTATAAGAAACAAATTCGTAATTAATGCGTTTTAACTTAAACCGCTGTTTTTGGATAAAATACAAAAGTCCATGATTCATAATAATGCTTCTTCCAGCCTATCTCATCCTCTCACATAATAATCCAACAACATATTTGTTTAGAACTGTTTTGGACCATTTTTGCTTGTAAATGGTGTTTGATCTTTGCATATTTATCTCCTGATTCAGACAAGATGGCTTTTTCACTGCAGAAAGCAATATTATGGATTATGGTTTGAAGTTTAAAAACGTCTTGATGGATTTGTCTCTGAAAAACATCAGCTTTTCACTTCATAAGACATTAATTGATGGACTAGGGTTGTGTGAATGACTTATTATTGATTATTGTGATGTTTTTAATCAGCTGTTTGGACTTTTATTCTGATGGCACCCATTCACTGCAGAGGGTCCATTGGTGAGCAAGTGACAATGCTAAATTTCTCCAAATCTGTTCTGATGAAGAAACAAACTCATCTGCTTCTCGGATAACCTGAGGATGAGGATGAGAATGAATGAATGAATGAATTAAAAAGGGGTGTGTAAACATGAGCACAACTGCAATTGTATATTTGCTAGGCAATTCGATCAAATATACAATCTGTGAAACAAGAATTTAATTCACTAATAAGCTAAAGGAATGTGATGAATGCCAATAATTTTGCCTTTGCTGCTGTTGTTTGATCACTATTCCACGGCATCATGCATCCTCCTGTAGACGTCTTAAAGTATGTTCTTCAAAGACAGAAGAACATAGAATGAAAGATGGACAGAAAGACAGAGAAAGTGAAATAATATCACACACATCCATCTATTCCCCCTCCTGTGTTCATTCACACATAAACACATGCACACATAAACACACACATCAAACACAGAGCAGCGTGCAAATCCACCCCGAGCAGGCAGAGATAAGCCACCCAGCAAACAGGAGGCTAATAATAATTCTAGCAGATAAATTGTAAGGGGCTATTAAAAGCCTCCACGACGGCCATGACTATCTGTGTACAAGCCGTGGCGGCAGTCATCAGTGTGTATGTCCTCATTAGCACTCGCTGCCCGCTGCATTTATCTTGGTCCAGCCAGGCTCCAAACAGCTTAAGCCTTTCTTAATTGGAAAACTTTTAAATTTCATGCACTTTAGTTTCATACATTACCAGAGGCTCACGCTGATTCAAGTTCTTTATTTAACCGCTTTGTGTCAGAGCCTAAGTGTCATTGCATCCAAAAAGAATTGTTTTGCATTTGTCTCTGGTGAAATGTGGCAAATGTTTCTACATTTTTAAATACAGACTGAGTAGCAACAAAGGGACAAAGTAGTTCAAATGTGTCCTGTTTACAAGAGTGTCAATGACTAATAAGACTGTCCAAGCTGAAGAAAAAAAAAGTCCACACTTTTATTTAACAAAAAATGTAACCACTTTAAAAATGTAAAGTAGTTCAATCAAGTAACATTATGAAAACATTTGCATGCACATTTTAGCCTGTATTTTCAAAAAGGTTTTCAAAAACATTTCTCAAAGTTTTTTTGATATTATTTTTCTCAAAGTATTTTTCTGTTTACAAATATTTATATAAACTTTAATTTATGAAGATCAAAAAGTTATGACCTTGACACAGTCATCTACAGGTGTCCTCCTTGTGATTTCATTTCCAGTTTTGTATTTTTCTAGTCATGTGACAACAAAATCCTGCATTTTAGCTACACCACACTGACTGATTTGGTATAAAAAGGTTATATACATAATTTAGTATCTAAATTTTATTTTATATCAACTTTATTTCAATTACTAAAATTATGTGTAATGATTTTAGTTTTAGTTAATTACAACCGTGCTGCTTTGTCTGTAATTTTTTTAAAGGGGTCATATAATGCTTTTTTTAAAGATCATTATTTTGTGTATTTGGTGTAACCGAATATGTTGACATGCTTTAATGTTAAAAAACACCTTATTTTTCAAATACTGTACATTATTGTAGGTCCTCTATGCCCCGCCTCGCTCAAACGCTTCGTTTTCTACAAAGTCCCTCCTTCCGACAAGCGCAGTCTGCTCTGATTGGCCAGCTGACCCAGTGCATTGTGATTGGCCGAACACCGCAAGCACTCATCAGAAATGTAATGCCCCTTACCATAATCGCGAGCTTCATCTTTCAAAATAAATGTACAGACAGTAAATAATGTCATTAGTTTTAACATCAGTTCAAGCCCGAAAAAGGAAAAGAGTCGCGTGACAGACACAGTAATGAAGCTGGTATGTGTTTGCAGTACACAAGCCCAGGTTAAGACAGCTGACTCCACTGTGAAGTGACCCTGTCTGCTCTCCCTCTCCTCTCTTCTCTCTCTCTCGTCCCGAAGGAAAATCTCTCTTTCTCTCTCTCTCTCTCCTCTCTCTCTTCTCTCTCTCTCTCTCTCCCTCTCTCCCTCTTCTCTCTCTCTCTCTCTCTCTCTCTCATCAACACACACGCACACACACACGATGCGCAAATCTCCGCATTTGAACAGTCAATAGCAAATACTTAAACTAATAACAAAACATACTTACAGTAGCTGATTCAGAAGCGCCAGATTGTCATAGCAAAGTCAGAATTACCTCCTCTCCTAGATTCACGAAACGGTCGTCCATAAAATGCATTGCTGTTCTGTTGTAAGTAATCTTAAAGATTCCTAAATGCATCTACTTTCGGAAGGCCACATAAAGTGCTTTTGCTTTCACCTAGAACACACAGCGTCTCCCTGACATAGCTGCATCAACACTACTGCTGTTCCTAAAACCACACCTTCTTTCTTTGCGTGAACATTTGGGCGGCATTATGCAAATATTTCCACATAGTGACGTAGATATGTGGGGGTGTGTTAGAACGAGCCGTTTTAGGGGGGCGTGTCAGAGTCTTAATTTTTATAAAGAATATCTCTTTGGATTAGATACTTTAGTCTTTGCAGCTTTACAGATTTTCTTTATGCACCGAGAGCTTGTAACACGCCAAAGAGAAAGGAAAACTTGAAATCGCATCATATAACCCCTTTAAGTACAGTTGGACACATGAAGGAGCATCATGTCATCGCCCCAAAAATCCTTTCCTGAAAAGTAAACAGCCATGAATACAGATGTGGTCTCATATTCTTTGATGAGAAAAAGACATACAGTAAGTCCAGAGGAGGCTGTGTGAAAACGAAATTGTCAGATGAGGGTATGTGAGTGAAGAGAGGGGACCTTGTTGTCTTGAGGAAGCGAATAATTCTGTGGCCTACGCTTCAGTCTCCCACATTCTGATGGAAAACGCTGGAATATTCCCAACAGCATCATGTGGCTCTCAACAGCAGCTGTGGCATGCCTTGAGTGAGTTCCCATTCATCTGGCGACAGGCCACTGTCTCTTACACGCACACACACACTCGCATCTCCACATGTGTCCTTGTATGAATTCTCACGGTCTTCTGGTTTCACCCAATTCTATGGTATTTTCTCATATAGCCCTGTGTTCATAACTTTGGCCCTCACGGCCAGGTGCGGTACGGCATCAGCATCCAACAGAAACAGCTGAAGTGGGATTTTCCCCTGTGTTAAGTGGCTGTGTAGTTATCTCAGCCCGACCCAGGTGTGCTGTAATACCTCACCCTCTGCCGACTGCTGGCTGCCGTGTCTTTGTGAGAGAGGAAGGGTGTGTGTTTGAGGCATAAAAATGAAAGTTTCACTCATACGAGTGTTGACAGACTGTATAAACGCAGAGGTGTGAATGGGACTCATAAACACAGTTTGCATACAGCGAGAGATGCAGGTCTGAGACACATATAATCTAAAATACTCTTTTCTAAGAGAGCACAGGGTCTTGTCTTCTAGTGATACAGAAAACAATGTCTACAACTACTACATTTAGTTTAGGGATGTATAGTATTAGTGCCATATCAATTATTTACAGTCAATACGGTATATTTATTCATGCATGGTCATTTCTACCATTTCCACTAAGAAAAATTATAATAATTGATAACACTGTGAAATGTACTGTATGTAATATTTTGCAAATCTCATAATAAACGTCCATTTTATATCGTACATAACACAATTTATTATTAGGATTTAAAATGATACGTTTTTAGTTTTTACTGTTAATTTTTTTATCGATATTTTTTTATCTGAGTTTATTTATTTATTTAGACAAAATAAAATAGAAATGCAATATCTGCAATTTATTGCTTATCAGTCAAAAATAAAAAATAATTATTTACCAGAATTTTTCATATCTATGAATCCCTGATATAATTTAAGCCTAATTTAGAATTCCAATTGAACATGAATGACAGAATTTGAATTCTAAGAATTGTTCAACATTCCAAGAATTGATTATTCTATGTATTATTCCACTAAAATAATACTTGTATATAATTTAATGATATATAACTTAACTAAATTCAGAGGCATGGTGCTGGTTTCTTAAATACATTTATTTTAAATCGATTTCAATGTAAAACAAATCATCTCATATGCATTTCTATATTATTTTGTCTATAATATAAAAAACTAGAAAAACTACTAATAAAAAGGTAATAAAAAATATAATCTTAATTCTCCTTATCAGTCATAACACAATATGTGAGTATCTAATTTAGATTGATTTTATGACCTTGACTCTAGTTGACAAGGCTTTTTTTATGAGATTATTTTGTGTCATTTTTGCTCTATTATGCTGAGACATGTTAGAGCTGACAGGAAGCGCATGGAAGACAGAGAGATGGGGGGGGTGATTGGGAAATGTTCTTGAGCCGGGATTCGAACTCGGGACACTCGTAGCGCAACGCCGCTATACGTCAGTACGCTGCCCACAAGGCAATCAGTGCCGACAAGACACTGCATTTTCACTGATTTTTTTTTCTAAGTTGAACATTACACTAAATGGAATCTAGATTATTCTTCTGGTATTATTTCACTAAAATTTTTAAAAAATGTATTTCAGAGGCTTGGTGTTGGGGTCTTGCACCAGAAGGTATCAACATGTTCAAAAATGTGGTACTACTATGGCACTTTTGGGTATTTTAGAACCTTAGATAAAAATCACTGGGCCTTACTTATGCATGCAATGGAATGTACTGAAGAGTGAAACAGTTCAAGTTGGCCAGCGGGCTCTCAATATTCAGCTCCAGGGCTAGGTAGTTGGCACCGATTTTTTCAGGCCAGGCGCCCCACACAGCTGAGGCCGCCAGCACCTCTACTCCGTGCCAGGTGATGCCATCCGCTCAGCCAGGCACCAGGGAGCCAAACAGTGCCCAAAGCAGGTGGTTGAGCGCCCGCTGCCTCCTCAAGCCGGCAGGCAACATCCCAGCAAACCAACTGGCCTACGAGTGGAGAACAGCAGATTGAGCAGACTGCCAACACGGACCCCAGGATGGCCCGAACCTCAGCCTCAACCTGCTCTCCAGAGCCTCACACAGAACTCACAAACGGGAGCGAAGCTAAAGAACGATGGAAGACGAAAAAGAAGAACGTGTGTGCGTTTGGGTGGGTTGAGTGAGGGATGGTCATAGATGGAGAGCCACCTGCCAAGCATGCACAGCCAGAGAAAATGGCCTGTGGAAAAACAAGTGGTAAAAGTATGAGTCAACTCCTCAGAAAACAAAAACCAAGGAGACATACCACAGAGAAGCACACACCAGAACAAAACTCAAGCTTGGAGCTCAAGGGTCCATTAGTCACATCACGAACCAGAACAAACGAATTGGCATCCACGTTCCTCAGAAACGTGCCAAGTCAATGACCAAATCTGTACGCAATAAACTACATTTCTGACAGAATGAGGGGACGCTGCTTTCAGCTGTAAACAAATATTTTAACCACTGAGCTCATAGGCTTCACGCATACCTGTGGAAAGAGATTTAGTTGCTCCCAAATGTCCCAAACAGACATTTGGAGCCATTAAGGACGAGAAGGTTTTCTTAAAACATGCACATGGAATTCATGTAAATACTTTTCTCCATTTTAAGCTCTCAGCAATTGGATAAAAGACTAATGAGACTTAGAAGAATTGTAATGAGGGCTTGGCTTTCTAACAATAACAATTGAGTTGCTAAAACCAGTTAATCTTCAGCCTTCACATTTGATTTCTTCATACCAAACTAAACCCAATACAAGCAAACGCAATGTTTTAAGTTGAATTCAGCTATGTTTCTACATTGTTCAGTCCACTGTGGAAATATTGCAGCTTATGAATTAGTTTCAGATCATTGTTGTCAGTGAGAGGTCTTAGCATGGATACTAGCGGTTTTGGCTACAGTTCCCAATGTGGAGCTCTGGATTCTGAGAGAACTGATAAAACATATTGCACCACAAATTCTCATGCCAAAAACCAAACAAAAATAACACCCTTGCCAAAATTAACAGGGACGAATAGAGTATCTTCACAGATAATTTGAAAGCAGTTGTTTTGATTAATTCTGTTAACAATAAATACACACATTAATACATTAATGTTCACATAAAACTAATAATTAAATACAAAAACGTAAAAACTAATAATTAAAAGAAATATATTGATAGTTCACACTAAAATTCTGTCATCATTTACTCACCCTCAATATAATCCCAATCCTGTATGATATTTATTATGTGAAGCATAAGAGTATATATTTTGAAGAATGTTGGTAGCCAAATAATTTTGGTGACCATTGACCAAAAAAAACAGAAGATATTTTCAAAATCTTCTTTTATGTTCTTTTAGGTTTTTTTGGATGAACTACACAAAACTAAGATCTCTTTGAAACCAGTTTTTTTAAACAGGAGGTTTCTCTTTCCATCAAGTCTAAGGGATTTAACCTTATTTATGAAAATTGTAAGTCATGTCCACAACACAAACGTCCAAGACAAATTATGCAACAAAGTTTAATACAGTATGAGCAACACTGACAGTTATACTTGACCAAGCCAATGCCATTAATACATGGAAATCACACAAAGACAGTGAATAAAAAGCTTTTTCCTCAAACTCTCGATTATTATTCCGGAGTGACAGCTGAGAGAAAAAGAAAAATCGAGAGAAAGCAAAGGAGATGGTGAGGGAGAAAGAGAGCTTCTCCTCTGAGAGTCAAACAGCTCTTCTCTGCCTCATCAATATGGAGACTGCTTGAGCTGCTCTCAGGTTGGAGAGGTGTGATGAATAATATGTGTGTGTGTGTGTGGTTTGGCAGATGGGGGAGAGAGGGATCATTTGGGATAGAGGGGGAGGTAATGAGAATGAAAGACAGCCATCTCACCCTGATTCCCGGAGCACTCCTCTTCGCCTCCGCCTTCAGCCGAGTGGCTCGCAGCGCCGGCTTGGTTTTCTTGTAATCCTGTTTCACTGAGAGAGAAAATTAGGCACTTCGGGTCATTCCTGCCATGTGACATTTGGAGTTACATTTGCATTTTGAGTTAGGCTGAAAGCTTTTTTCATTTAACAGCTGAATAATGTTTTAATAAAACAAATATAAAGCATTTGCTATTGTCTTCATCAGCGTTCTATTACGAACCATTAAACTAATGCATTTTGCTGAAACATTCTTAGTTCGCCTTAATGTATTTGCCTGTTTTAACCCTTATTAACATGATTTAATATGAGCCTGTTAACCTTCTGTACTATCTTATATAAGATAAATTAGTATTTAATTTATGCATGACTGAATTAGTCTGAGCTTATCTTAAATATACAAAGATGGACCATCACAAACTCATTTATTCCACATTAATTATTGACTTTTTATTGGATCAGACTGGCAAAAGTTAAGTGGTTTTACACAAAATTGGATCAAATATGCCCCAAAATGTTCTTGGTTTCCTTATTACCTGCAGTGTGTCACATTTCATGTTTATTGTGGTATTGCTATTTTTTGTCCTTTCAAATTTTTATTTTTTTCAAAAATAAAATAAAATGCTATTCATGCATATAACGACTTGCACCTTTTAAATGATGAGCTTTTTTTTTTTTTTTAATTAAGGTCATATGGTGCGGCCAACATGGAGTAACATAATTATATTTATGAAAAAAAGGTTACACTTTATTTTAAGGTGTCCTTGTTGTTACAGTGTAATTATACTTTTAAGTAATATTAATTAACTACATGCACTTTATGGTCAGGATTAAGATTAGGGTTTGGTTTAGGGTTACTTGCATGTATTATACATCAGCTGTATTTTTTATTAATAATAGTAAGTACATGTAACCTTGTAACAACAACACTAAAATAAAGTGTTACCAAAAACAAAATAAAACAAAACATTAGAATATATTTTAAAATATTTGTGGAAATAATTATAAAGATGTGTACACACAATAAAGATAACATATTATTATTATTATTAACCTTTTACTTTTTGTTATTTATTAATAACACCTTCAATACCACAACTGAGGTGAGACCCTTGAGCAAGGCAACGCACCCCCCACTGCTCCCCGGGAGCCGCAGCATTGGCTGCCCACTGCTCCGGGTGTGTTTTCACGGTGCGTGTGTGTTCAGTACTGCGTGTGTGCGCACTTGGATGGGTTAAATGCAGAGCACAAATTCCGAGTATGGGACACCATACTTGGCCACACATCACTTCACTTTCCCTTTTTTCACTTTATTATTACTTTGCACTTGGTTACATGGTATTATTTTAAAGGTATATTTAAACTTCTGAAAAATGTAATACATTTTTAACCAACATAAATATAGTCATTCACCCACTGCATATGGGAATGCATACTATTTCACACCCTATTAAAAAAAAAATAGTAGGCAGTATACAGAGCGCATACTGCACACAGTATGCAGTAAGCAGTGCTAGTGCTCTGTTAATCAGAAAGGAAATCTTGAGCACACTAGTTCACCTCAGTGGCAGTTATCAGGCAAGAACTGCAACGAACCCGCCGGGCAAAGCCACCACCTGGAGCGTATGTGTGCAAGGTGTGCGAGGAGCATGGTGTCTCTAATTAGAAACAAACAGACGAAGGAATAGAAGTGAAAAAGTGGGAAGGCAACAGCTTGGTGGGCAAAGGAGGGGGCCGTCCTCAGTGGCTGCAGCAGACTCGGGTCAGACTCAAGGTCTCCGTGAGAGCTGTTGACACACAGGGGCCGTTTCAAGTGCAACTCCTGCCTCATTAAGACTTATTTACATGGAGTGGGGGAAAGAGAGAGTGTCCTTATCCGTCTTCAGCAGCAGACTGCCGGGCTGGATAATCTCAGATGCATAAGCTAGACACTGACCCCTCCCCTGGGACTTTCACAGGTCTCTTCTGCCTTATGGTGCACCTTCTGTGTGCGACGCAGGCCTGCGAGAGGCCATTATCAGAGGTAAACATCCTGTTATTTTTGTTCCAGTGCTGAATGATGGCTTGGTTCGGTACAGACTGGGCTGTTAAATAATGAACAGTGTGTTTGTTTGCAGAGACTTGTGGAATAGTTCTCAGCTCGGTCTCTGTGGGAAGAGACTGCAGGCCATTAATGCCAATCATCTGTGCAAAATACTAAACTGAACTGACCATTCGCACCTTGAAAACATTACTGAGCAGTCTTAGCAACTGTTGCTGTTGGCCTAATCATCAGGCAAGCTTTCTTCAGTAATTGTTACATTTATCATTTAGCAGATGCTTTTATCTAAAGCGACTACCAAATGAGGAAAACAGAAGCAATCAAACCAACAAAAGTAATAATATGATATTTTCATACAATATTAATTTATATGAGAAAATAGAATAAAGGTTGCAGCATTTACAATAGTGACCCATCATGATGGACCACAGTATTTTTTCTTTTCCAAACCTTTAAATTATTCAGATATGCTCAGACCTTCATTTGTCTGGACCAAGGCATTCTGACTCTTGGACAGTCTGAGGTGCAACCGGCTTCGTCGGATGGACCGAAACATAGGTCCCATAGTTTTTCTATTGATTGAGGTCTTCGATTGGGGGCCATTCAATGGTATCAATTCCTTCATCCTCCAGGAACTGCCTGGCACCAGGAGGAACCCAGGACCCACTCCCCGCTGTAGGGTCACACTGGTCAAAGGATTCACTCTGATACCCTAATGCATCAGGTGCCATTTTCTACCTTAGAGGTATGTGCTCTCTCATGGATATGCTTCCCCAGACCATCAATGATCCACCACCAAACCGTGCTTTCTCCACGGCTTCTCCAGACCCTTTCATGTTTGCACATGTGCTCAGGGTGAACCTGCTCTCATCTGTGAAAAGCACAGGGCACCAGTGGCGGACCTGCCAATTCTGGTGTTCAATGGCAAATGCCAATCAAGCTCCACAGTGCCGGGCAGTGAGCACAGGGCCCACTAGAGGACGTCGGTTTGTTTCTGATTGTTTGGTCAGAGACATTCACACCACTGGCCTGCTGGAGGTCATTTTGTAGGGCTCTGGCAGTGCTCATCCTGTTCCTCCTTGCACAATGGAGCAGATACCGGTCCTGCTGATGGGTTAAGGCTCTGTCCTGCTCTCCTAGAGTAACTGCCTGTCTCTTGGAATCTCCTCCTTGCTCTTGAGACTGTGCTGGGAGACACAACAAACCTTCTGGAAATGGCACGTATTGATGTGCCATCCTGCAGGAGTTGGACTGTCTGTGCCAACCTCTGTAGGGTCCAGGTATTGCCTCATGCTACCAGTAGTGACACTGACCCTAGCCAAATGCAAAACTAGTGAAAAACAGTTAGAACCTCCACCTGTAAAACCATTCCTGTTTTGGGGGTCGTCTCATTTTTGCCCATCTAGTGCACCTGTTGTTAATTTAATTAACACCAAAGCAGCTGAAACTGATTAACAACCCCTCTGCTATTTAACTGACCAGATCAATATCCCAGGTGTTTGATGCTATACTCTGATTAAAAAGTTTAGCTTTTTTTGAACAGTGCATATATTCTATAGCCAGTAACCAGGGGTGGGGCTTTGCTAGGTGTCAATTCTAGCTATTTTTAAATAATAATAATAATAATAAAGTATTTTCCAACTCAGTAAGTAGACCAAAAATATAAAAATCCAAACACTCCAACAACATATTATGACTGTCTTTCTGTCTCTCTCCCTCTCTTAGTGTCTACAGGAGTTTACGCTTGCACCTGCAGAGATTTTACATGGTTCTGAAAGCAAAACTCGTTTTGTTCCAAGCCAACTGGGACAGATTAGGTGTGTGGGGCTTATTTTCCCGGGAACTTCCTGTTGTGGTGTAAATACCCACAACAAACAGTCTCAGCCATCTGTTCCAAATGAATAGTTAATTGTGATCATATCAGAGTTTGAAATAAATTGTTTATATAGTGAGATTTTGTGGCCCTGCCAGTACACTGAATCAGGCGCCATCAAGTTCAATGAGGCGTTTCTCTCTGCGTGAGCACTCGCTGATGATGACGACTCGATTGCCTTCTTGGCTTTGCCGTCTCACTGCGGTTGCTCTCAAATTGGCCAGCAATACAGAGGCGGGCTTTGAACGCACCTTCGCTCATTAATCACCATTCAACTGCATCACCGCAGTGCGATATCTCCCCCAACTTATTTACCAAAAGCAGAGTGGAGCCTCTCTAATATAACATGCCATTGTTTCCTGTGTACTTGAGCGGTATGACCCCTCCATACACACTGTGCTGTCAGATGTTGACAGGGAGGTGACAAGAATCAACCCACGGGGCCAAAGGTGCCTTTCAAAACTGCTGCAGCTGATTTAATTTCTAAAGCCATGACTCCTCATCCGCAGACAGATTTCCTTCCCTTCAGCCCGGCGCTTTTCTAACATGATCTGGATAATTCATAAATTGCACTTCATTACGGGAGAAAACAAGCTCTTTGGAGAGTGGAGAAAAGCTCTCTGCAATTATTCCTGTTATAGGATTGCAAGAAAGTTTTGATAAGCCTACTGCCCAACTCTGGCAACAAACAAATAAGAAAGAAAAAGAAAGAAAGAAAGAAAGAAAGAAAGAAAGAAATAAAGAAGACAAAAAAGAAAAAAGAACTTCTTTAAAGAATCTTTAACTGAATGGTTCTTTGTGGAACCAAATGGTTCGCTATGCATCACGTGAATACCTTTTAGCACTTTATTTTAAGAGTGTATGCCTCTATAATCTTCTTCACATATGGCCTTACTCAGAAAACACAAAGAATGAATTTGTGTGTAAACCGTTAAAATCTGCATTCACTAAATTGGCACAAAATATGAGTGCAGTAAAGGACATTTGTAAAAAATGTGTTTGTGTTCACAAAACCTATTGGTTCTCAAAGTCAACATTGCACACAAATATAAGATATATATTATAATATATCTAGACATATCTCGCTATATATATATATACGGTATATATATATCTAGACATACATAGATATATATATATATATATAGATAATATATAATAATGGTATGCATATGTACCTCAAAACCTAACCCAACAATGCACACTCTAGATAGGGTCCAATTCATGCTATTAAAAAACCATTAACTATGACTTTTGCCTCAATAAACAACTAATTTGCTGCTTATTAATAGTTAGTAAGGTAGTTGTTAAGTTGAGGTATTGGGTAGGATTAGGGATGTAGAATATGGTCCTGCAGAATATGTGCTTTATAAGTACTAATAAACAGCCAATATGTTAATAATAGGCATGCTAATAAGCAACTTATTAATATTTAATAGTGAGAATTGGTCCTATGCTAAAGTGTTACCACAATACTTTCAGGCCCAACACTTTGGATTTAGTGTGAACAGGCCTTTATGTGCCCAATTTGAATGCAGCACTGACTGCACATGTACTGGGAGTGCACAGAGGTCAAAAATAAAGAACTTTGTCTTTGTAAACAAATGGACTCATTCAACACAAAATAGACAGAGAGGGAGGGAGTGCAACCTTTGCACACAGCTAAAAACACTGTGACATGACCGTGATGCACAGGTGAGAGTTCTGCCATCGGGCGACCGGGTCAGACCACGTTTATGAAAACTGAGTTGATCTATAACATGCAAGCTCCATTCAGCCCTCATATCAGATATATTAAGACCATATACAGATCAGCTGAGTGCACATTCACACAAAAATGATCACAAACAGAGAGACTTAATAGGCAGGGATGTGTCTGAGTGTTTGGTCATGCAAATAATTGCTGGACAAAGGCAGAAAGGATGGTGTGAATGATCTTGACTCAAGGGGGATGACCACACAGATCTGAGGAACCCTTTTGGTGGTTGACAGCTCTCCGGAGTCCATTATGCAGCTTAATAACAGTATTTAAAGTCAATGTGTCTACAGCAGCTCTACAAGGTACTTGACATCACAAAAGCTTTCTCTCCTTAAAAAAAAAAGAGAAAAAAGCAAGACCTGTCAGGATAAAAATTACCTTCCCATTACAATCTCAAATTACGATGTGTATTCTTCCTTTGTGTTGCTTTACGCTATTTTGGGCGCTTTTTTTGTTAAACAGCGATTCTCTGAAATAGGCTGATATAGACTTCTTTCTTTTCAAAGCAAACTGAGGGAAAGAGAGGGAGGACCTGGGGGTCCTAGATAGGGGGGGGACTCAATTGTTCACAACCTGCTGTTACGACTTTGAATTGATGAGACGCAAAAGAAAGAAAACAAAATGGGATATGTCTGAGATTCGCAGGCTCCAGCAGGAGTTCAGCTTGTTATGTTGCCAGCACAGTCATGCAGCACAGGCACAATAAGGCAAGGTGACGAAGCAACGCAAGCTTAATAGTCCTACTAAAGGGTGCAATATGAACTCACATAAAATCATGTGTATGAGACCGGTTCTTTCTGCAGGGAGATGATATCGGCGTGCACTGTGTTGCGAATTACATCAGGGATGTGCCAATGGAAAAAAAGATATTGCTTTAGTGCCATTATAGAACTATGTCTCCATATCTCATCCCTCCAATGAAAATAAAGAACTTCTAGATGTACAATTGAGGATAGCACATTTTGTTCAGTGAATTTTTTAATGGGTGAAATCCAGTCATTTAAAAGGAATCCACAAAATAAAAATCCACACCATAAAATTTCACCAAAATTTTGCTAATGTGATTACACCTTAACAGTAAATAGAACCAAAAACAATAACACTTTTCTATCGAGCCTTTTTCTGTTAGTAAACATGTGAGCTTTTTCTTGGGCTAGCTAGGTGGAGCAGTAAACTGTTTGCACTATAATCCACAAAACATTTCCTTATCGTCATGTGCGTGGGTTCAATGACAATAGCTGATTTTGATATAAATCTCTCTTATGTAATATATATAGATATATATATATATATATATCATATATTATAGAGATCGATAGAGATAATGTGCAGGATATCGTATTTAGCTTGAAATTCTAATTCCTAAATTGTAAAAAAACGAATGGGTGGGGTAGATTTTTCATTATTTTTATTTTTTAAAGTCTCTATTCCAGACCAAGGCGGCATTTATTTGAATCAAAATACAATCCAAACATAATATTGTTAAATAGTTTTTTACAGTGTGAAAATAACGCTTTCAATCAATATCTTTTAAAAAAGGGTGTTTTTTTTCCCTTGATAGCAAAGGCTGAATATTCAGTACTTACTACCATCTTCGACTGTCACATAAGCTCAGAATCAGGCTAATAAGCCAATTTGCGCTCTGAGAACTATTATCACTTTCAATGAAAAAACAAAAAAGTTGCACTGCCATATTTCATGAACAGGGTAATTCTTTCAGGATGCCAGTTTTTTCCTTGATGACCGAAGCATTATTTACAATATTTAGTGCTGCAAACGATAATCGCATCCCCAATAAAATCACACATCTATTTTTGTGTACATATATTGTGTAACTGTTATTTTCTTTATGTATATTAAATACAAACATGCATGTATGTATTTAAGAAAAATTTTATGTTTATATATTAAATATTTAATTTTTTATTATAATAAAATTAAAATAAATATAAGAATATAAATATATAATGTATATACATGCAAATATTGTCTAATATATATACTGTATTTGTAATACTATACACAGTACCCATGCATCATATTATGTAAACCACAACTTTTTTGATCGTTAATCGTTGACAGGCACTAAAATAATATTATAAATGTTTTTACTGTCAATTTTGATCAATTAAATGTGTCCTTGCTAAAGTATTAATTAATTTTTTTTTAAATCTACTGACTCCATACTTTTTCACAGTACTGCATTTAACATTACTGTAAATCAGAAAAAAACTAAAATTTCTTTCAACACAATCAATTTTGCTCTCTCAGTGAATGTGTAACATGCGCAACCAACCAAACTCACACCTTAAACTTTGGTCTTTTACCAAAGGACCGCCTCCCCACGCCCCCCACCCCCACCCACATGGAGTTTTTTTTGTGTGAATGATTTGGTATTTTTGGTTTTTTTGCTATTGGAGAAATGTCATTTACACAGCTTTGCTAGATGTTTGCAGTGCTGTTTCTCCTCATATAGCCCCTAGCATCTATACTGACATTGTCGAAGTTTTAAAACAAACCCCAATGTTTCTTCCCCTATCACAGCTGGCATGCTAACCGGTACTACTATGATTGATAGGCCATACAGTGCCTTGGTTAAGAAAGAGGAGGCAAAACTAATGATTGTTTCCTCTAAAGCTGTGTGCTAAATTATACAATAGAAAGCAAAAGTCAGAGAAAAATGGAGACTATAGAAGCTAAACATGAAGACTGTACAATATATGCGGTTGTTTATTTCGGGTTTTTCTTAGTCATGTTGGTCTGTTCCCAGCTGAGCTTTCTAATCATCAAGTCTGTTCATGAGTAAAATACATATAAGCAATATAAATCACAGTGGCTGAAATGAAGGAGAAAACGCAACATTTCAGACTCTCTTTAATAAAACACCCGATGAATATTTGATGAAGGTTACTAACATCCATATTAAAAAATAAAGCCTACTGGAAAGCACAGAGGTTCTCACCGATCTGTTTACGGTACTGATCGACCGGCAACTTGACAGAACTTGCATCCTTTTTCCCCATCCTTCATTCACCTGAGAGAGAAACAGAATGAAAAATACACCAAGTATGAGGAAAGAGTAAGAAAAGTTCTTACACAGTGAACAGTGAGAGCTCTGTGTCTGTTTGCTTACAAGAATCAAATGAAAAGTGCTACTGCAGTCCTCAAGTAAACATATGCTATGGGTATGGCTCAAAATACTAAATGCACATGAATGGGAATACTACCAAAGCTCACTTAATGGATAAACACCAAGAACAGTGGTTCTCAAATGGTTTTGCTTCAAGACCCAGATTTTACATTGAATGGAAATGTGACTCAATGCAACACTATAAAATATTCACAAATCCTATAACACAACAGACTGACTTTGAGAACTACTGACAATTTTGAAACTTTTTTTGAGGATGAGAAAATGCCACTAAACCTCTGACATTTAGCAGTTCATTACCTCTAGTTCCCTTTTTTATTATTTCAGGTTGTGACCCACCAGTTGTGAACCACAGCCTTCAGGGCATCACATCCTAAATTGCTGCAAAAGTCATGGGTGATTGTGCAAGACGGAAAGCATCTTGAAGCTAGAAAGAGGAATTTGATGCAAGGCACATCCCCAGAGGTGGCAAGGGACTTCAAGGAATTCAATCATGCGAAGGTCGATCCGAGACACAGTCTATTTGAAAGTCTTCCCATGCCCGCAAACCACCCTTACACTAGTGAATTTGTGTTAAATTGCACTATGCTGAATACCTCTGGCCAAAAAGATGTATTCTGAATTAATCAAATGTGGGTAGAAAATGATTTTCAGAATACCTAATTGTGTTACATAGAGTTAATGATTCATATAAATGATTCAAACTTTGGGTCAATGACAGAAGACTGTCTATGATAAAGAAAAGCAAAAATATTTTAAAAATCTAGTTTGGAGCACATGTGCCGAGGTCAAAGAAAGGTTCTAATTGGTTCTTTGTATTCATGCTGGTTTCACATGCTTTTTTGAAAAACGTTTCTACCATATTCAAGAAAATGTTCAATTTAATGACTCCGTAATGATTAAAAAATGTCATGTGGTGTAAGCATTAAGTATAAAGTAATAACATATTTGCGTGTACACACCTTAAGAATTATTTTCAAATATAATTTTAAATATTTTTTTCAAGATAATATACATATTTTGGTTTTACAACTATTAAATGATTAATTTATAACTATCATTCTGTTTTTAGGTGATTGCACGCACTGATTTTTCAGTATTAAGTGATGGAACACTGTCATGAGGGCGGCAGGGGCTTTATATGCTTTCTGTTTTAAGTTTGGTTTTCTGGACAGAACACAGGACGATTGTAGTAGTCAAAAGTCTGCCAATCTTATTAACATTGAGGCCGTTGTGTATAATATATATATATATATATTATATATTAGAATATATATATATATATATATACCGTATATCTACACACACACATAAACAGTATTTCGGCTGATGGTTTATTTATATACAGTGGAATGGGATTTTTATATACATTTCTCATGCCATATATATACACACACACACACAGTGGCATGATAAATGTATATAAAAATCGCATGCCACTGCATATAAAAAAAAATCATTCAGAAATTTAAAAAATGCTCAATAGAACATGTAGTATTTTGAATGTATCGGTTCATTCAATGCAGTAAAAAGTGGGGTTTAACTGCAAAGATTGTCCACTTATATTAAAGAAGCATATTCTCCATCTCATTTTACACTACTCTGACTTTCCCGATAGAGATCTCAGATTGATTTCCATAGCAACTGAAGTGAAAAAGGCCAGAGAAAAAAAAAAAAAGCACCTTATCTCATGATGTATGTTATAATGGTTCGTTTGGAAGGCAAGGAATTTTGAAATTAGTAATAGGTTAAGTGCATTAAAGCATTAGCCATACTTACAGCCTCATAAGCTGTTTTTATTGTGAGGTGGTCAGGGAGCCCTTTATCAAGATTCTATGATCCTCACAATACTATTTGCAATCAATACTGCTCCTTCTGTTAAAGACTTGGAAAAAAGGGTGCATGAGCCAAAGGGCAAGTGTATGTTTCTGATGATGTTTAAACCTCTCTGACCTATTCTCTCCCAGAGAAATCGAGCCGTAGACCTTCGACCTGATCCATTTAGGCTCATAAGCCAGAGATCTCCCGAGGAAAGGTGTACAGGCTCTGTGCTAAGACCCTATACTGATTAGCATGAAAAACAGAGAAGAGCTGGAGGAAGTGCAGAGGTGCATGAAAACAGAGAATTACGAGGCTGTTTTCATCCTCTCTTGAGGCACGACTGTGTGAGCTGAAACCTCCCCTTTGGCTGCCTATGCAAAATGAGTTCAAGGGTCATCTCAGCATCCTACTTTTGATTGTCTTTAATCTTGATGTAATTACAAGGGCTCCACACGCAACAACAAAGTGGGAGAAAGAGGAATGGATTACTTTTCCAAAGATGCCAGAGGAAGAGGGCCATTACTGTGTTTACACAACATGGTTTGAGTCAAGCCAGGGGCATGACCTACAATGACCAAACACTTCCTTTGTAATGACTGTGACCACTAAAGGAAGTTGACAAGGGCTGTTAAGTGGCAAACATGGCCATATTCGAAAAACTTGTGTCTTATTTCTACCAATAGAACCTTAGGCTTTGTAAACGGTGATGATTCAACCAGCGGTCAGGAGATCGCAAGGTCACAGAGAGGGTACCAATCTGATCAACTCCTAACTTCAATGCAAAATTCGCCACCAAACTAGACATGAAATGCTTAACCTGGCCACTAAACAGAGACAAAACACTAAATAGTGACATGAAGGATATCTTTACAGAATAAAAAAAAAGACATAAACCTTGCATAATCTAATACATATAGGCCTGGTTTCAAGACAGGGCTTAGGTTAAATCAGGATTAAGCAATAGTTGAATTAGGACATTTAAGTAGTTTTTAATAAACCTGCCTTAGAAAAAAATAACATCAGTGGTATGCATCTTGAGACAAAACAAAGGCACATGTTTCAAGATCAGTCAGTGCAAGTTTCTTTCAATTGAAACAGCTCAGAATTACATTTTAGTCTGGGACTAGGCTTAAGCCTTGTCTGTGAAACCGGGGGATAAAAATCTTCAAAGATAACAGTGTCCAAATTGCAGACAATATACATTGGGTGAGCTGTGGGCATTCCCAAAATAGAGGGGAGATGCTAGGGATTACATTCGCCACAATTTTTCGCGTGAAAGACTATATTTTGAGCGCGGAAAAGTGCGTTTTGCACAGAGCTGGATGAGTTTTGTGGAGAAATGTTTGTCTCGCAAAGAAGAAAGTATTTAGAGCATGCAGAAATAAATTTTGCATTTAAAATAAGTTTTTTTTTATTTGTGCAGACCTTCTCTTTTGCGAGTGCAACATTTCACTAGCTTGCTCACCTAATGCCCGCCCTCAGTGCTCTCTAAATGCCAATGGCTCGCTTGCTCAACACAACCCAGCGTTACAATAAGAGCCCGACCGATATATCGTTTTGCCGATATTATCGGCCGATATGAGCCTGTCGCCGATATATCTAGTATCAGCGAAGGGGCCGCTGCTACGAAACTTTTTTTTTACAGATAATAAACGCAGATAAAATGCCTTGAAATCGCGAGGCTCAGTGACACCTGTCACACTTCACTTCAAAGGAGGTCTTTGTTCGGCAGCATTATCAAGCGTTGTCTATTGACCGTAAGTGCTGCGAGTGGACTTCAATGACAATTCCTGCCATGATTCAGGCCAAGGACATACGAAACAAAGTTTATAGCACCGCATTAAAGTGCGCGAGACGTGAATTTATATAGTATTTATTTACAGAGGTATATTATATCACACTTCACACTTCTCTAGTAAGTATCGTCTGTGTGTGAAGACAGTAGCGCAAATCAGTGAATGAATGTTCCGAAGTGAAATAAACTTCAACGAAATAAAGTTGAATGGAACTGAATTGAAATAAAGTTGAATAAACTTAAACTTTACTGTTAAGTACACTGATGTCAGACTCATTTTGAATAAAGTTTATTGTTAAATTGTTAAATGCCCTGCCTCCATTAAGTATCTCTGTCACGTCATTATAAGTGATCACCACATTTGAGTTATAATTGCAAAAAATGTTTATGTATATATATTCTGTTTATGTACAGTATATACTGTATTCTATATATAGTACCAGTCAATTGTTTGGACAAACGAATTGGAAAGTGTCCAAACTTTTGACTGGGCCTGTCCTATCATTAAAACTATATAATATATATCATATATCGGCCTTTTTTTTTCCTCTAATCATCGGTACGGCCCCAAAAAAAAACCATGTATCGGTCGGGCCTCTAGTGACAATATGTATAATTACAGCCAATCAGCGCCAGGCAGGCAAATTCCGATGGACTGCTTGAAAAAAATCACATCATTCCTTGCATATCCTCGGAGGGTCAGCAGAATAGGAAAAAACCGGCATGCAAATTATTATGCAAGTTGATATTCGATCCTATTTTTTTCCAACGCCATTTTTAACAATTCCAAACGACAGCAATCTAATAACTACTATAATATTGTATTTAATCCTTTATATTGATTATAAATAATTATGCATGAAGGAGGAAGTTAATTAAAAATATTTATTCAGGTGTGCATAATGATTAGCAGTTTAGTTTACAGATAAAATGAGCAACCAGATATTTAACTCAGATGAAAGTCAAAATCTATAAAGGACCCATGAGCATATCAAAATAATACCGTGACTAGAAATTGCCAAAGTTAATGCATAACCATGGGACAGCCAAACTCTCAGTGGGTCAGTCAAAAACAGTGGAGAAGAAGATGCATTGTCAGTTAACTGCAAAAGAAATTAGGAATTAAGGGGAGAATTGGGTGTGACATCACCAGGAACCATTAGTCTCAGCGCCACCATTTTCCCGCACTGCAACCCTGGAGTCTCCAGAACGTACCAGGTCCGTCTCAGAGACGAGTACGGATAGAATCCTAATAAATGACTCCTAATTAATAATAATAACATACTGAATTGTAGTAAAATACTTGAAGACTGATTTTTTTTTATAGGCTTTATAGACCGATAAGTTGAGAGTGACTCTTGAAGGGCCAGCACCACATCCTCTTGTACCACTGTTTGAAGACTTTATCTTCCAGAATCTGGCAGTAAATTTTGGGAGTTCATTTTTACTCCATCTCGAGATTTTATCTGTAGAAAATAACCTGCATAATAATTATGCACACATAAGGCGTTTTTCACTTCCAGCCTTCACGAACAATAACATGTAGATTATAAGTGATTAAATACAAGAATAAGAGTGATGTTGTTTGGAATGGTAAAAGGCTTGGGAAAAAATATGTCAGAATATCAGGGCTATAGTATGCATTGCACGTATTTTTCCTCTTGCATGTCCAGGTCATGAAAGGAATGTTGTGATGGTTGTCAGGGCGCATCAGAATTAAGCAGCCTGGCTTGATTGTGAATCTGGGCATGTAGCTGGGTGTGTTGAGCAAGCGAGCCGTTGGTATTTAGAGAGCACTGAGGGCATTCAGGTGAGCAAGCTAGTGAAATGTTGCACGCGCAAAAGAGAAGGTCTGCACACATCCAAAAACTTATTTTAAATGCAAAATTGATTTTCGTGTGCTCAAAAAACATTTTCTCCACAAAACTCAGATCGCGCGCGTGCAAAATGCACTTTTGGGAGCTCAAAATATGATATTTCGCACGCAGAATTATGGCAGAGATCTAAGCCTATAATTGCCAAGGGCTATGTGTACCAACGCTTTGAAGACTCAAATTGAGACCAGAATCCTTTTTCAGAAGCTAAACTACAAAGGTTTCCGTTTGAAAGAGATTTAAGATTAAAATAAGCACCGCATTAAAAAATGTATTAAATAAAGACAGCAATATGCATTTTAGTAATCAAGTGTTCAATATAAAAGGTTACCATGAGTGCAGCTATGAGTTAAATTATGACCTGAACTGTATTTATTTTATGTAAAATAAAATTATGAACAGAATCTGGAATTATAAGGAATGTGCATTAGTTTCATTAATGCAATCTGATTACGTGGCATGCATGACAGAGCAATAAACATATTGTTGACTGCCGATTCATCTAAATGCCACATAATGGAAGTGCACTGTTTACAGTTTCCATCCTGTTAACGTATTATCCCGTTCCTGCAGCCTGACCTGAAGTTAAGACAGTCTGCGGAACTATCCAATCACAGCACAGAAACCGAAAGGCTTGACCAATCACAGACTGAGCGAGGGGCGGGCGCTAAATCAAACACGAATGTTTGGATTCTTTAGGAAACAGTAAAGCGCTACAAATCGCAAAAAAAAATATTCTTATTGGTTTCCTTGGCCAGTAACATATCTAAATGCAAGGCAAAATTCATAGCTGTGTAAAACGAGAGCGTTATGTCTGAGGGCACAGACTTACCACTTAAAAGAGGGGAAGATTGAATCTCTCTGTAGTTCCTGGTTCAGCTTTGTGGATTTAAAATGGATGCGTGGTTCAGCCAATCACGAGTTACTCCCTTTAAAGAAACCCCGATTACGTCATTAGGTGGGCGGGCCCACAAACCAAACCTTCAAAACCAAGATGTCAATGCATTGAAGACTGAACACATACAGTATATATAAAATAAAAATATCTTACATATAATATCTGTTCATATAATATATCTGTACACAATGTATTTAAAATCTAAGGCTAAGTATAGTGTAAATGTAAGTTTTATTTAAAAATGCTTTATAATATTTATAGGCTTAAGTGAGATAAAAATTTTAAATAAATCAAACTACAAACCCATATTTCATGCACCATATTCTCTCCATGTTTGTAAATTTAATATAGCCTTCAGTTCTTTCTGTTTTATAAGGCTGTTGAGTTGTTTGATTGCATGGGGTTCACACAAATTACTTTTCCTTATTTAAATTACCACAGTTGAATTATTAGAAAGCATAAGGCTTTTTTTTAATTCCAGTCATGTTTGGTTTATCAGTCAAAAAATATAATCAGAACATGGTCATTTCAGTTGGCCTGTCTGATATCAGCATTTTTAATAGTATATTTCAGACAAATATGAATACTATACAAGAACAAAAGAAGAGTACATTTGCAAAAACAGATAACTGCGTTTTTAACAATTTACAAAAATCAAGTTTTCTCATTGTGCATTCCAATTAATCTCAATCAAACTGCAGTTGGGTTAAACATGATAACATAATACAAAAACTGATTTTTGAAAAAAAAAAAAAACGAGTTATCTGTTTTTGCAAATAAACTCTTAAAGGGGTCAGATGTTGCTAAAAAAGAACATTATTTTGTGTATTTGGTTTAATGAAATGTGTTTATGCGGTTTAAGGTTCAAAAAACACATTATTTTCCACATACTGTACATTATTGTTTCTCCTCTATGCCCCGCCTTCTGAAACGATTTTTACAAAGCTCAATGGTCTGAAAAAGCGAGATGTGCTCTGATTAGAGCCGAATCCAAGAGGCATTCGTGATTGGCCGACTACCTCAAGAGGTTGCGGTTGGACGGAACTGGTACGCCCCTTTACCAAGACTGTGATGCCCTTCGGGCTGAGCGCCGAGACAAAAACATTAAAAACCATTAAAAACGAGGCTTAGGTTGCATGCAGTGGGGACATTAATTACGAATTTATAATGACTTATATGTCTTTTAAACCTGTTGCGTTGCATCGCGCTCGCGTAAAACATAAAAACCCATGTCTGCATTTGTATCGGGAGAAATGACAAACAAACAACGTACTCTACACTGCCTCAAAACTCGCATTTGAATACATCAGTTGCAAAGTTCTTAATGTAAAAAAAACGTATTACAGACGGTGAGTCGAACGAGCCAACATTGTAGGTATACTCTATAAACCCGAGGATTCGGAAAACAATATCTCCATAAATAGGACGCGGACACCATCTGAATAGTTTTGGGTTGGAACTGTTTCTAGAACAGGGTTTTAAATTACCACTTAACCACAATCTGATTTCTAGTCGTGTCCTCTTTTGGAAGGCCAAACAAAGTAGTTTTGCTTCACAACAAAACACACCACGGCTGGGCTAGAGTGAGCGGAAGGGCGGCTAGAGTGAGCGGCGGCGGGCAGGCTTGAGAACGGCGTGGCCGGCGGATTCAACGAAGGAGTGTCTGGTGGGATTGCGGCAACCACATGTGACGACCCCGGGCTGGACTCCGCTTTGTCCACGGTGAAAGCTGATCCGGCGATCCACAGCGCAAAGTTGAAGTATTTCCTCAGCGACCAGCACGGACGGAGCAGGCTCCGCATGACGAGCGATATCGTCCTCTATTGGAAGACCAAACAAAGTAGTTTCGCTTTCACAACAAAACACACAGCGTCTCCACGACATGGCTGCAGCTTCAACAATACTACAGCGAGAACAAAAGTTACGCCTTCTTTCTTTGCGTGAACATTTGGGCGGCGTTATGCAAATCTTCCCACATAGTGACGTAGACATGTGGGGGCATGTTAGAACAAGCCGTTTTAGGTAGGTGTGGTTGACTCTTAACTTTTATAAAGAATATCTCTTTGGATTTGAGACTTTAGTCTTTGCAACTTTACAGATCTTCTTTATGCACCAAGAGCTTGTAACACTCCAAAGAGAAAGGAAAAATTTAAATCACATCATATGGCCCCTTTAAAATATTATGTAATCCCTCAAGCAGTATACAAAGTATGTGTGCATAAAAACTTGAAAATAATTAATGTTGCTTCTAAAGGAGTTTAGCACATCACACTGAGGGACAGGTAAAATTTCCGAAGGAATTTAAGGTAAAAGACTAATTTCTGTACAAAGCTTTTATAAGGGCTGATGCAATATTTAAAAATGTGCCATACGTTTGTTGCATGCAACACATGAATGAATCATGTACAGCATCTCAGGGAGAAGGCTAATTTACCTTAACAATCCCACATGTTTGTACTGCGTGATCTTTACACAATGCTTTGAAACGCACAATGTGAAATTTCACAATGAAAGAAAAGGCGAGAGGGAGACAGCAAGAGACCAACTTGTTTTCTCTACTCCTCTCTCCCCTTTTTTGTTTTATTTAAGGCTAATTTCCATTTCTTTTCTTTGTGTTGAATTTTGTCTGCATAATTGCATCCAGTCTTATTGCTGCCTGGGGCAGTGTGGATTATGGAGAGGCTTGCCACTGCTTGTAACTT
The DNA here is from genome assembly GCA_018155175.1 of Sinocyclocheilus anophthalmus. NCBI lineage: Eukaryota > Metazoa > Chordata > Actinopteri > Cypriniformes > Cyprinidae > Sinocyclocheilus > Sinocyclocheilus anophthalmus. The sequence goes on along the minus strand of JADLZN010005975.1, from coordinate 99,003 downwards.
ATTGAAGTTTAAAATGATTTTCTGCTCTCCTATGGGCAGCTGATTTGAGAGCAGCACAGCGGTAACTAATAGATCTAATCTGCTTATAATGAGCCTGTATAACACATTATTTACTCAGCAGAGAACACGGATAAAGAGCAATTTAGCACCACTTTGATAAACCGAAACAAGTGGATGTGGATGAAACTGTAATGGCCTGTGCTGTCCTTTGAACCATCAAGATCAAGAGAATGTAGCTACTGCTTCAACAGCCAAAAGGGTTTATTCAGTAAAAATTTGCAGTAAATGTTGTTTCTTCTACAACATGAAGCTTTTTCTCATAGCACAAGGCCTCTGGGCAAAAATCTTTTTCAAATATTTAAATAAGCCCTGCCATCTTCGTTGAGGGAGAGACTTGCTTACCATGCGTTTTGCATAATTAATTTTCTCATTTGCATGCTGCACCCAATCTTTTGTGATTAATTCAAAGAGGTTAGGCTTCACTACAGTGAATATTTTGGACTGAAAAAAAAGATGATTTGCTTATATCTTTGGATGTTATTGTTGCAAAAATTGTCCATTTATTTTTTTTATTCAGCAAGAAAATTGTATTTCAACAGATATTTATGTCCCTTGAGACTGTAATGACTCCATGAGAAATAACGCTTGTCAGAGAATCCATACTTTAACTGAAGTGACAAATAAAATCTCATCAGCACATGATACCGCAGTACCCTCCACAATGAACCCCACCCTCGCTTGAGATGCGCCATGCCGGCCTCAGAAAATAAGCAGACAAATAGCAGTTCCTTAGGATTGATAAGAAATTTCTCAGTGAAGGTTTAGTGAAATCTATTTTTTATACTTTCAACAGACAGGAAATTTCCAGCAAAATCACAGCTGGAGGAGCCATCCAATCCTCGGCTGTGTATCTGAGATGATTTTAGGCTGTATAAGGAAAACAGGAGACAATTGGTTGTACAAGTATGAGGAAAACATGCACATTTCACACGTTATCTTCACTGGGGTGCAAAGCATTATTTGAATTTGCATGTATTACCAATCCTAATTTTAATTTAAAGTGATTTCTCCCCCCACCATCCATTAGTCATGGTAAATCGATAAAAACCCACTGGGAGAATGCTTTGCTAATGACTGGCACACAGTTTCGCTAGAGCACTCATCAGGACTATCTCTCTTTCTCTCGCTCTTTCTCCAGGCAGTGGTCCTTAATTGCAATATTTAAAAGAGTGCAAGCACAGAAGAAGTCCCTTGTGTGTTTTGACTGTCTGCTACAATGTACCATAATGACTGTACACTTGCAAATGATGTAGAATGGATAAACTTTAGCCAAACATAAAAGTAGGCATGAAATGCATATTCATTTTCAAATTCTCTAAATGTATGTTATTGATATTACTGTGAACGATTCATTTGACTTGTTATGTTTTGAAGGCTTTTCTCCGTCCCAGTGGTCTTGGTATTTACTGACACCTACTGGCATGGATGTATGAAGCTTCACTGAACTGTTTACCTTTTGTTTTGTTCCTTTTATATTTCTTTGCTCATTCTACACAAAGCATTCTTGGTTTCAATCAAAATGAGCACTGTGTGCAAGTGCTATTGATATCTTTAACATATTAATATTATGAAACGTATGAATATATATTTTTTCTTAAACAAAATTACATAAAAACAGACACCAAAGTCAGTAGTAACTACAAAAATAAGATATATATTTAAAGAAAGACAATTGAAATGTATCATCATGTGATGTCAACAAGGTGGCTCCAATAGGAGTGTGACTGTCTAAAAATGAATGTGAAATATTTGTTGAAGACTGATATGAAAGTAAGTCTTCATCTTGTGTGAGTATATTTAGTAATCCTCAAAAGTATGATTAATTCATTCATGTATAATTAGCTCCTTTAATTCACAAAAAAATGGAAGCACTAAAACTACACTGGGCTATATTGAAAATGTACTGAAAACATACAAAATACTTAAAATTCAAATTACATTATGCCAACTGAATAACACACAATCTGTCTTTTCAAAGTAGTCGTGAAACAAATTACAAAAACGTTAAAAAACGTAAAATGACATGAATTGAGCTACCATAAAATAGTTATTATGAAAATCTGAAAAGTTGCCATACCCAGCCCTGTTCCCAAACACACACACACACACACACACACACTCACTCATTCATATAATATTTTTTATCTCTCCTCATATTCCATGCCTGAAGTCTATGGTGGATTTCTTTGCTTTATCGCTGTTACACAGAAGCTCCTTCTTGGCAACAGTGTGTGAGCACTGATAGCCACTAAATGAATTTGGGCTCATGAGATGCACAGACTCATAAATGCCTCATGCACTGATAACTGCATATCTTACCTTGACGTTTGTCCTGTTCTATCCACTAAGCCCTGCTACCGTAGAGCCGTGGGTACTTATGGCTTCTAGAACATCCCAAACATGAAGCAGTCTTGCCATATTGTCTTTGGAATAGTTCTTTGGGGGGGGGGGGGGGGGGGCACTCCTCTGGGCTTCTTATGCCTTTTATCCCTCTTATCAAACGAGTGTTTTAAATTGTCAATTAAATTGTTAATTCATTGATATTTGATATTTGGTCTTGGGCTTGCCGTACACAGTATTGAACGATAATATTGTTCATGTCATTTGAACAAGTCACTTGAGTGAATGATTCAATGATTCACTTAGGGTACTTGTATTGTTCCTAAAAATATTGAAAATTTGAAAATGTACTCACCCTCAGGTCATCCAAGATAGATGAGTTTGTTTCTTCATCAGAACAGATTTGAAAAAATTGAGCGTTACATTACTTGACCACCAATGGTTCCTCTGCAGTCAATGGGTGCCGTCAGAATGAAAGCTGAAAAAACTTTACAAACTCCCATCCATCAATTAATGCCTTATGAAGCAAAAATACGTTGTTGTAAGAAACAATCCGAGCATTAAGACATCCTCTATCCTTAATATATCTTTCTCCAGTGAAAAAGTCATCTCGTCTGAATCAGGAGAGAAATACTGTATGCACAGATCAAGCACCCTTTACAAGTTACAATTTTGTGGATTTGTTGTGAGTTGGAGAACAAAGTGATGGACTTTTTCATTGGAGAAAGTGTTATTATGGATTATGGACTCCTAATGCACAATTTCTACAAATGCAGAAACAAACTCATCTACATCTTGGATGGCCTGAGGGTGAGTACATTTTCAGCAAAATTAATTTTTTGGGTGACAAGTACGCACCATTGTCACTAAATTTTTGTATATCAAACATATCATACAAGACTCAAAATTACTCACAATATCACAAAGAGTAATTTAGAGAAGTACAGTTAGTGTGTAAAAATGTAAACAACAAAGAGAATATTGAAGAGATGTTGTATAAAATAAACTTTATTTATTGGAAATGCCTTTGATTGTGGGTATAGTATGGTTTAAGTGCTCTGTTAAGTCAAGTCTTCAGCTGTACTTTGAACATTGTGATAGTCTCAGCAGATCAGATGGAGGCTGGAATCTCATTCCAAGACCAGACGCTCCACATTCTGGATGGATGGCACATCTCCAACATGCGACAGATGTCAACATCCCCCAACAAATCTTTTACATATGTCTTGGCTATGCATACCTTTATACTGCACTACTTTTATCCTCAATGTATCCCAAAAATATATTTTTTATATATTTGGTAACACGTCACACCTTTATACTGTATATAATGCATTATAAAAGTATTTTTATGCAGTATTTATTTCTTGTAATGCATCTTACACGGCATTGTATGATCTTATGAATAATTGTTACAATACATTTTACTACTAATCTATTTACTGTTATACCTTTAGAAAATATAATGCATTAACATGTCTAAACAGCCAGTTTCAAATGTAACAAGGAATCTACAAATATTATAATGTCTGTGTCTGTATGAGCGCGATGCATGGATGAGTATAGAAACTATCGGTTTCGGTTACGTATGGTAAGCGCTGCTCGTTGCTCCGAGAGGAGGGACGATGACGTCACGTCGGAAGACCGACGAAATTGGGATCATGCGGCGTTATAGAGACTGCTAATCTTACTTCGATGTGTAAACTAACGAGTCCTAATCATCATTGGCATGCGATTATTGCAGCATCCCCGCTGGTCCACTGATTACAGCGCGAGTACTAACCGTAGTTCAGGCAGATAGCAGGCGGCATATTCAGGTTTTTCGCTGAGGTAGCCCGTGCCGGTGACACTTCCAGCTGCAAAAAGCGGTGGGTGGCCGGAGGGCTGTGGCGACGTGACGTTACGTCTCCGTTCGGCCTGCCTTCAGGGAACGAGGTTAGCATAGCGTTAACGCGAGACGTTCTTCTGCTCAGTTGGTCGACACTCTCGATGTCACAGTCGGATGACCGACGAAATTGGGATCCTATCAAAAGGCCACAGCTACCGCCCCTTCCAATGTCCTGTGGAAGCCACCTGTGCCCCTATTTTTAAAAAAAAAATTGTGTAGGCCAGGCATGCTACAAGAGGGACCAGGCTAGGCTGGGTCTGCTAAAAAGAGCACTACGCCCCTGAGTTAAGACTGGATCTCAAAAAAAAAAAAAAATAAAAAAACAGCTGGGAAACTAGCCGCGGTCTACTTGGCACAGGGACGTTACGGAAGCTCCAACCTTCCTGAAGGAGGTTTCGGAAGCAATACACATATGAACATCCCTTAGGTGCATATGGAAGAATGGAGGTGATTGTAACCCTCTTGGAATGGCAGAAGTCTGCCGGGGAAACACGGGCTCGAGGCCATACCGTGGACTTAACACATATGGGATCCACTTAGGCCTTACATATGGAACCCAGCTTTCTACCGGTTCTCGAGGATTCAACGAATGAAGGCCTGGCGCCGGACAGGCTTCTGCCATGTCTGGCTGTCCGAGGGGTATGTAGGAGCTCAACAGGGTCTAGTCTATATGGACGGGCCTCTGAAATGGTTTTCATGCCAAGGGCGCGAACGCGCGAAGCCAGGGCCATCTCCGGTGGTCTTCTAGGCGTTTATGAGGTTAGAGCAGCAGGATGATACCGGGCCCGTTCACACGAAGGCTATAAACCTATCGAACAGTGTTTATGGGGTCACCCGGGCCAGGTCTCACAGTTCTACAGATATCTGCCATTGAGGCGCCACGAGCCAGCGCCCAGGAGGATGGCAACACACTTTTTTATGTTATGGCATATTTTTGGGGGTCGGGGGGGGGGGGGAGGGGTTTTCCCCAAGCACCGCCGCATTGACGTTTTATTGTTTGTCTGTATTTGCGCTCTGCCCATCTCGGACCTATCTGCTTGTTTTCTTCAGTTCTAGTTGAGTGCGCACGCAACCTGAACGGGTCGGGCAACCTCGTTCTGTCGGCTGATAAGCCAGGGTGATTGGCCCACGAAAAAAAAAAAAAATCGCAGTGGACCTACCCTCTGGCTTATGAGCACGGCATTCCTCCTATCTGCCGGCCTCTCGTGATAGGACAAAGAGCGGGTGGCTGGGGACCTGAAGCTTTGCGTCTGGGTCTACGTAGCACCTTAAGGGCTCGGACAGGAGCAGAGGCAGCTAGGGGCTGGGTCGCCTCCTCGCGAGGGCAGCGCTTGGAGTTTCACGGCCATGAGCCCTGAAGGGAGTAGCAGGGAACCCTTGTGCGACATAGCCAGTTGCGGGCGCCGTCGGTCCTCAGGGTTAGGGCGCTGGGGGGGGGGGGGGGGGGGGAGGGGGGAAAAGGGGGGGAAGGGAGGTTCAGGGCCGTTCGCCCGAAATCTAGGCCGCAAATCGTTTGACATGAAAATGTCGTGCAGGGTGCTCGTGCCTACGCCTCTTGATGGAGTGCCTAAAGGCCAGCAGTGAGGTCAAATGCAGGTCTGGACAAGTGGCGAACAAGAATTTTCAGTGCTTGAGCCGTCTGCAAGGCTGCAATGTGCCCTTGCTGTTACGTGCTGTGAGGGCACTAGACGCTCAGGTCCGCAAGAGTAGTTGTGTTATAGTATGTGGTACAGAGGGGGCTGTTGATGAATTTAGCGTCTTCTCGCCCGCCATATTTAAAAAAATGTTGGGGGGGGGGTGTTTAAATTTAAAAATATTTGGGGGGGTTGTTGTACAACATCAAAAAAAATGGGGGTGTTGGGGGTTTGTAATTCGTAATGTTGTAAAAAAAAAAGTTTTTTGGGGGGCTTTGATTTTTATCTAAAATAAAGGCAGAAAAAAAAAATGTTTTATAAAAATAAGGAAACCTGACAGACGGCGGGGTCATGGGCTGTGCTCAGCGTGCCCTCCATCCCTTCTAGCGGCGTCGTGGTTGTAGCCGGCTGAATTGGCGACATAAACTTTGAGGGTGAGGGAGAGAGTCTTCGCTCGCAACCGGCAGTCTGCTGGCAAAAGGACGGGCCGCCACGCTTCTAGAACGAGAGCCTGTCATATCCTCGGGGGGGTCTTCTGGCGGCCGAGAAGAATCACCACTCCACGAACAGGTTCGCAGGTC